>JAGPOW010000261.1:54554041-54573126 GCA_030014935.1 Caiman crocodilus | reverse complement strand
CAACCTTCCAGTCTCGCTGTGTATTCTGTCTTGGAAGGATGGCTCGAGGCCATTTATTAGGCCTTCAAAGAAATGGCTCGGGGTTATTCACAACAAGGGGACCCCCTGCCCCGGTATGTGGGACTGGTTGCATGGGTGACATGTGCCCCCCTGACTAAGGTGGCACCAGTCACCCATGCCTTTTCCTCAAGCCAAAAATGCCTATTTCCATAAGTACCATTGGAAGAAGTGAAATATTTTTTTATTTTCTAGTTAAGCACATGCTTAACTGCTTTGACAGACTGAGCTTAATTGGCTCCATCACTCATTCAGTGCACCTCCTTCAATAGCCTCTATACATCCTTCCTTCACCCTGCAGCTGGGACCCTTCTTACCCTAGTAACCTCTCTCCTCACTCATCTTCCTTTTAGTAGCCATCCTTTAAATTTTGGACAGAACAACCAAGACTATGTTTTGCCTCCTTTTCTCCAAAATAAAAACACATGAATCCCATGTCTGCAGGTTTTGAAGGCCCCAAAAGTAAAACTGTAGAAGCTCTGGGGGCTATTTTGTCCCTGGCAAGAACTGCCTTTGAAATGTCTTTAAGCAAGCCTTGTGAATGTTAGAATTTCCTTATGAACAAAGGAACTTCCTTAACAGTAGTTTAAACTCTGATTGCAGTAGCAATGAAGCACAATTGGAAATAAAATGTTGCTGTGTACAACCAGAGCAAAATAGCACTTTGATAAATTCCATTAATAATGCAAATCGTTCTAACAAAGCCAAAAGGACCTAACCCAAATATTCCTCTCCTTAGGACTGTGATTTGATTCCTGGAACTGCTTATCGCTCAAAAATTTCTACCACAGTTTATATGTCATATCCTGTTACAATAAGCAGAGGATAATCTCTAAGGAACAATCCTCCCTCAAACCAAAACAATATTACTCTAACTTGGTGCACAAATGGCAGGAGCTATCAAAGCATAAGAATTAACAAGTCAGGAGAAGTGAAAAGTAGCATTTGATAATTTCAATAAGTCTCCACAGATATGTGGTTCCTGTTACATTAGAGGTTGCAATTCACTGTTCATCCTTTCCAGTTTCAGTTAATGCAACCATAGGCAAAAAAAATGCAACTTAATAAAAGGTGTCTCATAAAAACTATTTTTGAAAATGATTTTTTTTTAATTAAGATAACAGGGCATTTACCTCTCTTCTTTTATGAAAGATGGGAAAGCTGTATATGTTATGTGATTCCCATCTACCTGTGCAGCAAGAACACTCCCAGTGGTTATAAATTGATAGTTTCTCCTGTCCAAACTCGAAATCCAAATCATAAATCTGAGTCAGTATTAGTTTAGGCACCTTCCCATTCATCAGTCATCACTTGTGGAAGTGTTCTACTCTTCTAAGACACAGAGTTGGCAGCACTCAAGATCACATTCATAATTTATCAGAAACCACAGGTAAATAAGGATGTATTGTGACGGCGGCACGCCGCCATTAGAGATATAGGAAGAGCCCAAGGGGTCAGTAAAAGGAAAGAAAAAGCACTTACCTGAGGAGATAGGGCGTGGAGCAGAAAAACGGCAGCAGCAGCTGCAGCAGACGCCATTACAGCCACGTGAGCCGCTGCCCTGCTGCTCAAAGTGGCTAGTACTAACAAGGAGGAGAGCGGAGCCAATCGTGGCAGCCGTGCCGGCTGCCGCGGGAAAGTTTAAAAACCCTGGCAGGCATTGCGACCGGGATGGCGAAGAGGAGCGAGGTAGAGAGAGTGAGCAGGAGCAGAGAGGAAGGCTGCAGCAAGCTGGTACTGCAGCCCCTGAGGGATCTGCCCTGCTTACTGGAGGAACGCTCCCAGCACAGTGGCTGGGGGAATTTAATGTAGCATCAGGATCTCTGGCTGGGTTTGCTACCGCAAGCCAGCCAGAACAAGACTCTGCCCCAGAAAGTCCCTCTGGGACAGCAGAGTATTTTTTCCAAAAGACGAAGAAAATTTTGGAATATAAAGTATTATTTTCGACTGGTCCAACTGATCTGAACAACACCAATCACGAAGGATCCTGATACCACCGGACCAAGATCTCTCAACTGATGAACCAACAAGTGACTGGTTGGCGTGTGGACGAGGTGTAGGGGTGGCGGAGCCTCATGGAACATTGGACCTCATGTTCGTGAGAACCCCTCAGGGATACCCCTACAGTATTTAGATCTCCACTGAACACCCTCCTTCCAAAAAAAATATATTTCATCAAAGTCGTGGCAGGCGAGACAAGGGGCTAGGGGTGGCCCACAAGGAGGTACAGGTGAACCCGAATTCCCAATGTCACATGTATATTTACGTAAGCCATTTTTCTAAATCAGTAAGAAAGAATTAGAACCATATTATTCACAAATTCTTCACTTCGGTACATTTCTCAGCAGAGGAAAGAAAATAGTTGTCTGCCTTTAATAACAAGGACTGGGTATATTTTGGTACACCAAGACCTCAGGTTGGGCATCCTTGCTGTAAATTGTACAGCAGATTATGAAATGCATGACTGTTATAAATTAAACCATTTGAAACTATTCCAATTTAACAGAAAAGGGAGTAAGAAATAGGTTATGATACAATGAGCTGCATATTTACTGTACCTTAAAGGCACCTTTTAGTATTTTTGGAAGTGTATTAGTGACTTGGGTATTGAGTCCTATTGATATGCAACTGGACATTTTCTTCCAAGGGAACTTCTACACACAGAAGTGAAGGTGCAAAAGGATCTAATGAACAAGCCACACAACTGCACTTCCTACGATGTTGCTTAAGCCTGATCCCAGGCTCCCCCTGCACTGGCAAAAAGCCAGCTCCTGCAGCTGGAAGCCCTCTCAGCTGATAGGTCCCCAGCTGTGGGGGGACCCCATATGCCCCTGCAGCCAGAAGATGCAGCTGCTGTGATCTCTCAGCCATGGAGGCCCTCCAGGACTGGGAGATCACAGCCACAGGGTGTTTCTGGGACCCAGATTCCACAGTGATAGGACTGTGGGACCCAGCCACTGTGGAGTGCTGCCAGGACCCAAAGTCTGCAGGGCTGTAAGTCCCCTCAGCTCAGGGACTCCCAGCCCCAGCAACTGGGAGCCTGGTCAGCTGATGGGGCTTCCAGGCATGGGGGACATCCTGCTACACATGCAAATTAAAGCTCAATAACAACCAGCTATAAAGTTAGTATGCATTTTTCAAGGTCTAGCTGGTTGGACCTTTTTATGTTTTGATAGGCACTTTGCAAGTATAGCTGTTCTCCATTAATTGTGCAATATCTGTCATGTGTAAAGAAGTGGCACTTTTGAAAATTCCTAATTCCACCCATAGTGCTTTGCAAACTTGGTACATTTACTTTGCTGTATCCTGCAATGTTAGCACAAATCAATGAAATTTTTAGGATAGAAGTATCCAAATCCCAAGTAGCTTTGCAAAGAGGAAGAGAGAAAAAAAGATTACTTTCCCATTCTTCCAGGAGCTACCAAAAAAATCAAAGGTTTAAAGATCTAGTTCTTAGCCAGGATTTATTTACTTGGTTTATTTTTTAAACCATGCACTTACAAACTTCCATTTTCCCCAGTTCACCTGTTAAGAACCCTGACCATTCTATATGAAAGAAGTGGCCATTTAAAAGGTTTTTAACTATGGGATTTTTTTCTCTTATGCCTTGTGACAAGACAGCAGTCATGCCCTGCCAAAACTGGTCAAAAGAATGGCAGGAATGAGAATGACTGACCTCCAGGGGGAAGGAGTCAATAAAGTGAGTAATGACAAAGAGTGGCTTTCCTGATTCTTGCTGGAGCTGGTAGGAAAACCAGGCTGATGGGAAGCTGACCAGATAGGCTCCAGCCGTTGACCCAGAAATAGAAAATTCCTCTGTCAGGCAAGTTGTCTTTCCCCAGAAATGGGAGACCAGTAGGAGCTCCTGCTGCTGCATGGAGGTGCTGCAATTTCTCACCCCAGCTGGAGGTTAATGGCTCTTGCCAAAGAGAATCAAAAAGCAGTGAGACTTACCTGATGTGAGGCCCAGCGTGTGAGCACCACATGGGACACCAACAAGGAATCTGTCTGATGAGTGAGGCACTTTGGGTTCAAAACCTAGAAGGGAAGAGAGAGGGCCTGAGTAAGGGGATCTGCCTTGAGGAAGCAGGGTACTCCCCTGCAACAGGGAAGGAGCATAAGGCTAAGCCAGGGGATTGAGTTAGGCTGGCTATAGTTCTTGATCGGTACCCTGTGAATTAAGATGAAACAAAACTGAAATATTGATGCTTAAGTGAAGCAGGCTGAGTTAGGCTGGCTGTTGGGAAAATCATGAGCATTTAGAGAAGACATTCACTCGAGATCTCAAGGCCAAGTAAGCCTAAGAGTGGATCTAAAAGGCAACATGTGAAGGTGGAAGCCCCAGTGTGGGGAACAGTTCAGGACAAAGGCATCATATGGTTTATAAGAAAACATAAGACTGTGTTGGTGCACTAAGCACAGACTGTAATTAGGAATCACACCTCAGACCATCTGGTGTGATCAGAGCAGGGTATGGAGATGGAGGAGCCCTGTGCAGAGGCCAGACATGTTGCAGTGAAAAACAAGAGTGTACCTCACATTATTTACTTTTTCCTTTGTATTTTCTTTAACACCAAAGGCATGGCAGACTAGGATCAGCAGGTCCCGGGTCAACTGGCAGCAGTATATCTTTCTACCAGAGCCTCAGACTTCTACATGCCTCAAAAACATAAACATAGTTTGTGCCTTGAAGGCACTTTGGGAAATTGGCTGTAGGGAGATTATACATCACCAGCGCACACTGCATGATAGCCCACAACTCAGAAGCCCAAACAGCTGGGTAATTAGCTTCCTTCTCTTCAGATGGCAGTTTTGAGGGCAAAAGACCATGATATGGATTCTTCTCCTCCGTCCAGTGGACAGGGAACGGTATTAGACATATTCTTGAGCCATAATTTTTGTTCACAATTTTTCCACATAAATTGTGTTTTTGGAGTAGTCTTAAAGCCTTGCCTTTTTGTTGTTGTTGTTTCTATTAGTGCAGTTCTAGCCACCTTCATTGCACATATATAGAAGGCCACAATTTTGAGCCTCACTGCACCATCTGGAGGCAGACTCTATATCCAATAGGCCAGAGCTCTGCAAGGCTGGTTAAGCTCTTCAGTAGTCATCCAATTTCATAATCAATCATTTTCTGAAAGGAGCCAGTGTTTAACCCAATGATTTCTGCAATGTGCGTCCCAATTTCTGTGGTGTTTGTACTTCAAATGGTTTCTACCCAATAATATATTACGAAAAAATTCAAAGTGAAGTACAACTTCTTAACATTTTTGTGTTTTCTCTCTGAGGATAGTCTGTTGTGGGTCTGTTTGTTTGTTTTTGTTGTGGTTTTTGCTGTCTCTACAACATGAAGTTTTATACCTTTCACACAGATAATCTTATTGTGTCTAATGCTTTCTATGCTCTTTTGGCCACAGTGATATCTAGTGACAGTCTTGCAGGTTATTTTTTTATTTTATAGTATAACATAGTATTTCTTTCACCAATTCCATTTGTTGCCTTTTAGGTTTCTTTTAAATATTTCTTGATGCTGAAAATTATAAAGTAGGGTAATTATGAAGGTCTGACCTCTGTAATATGATTTGTTATAGCCTTCCTATGTCCTTTGCCTAAATTCAGCACACATCATATTTTCTCAAAACAGAAATTCTGATTTATCAGTCAGTTATTTCCTTAAAGTCCTCCTTGGAAAGCAGAAAATGTTCTGCCTTATGCCAGAGAAAAAAAAACCTTGGCTGTATTGAGCTTTCTGTTTTCATCTATTGTTCTATGTAGATTTTGATTTATTTTAAAATATTGAGTGATTAAAATAGTTTTGCTCTGATTTTTTACTTAACATTACCAGATTATTCTTAAGAAAGCAAGTGGCATTCCCGCCTTTAAACAATTTTTTATACTGCTGGGGGGGGGGGGAATCATCAGTAAAGACTTCAGTTCATGCAACAAATTTGTCAAACAGGAAACATGAGAGATGAATATAGTAATAACGGTATCTCATAAAATACAGAAACTGTTAGCAGGACTCAGGTTTGCCCTAAGGCTCTGCAAACCTGTAAACCGGTAAAATTTTGACAAACCTGGTTTAAAACTGGGATTGTCGTGAACATGGACTTAGAAATGTTACTTGTTATTCAAATTCCAGAAATAAAGCTTTTGCATCTAAAAATGAGAAGAAATCCTGAATAGAAGCCACAATTTCAAAACATAATTACATTGGAGAAAGTTCGGATTCGTCACCATGCTAAGACTTCCTCTTCAAATTAGCTATTGGAAATATTCATTCACCACAGTAGTCAGGAAGATTTCCTTTGGGTATAACTCATTCCTGTAACTTTTTCCACACACAAAAAATAAATAAAAGTTAACACCAACCTTTAAAATCAGCCAGTTGATGGCAGCATTTCCACAATTTAGTTGCACCGTACAGGAGCATTAGCACTTTTCAATGCTGTGCTTCTTAAAATATAGGCAGGTTCTATCCAAAGAATTGTGCCATATAGCTCTTCTTTTCCTGTACTCTTCCCAGTTATTTTTGTGATCCTTTCCATTTCCTGTAATGCTTCATTTAACCAACAAAATAATTCTTAGTTTATTAATAACTTCTTTGGAGTTATTCTCCAGTGTTTCTTGGCCTCCCTTTCATACTGCATTACTTCATTAGTGGGCATGTCTACACATTTGTTAATGCACCCTGAATACTATGCATTTAGTTTAGTACTTCCTTACTAAAGTACTAAATAAAATTACTGCGCAGTAGTGCCAGTGCATGGTTATTTAGTGATGCTTACTGCACATTAGCCTAACAACAATGCATGGTAGGCTATTAGCATGGTTTTTGCTGTGACATGCTACTGTGCAGTGCTAACAAGTTTATTGTGCATTAACATCTCGTGTAGACATGTGCAGTGTCACTTTGGAAAGTTACCAGTTAGGAGCAAATAGTAACTAATGTAGCACAGATGCTCAGGATTAGGAAAGATTTTCTCTACCGCCAACTACAGGCTGTCATCGGACTTGCGACAAAATTGGTTTCTGAAAACTGCATCTTAAGTTGAAACATCATAACTTGGAACCAATTTTCCCATAGGACCAATGTTTCATAGTTTCATATCAGCTAGGGTCAGGAGGGACCTGAACAAATCATCTAGCCGGACCCCTTGCCACAGTCAGGAATGAATGCTGGGTTCAAAAGACCCCAGACAGGTGATCATCCAACCTCCTCTTGAATTTGCCCAAGGTAGGGGCGAAGACCACTTCCCTGGGAAGTTGGTTCCAGATTTTGGCCATCCTAACTAAAATATTGCCTTCTAATCTCCAACCTAAACCTATTCTCCATCAGCTTATTACCATTGTTCTTTGTCACCCCAGGTGGTGCTGGGGAGAAAAGGACTCTGCCTATTTGCTGTTGATCTCCCCTGATGAGCTTATAGGCAGCCATCAGGACCCCCCTCAGCCTCCTCTTGCTGAGGCTGAACAGGTTCAGGTCCTTCAGTCTCTCCTCATATGGCCTGTCTTGCTGCCCTCTCACCAAGCAGGTGGCCCTCCTTTGAACCCTTTCCAGGCTGGCCACATCGCTCTTGAAGTGAGGCGCCCAGTACTGGACGCAGTACTCCAACTGCAGCCTGACCAAAGTCACATAGAGGGAGAGTATCACCTCTGTGGACCGGCTTGAGATGCACCTTTGGATGCATCTCAAGGTATGGCTGGCCTTGCTGGCTGCAGTCTGGCACTGGCAGCTCATGTTCATTTTGCAGTTAATAATGCCTCCAAAATCCCTTTTTGCCTCTGTGCTTTCAAGAGGGGAACTCCCCAGCCTGTATGTATGCTGTGGATTCTTTCTCCCAAGGTGCAGCACCCTGCGTTTGTCTACGTTGAACCCCATCCTACTCTCATCTGCCCACTTTTCTAGTCTGTCTAATCTAGTTGCAGCCTCTCTCTTCCTTCAAGTGTGTCCACCTTGCCCCACATCTTAGTGTCATCAGCAAACTTGGACAGTGTGCTTTCCAACCCCTTATCCAAGTCGCTGATGAAGATGTTAAACAGTGCAAGCCTGAGGACCGAGCCCTGGGGTACCTCACTGCTCACATCTGGCAAAGCTTGAGTACAAGCCATCCACCACTACTCTCTGGGTGCGCACCATCAGCCAATTTTTTATCCATCCAACTGTGTAGGCATCAATGCGACAGTTGCTTACTTTATTGATGAGGATGGGGTGAGAGACAGTGTCAAAGGCCTTCTTAATGTCTAGAATGACTACATCCATGGCAACACCATCATCCAAGGATTTAGTTACTTGGTCATAAAAGGCAATCAGGTTGGTCAGGCAGGACCTGCTTTTGATGAACCCATGCTGATTGCCCCTGAGCATGATCTCCCCTGCAGGCCCCCAACAGATGTGCTCCTTGATGAGTCTCTCCAAGATCTTCCCGAGTACCAAGGTGAGGCTTACAGGCCTATAGTTACTTGGGTCCTACTTCCTCCCTTTCTTGAAAATTGGGATCACATTAGCCAGTTTCCAATCCCCCAGCACCTGACTACATGACCACGAATGAGCATACAGCACTCCAGGCTCTCCGTGATGACCCCTGCCAGCTCCCTCAACACCCTTGGGTGGAGGGCATCTGGACCTGCAGATTTAAAAATGTCTAGCCCTCCAGGAAGATCCCTAACTACATCTGCATTGACTGAAAGCCTGACAGAGGCCCGAGATTGTTCCTACTTCTGGTAGGTGGGATATCCTCGTCCCTGTTCAAGAAAACAGAGACAAAGAAACTTAAAAAATATCAGCTTTCTTGTCTGGCATGGCCACAAGATTACCGTTTGCATCTTGCAGGGGTCCTACGTTGCCTGGTGCCCTCTTCTTGCTCCCAATGTACTTGAAAAATGATTTTTTGT
This sequence comes from Caiman crocodilus, assembly GCA_030014935.1. NCBI lineage: Eukaryota > Metazoa > Chordata > Crocodylia > Alligatoridae > Caiman > Caiman crocodilus. The sequence goes on along the minus strand of JAGPOW010000261.1, from coordinate 54,564,174 downwards.
TGTCCTTAATCCTGGATGCTAGCCTGAGTTCCATCTCTGCCTTGGTCTTCCTAATAGCCCTCCTATACTCACAGGCCTAGGAGTACTCCTCCTTGGTGATAGCTCCTCCCTTCCACTGGTTGTACATCTCCCTTTTAGTCCTCAGGCATTCCTGAATGCCCTTGCTGAACCAAGGGGCTTTCTGAGCACTCTTACACCCCTTGCTTCTCTCAGGCACTGTTAACCTTTTGTCCTGGAGGATCACCCCCTTAAGGTACAACCACCCCTCATGGACTCCCATCTCCTCTACCTTCTGGGCCCTCAGTGCCTCCCCCCACTAGATTCCTAAGGTCATTGAAGGTGGCCCTTCTGAAGTCAAGGACTTTAGCCTTGGTGTGAGCCCTTGATGCCCTGTGTTGAATAATGAAATCCAGGAGGTGATGATCGCTGTGGTCAAGGACCTGCAGTCCCCTCACCAGGTCATCCCCCGTGGGCAGGACCAAGTCCAGCAAGGCATTACCCCTGGTGGGGCTGTGCACTTCCTGGATAAGGTGAATGTCCTGTAATATAACCAGGAACCTATGCTAGTGGTCAGACCTGACTGTCTGCACCTCCCAGCAAATATTTGGGTGAAAATAACATCCCTTGACCTAACCGCCTCTGTAAGCTGACTGGAAAAGTCCTGGACTATCTCTTCCCCCTGGCTAGGTAGTCTGTACTAGACACCCACTGTAAGGTCCCTTTCATCCCGCCCCACTTGTAGTTTGACACATAGTGCCTCTGCGCAAACCTCTAACCCAAAGCTAATCCTCGACGATGCAAGGTGCTCTTTGACATACAGCACAACCCCCACACCACCACCTTTCCTCTCTGTCCTGTCTCTTCTATATAGGGTGTAGTCCTGAATGACCGTCACCCAGTCATAGGTAGGGTCATAGGTTATAAATGGAGAATTGGTTCCTGAACCAAAGGCCCAATACCTGCCAGTTGAAACTAACATCAGACCGTTGAAACAGGGTGTCAATTTATAAATGTTATAAGTGCTATTCATTGTAATTCAAAATACCTTAAAGTTGAGGACTGCCTGGAGTATAATTCCTCTTGAAAAAGAGACTAAGAAACATCATCACATTCACAAGTCAAAATTGCAATTGTGCTCAACAATTGAGCTCCTCCTCAACCACACTTTCTCCTGGCCTGGTGAGGAACACCAGGTGGAGGGGAAACTTCACCCATCTGCTGCTGTCTAGAAGTAAATTCTCTTAATTTTCTCTGTGCTCTTGTTTAACTCAAATATGGTCTGCTTTCCAGACACCAACATATATGGTTCAAGCTGTTACCTTTCATGCTGCTAATAGACCCCTGTTTGATTTATTTTTGCACTGATTAATGGCTATATCAATCCATGCTCCAGCAAGGCCTATGTCCACAGTGTCTGGACAAATCCACCCAACAGTAAAGGAGATCCTGACAGACTAGAGCATTTGTTTGCTCACTGGCTGATTAAATAATATTAAATTTACTTACAGTTTTAATAGCAATTTCCTATAAAGATGGATATTCCTAGAAGCTCCTATGCATGAAATCAAAAATTAAATACAGCTGCATAGAATGTATATTCCCTACTAGCAAATTGCCCATCAGGAATGGTGAGGGGTGCTGGGTGGGGCAGGGATAGAGACCGTCATCTGTCCCCACACCCTCCCACCATTGGTCTGGGTCCAGCCCTGCTCCCCACCTCTGCTGCCACTCCGGAACCTTCTCCACTCCCCTACCCCACACTGCTTCTGCTCTGGGTCTAGCCCCACTTCGTGTATGAGGGGGTATGGCACAAGACTGCATGGGATAGGGTAGTGCAAGGCCATGGGCATGGCATGGGGAGTGGCCACGGCCCTGGGAGCACTCAGTGGCTATGATGGATAGGAAGTGGCCCCACGGTGTGGTGCAGGGAACATGAGGGTACATGGCATTGGCCGTGCAGGGAGGGTAGCACGCGCCTACAGGGCATGGTGTGGGGAAGCACCTGCTGGCTGTGGCTACATGGTGTGGGGAACAGCCCCAGGGTGTGGTGCAGGGCACACAGGGAGGAATGGCATGAGGCTCGGGGGTGGGGAGAGTGTCGTGTGGCCACAGGGTGTGGCATAGGGAGTTCCTGCCAGCTGCGGCCATGTGGCATAGGGACTGGCCCCAGGATATGGTGCAGAGCACACAAGGCACGTGGCATGCGGTGGGGGGCGAGGGCGTGAGCGGCCACAGTGGGGGAAGCACCGGCCGGCTGCAGCCACACAGTATTAGGGCTTTGCTCTGGGGTATGGCAAAGTGGGGGGGCACATGGTGCACAGATGCATGGTGCATGAATCAGCCAAAGCATGGGGACCAGCCAAGGTGCAGGGAGAGCCCATCAGCTGCGGATGCATGCCATGTGGCGTGGCCCTAGGGTGTGGCAGATGGTGCACATGGGGCGTAGCACACTGGGTGGGGCATACAGTAACAGAGAGCCAAAAGGGGATCAGGCATGGGAGGCACACCCCCCTCCACAGCTGACAGAAGCTGTAGCCAGCAAGTACTTCCCACACCTGATGTGCCCCTTCCCCATGCTTCACCCTGTGGCCTTGTGCCTACGTGCTATGCCCCTCAATGGCCAGACCTGGCACTTGTGAGCACATGGCCACAGGGTGTCACACAGGGAGCAGGCAAGGGGGCATGCTGCACCCCTCAGTCATGTGCTGCAGGCAGCAGGCACTGCCCCTGTACCCCTGCCCAATCCCTTCAGGGCTCCCTTCAGCTGTACACACCCCACCCAGTCTCAAGGCATGCCCTGCATGGCAGCAAGCCATGCCCCTGCATGGCCCTTTCCCGGGCCCCACAGTGGGGATCACAGCCTGGCCCTGACTGCCTCAGCCCCGACCCCCGCCTCCACCTGTGCGTCCATCTATCCTAAGGCTCCAGGCTGTGCTTGCGCAGTTGGCACAAGTGTTATGGGCAGACAGACTGAAGTGTTAAGGCTTTTCATAGTTTCATAGTGTCTAGAGTCGGAAGGGACCTGGGCAGATCATCTAGTCCGACCCCCTGCCTTGGCAGGAAAGAGCACCGGGGTCAGATGACATTCTATTAAAATTGTAATGGTGCTTCTACTAACAAATCCTGTTATTTGAAACAGTACTAGGAAAACATAGTATATTAGACTATGTTTAATACAACACTGCTTATAACATTATTTATTGAAAAGGGTTAGAAATCCTCCAGCTTCAGGAGAGAAATCAACCTTTAATTACTGGGAGCAAACTTTTCTTGGTAAGAGGTAATCGCATAACTACTTACTGCAGGGGTTCTGTCTTTGGAGCAAATAGTATGTTCCAAAGTCAGAGATAGCATATTAAGCTAGATAAACCACCAGCTGATTCATTATGGCAATTTCTAGAATCCCAGAATGAAAAAGGTAATATAGACCACAAACAGATCCCAGGATACCAATGCCTAGAAGCCACGGGCTAAGTTTTCTACAGCATAAGTGGGACAAGGCTCCTCTGAACTCAATGAAGATACATAGAGTTATATCAGTAGGAAATTGCTTATGTTGGTAGACATCTTATAAATATAAAAGGGATGAAATCTTACCCAAATTCGGAGTTTTCCCATTGACTTGCAAAGGCAAGATTTCATCCAAGCTACTTCTTTTCTTTTCAAACTTGAAGTAACTTCCTATATATAGCCAAATCACTTTGCATGCCATAGCACATCTTTAAAATACAGTCAAAGAGATTTATGCAATAAATGAATACCTGCTGACCAATCTCAGATAATGAGCTGTCATTCCTGGCATGACTATCTGACTGGTAAAAATTCTGTTTCATGTTTTAGAATTTACCACTATTATCCCTATATGCCAACATGAAGATGTTGGAATTTGTATTTGACCCTTCACACTGTGCAACTATAGAAATATTTCTGAAGATCTTGGCTTCAGAGAAATAAGCGATAGCAGAGGAAACATTACAAGAAGTATCAAAGACTACGTTGCTGAGATATACGATGCAGACTGAAGTCTAATGAGTGTATTAACTTTGTTCACAGCTGACCTTACACAATGAAGTACATGGAATTTTAATCACTTACCCAGAGAGCTGTTTCCAGATTTTTCCATTTGCAGCTTTTACAACATTCATAACTATGTTGCTTTGTAGCATTAAATTTGTGAGCCAAAAATCAGCGGCCAACTTCTTTCTCATCTGCTGCCAACAAAATGTTTAACAGATGATAGAACAGTTTATCAACAGTAAATACTAGCGTGATTGATATATGAATCTGTTGACCACCAGTCAGTATTTTTTTCATTTACACTTTGTGGTCATGTTCTTTATCTTATGGGTGATCTTTGCTTAATACTGTGATGTTTCTTCTTTCAACTACTTCCAAAATAAAGACAACTTACAAACAAACAGATTTAGAAGATATAGGATTATGAAAGTTACTGCTGCAACATTTTTCTTTGTGTATCCCTCAGTTAATAAGATTACATTATTCCAAGTCATGGAAACACCGCAATGTTTCTTTCTACTCACTGAGGTACTTTTAGAGTGAAAAAGCGACATCCAACTAAAAAAGTGTTCCCCTTGTTCAATTATTTGTCAGAATGTAAATGATCCTTATAATTAATGCTGATCAAAACCTTGAGGAGAGAAGTAAATAGAAGGGAAATCCAAAGTATACACTCATCTTCCAGTTGTCAGGTGCATTGGGGAGCATTACAGAAAAGTAAGCTCTACAGATTACCTGGATATTTGTTAAGACACTGCAATCTTAAATGCAGTATCTAATTGTGGCAACAGTGTGGTATACTGTACATCATTTCTCAAGACTGTTAGCATTTCATTCACTTTACATTTTTGTAAATGTAAATTAATCAAATAAGTACATTCAAACAAATAGATTCTCCATCACATGGCCTGATATTTTCCCAAACATATATGGCCTCTCTTATCTGCAACCATTCCATTCTCCACCTGTGTTCAAGGCAAGGCAGCAAAACTGAAGCAGGAATTAAGTATATTATGTCTCATGCACGTTTTTTTTCGTATCTTTGGTATTACTGGCAAAATATTTTTTCACAAACACAGAATACAGCATTGTACAAGTCAAAATTCTGAGGGTGAAACTGAGTTTCACATCTTATGCCAGTACTCTTGACAGTGGGAAGACCATTCTTTCTTTGCACCCCCAGAACCAGGCCCAGTAGGATTTTCTGGAACTAGCAACACCATCAGAGCCATCATTTTTCTATCACTACTTCAGCAAGCAAAAGTTGACTGTTCACAAATGATAGAGATCTTACTTTTTTAAAGAGTGACCCAGCAGTCCTCATTTCTGGAATTCTAGCTTCTATCATATCAGATGATACGTATGAGCTGGTCTGGGTGCACTCCATGGGATGACATGTGCCTCTGGCCACATCTCAAAACAGTTTGAGACACAGCAAGAAGAACACTGGGAACAAAAAGATGTTCCCTGTGCTGCATAGCTCAAAATTTGATACCTGAATATACATGTGTCAAAAAACCTCCAGAAAAAAAAAGTGGCAGGGCATAGTCCTGAGGCATCCAGAGGCTTGGATCCTCCAAAAAGATGCTCTGGTAGCCAACCAGAGCATCTATGCCTGCCCCTTGCCCCAGTGCTGCAGAAAGCTGCTGGCCCATACGGGGTAAACAGTGATACAGACTGCAGTGACCTGGACCCAGGCTCTATTTCAGGTAAGTGGGGGCAGGGAGGGAAGTGAAGGGGGCAGGGGACTATGGGAGGGGCAGCTCAGGAGTTGTGGGTCCCCCACCTGCTCCCTGCAGGGCCTACATGTCCCCCAGTGGCCCACAGCTCCCCACACAACCCCAGCCCCTCTACATGGCCCACAAATCACCCACAGCAGCAGTGGCCATTGGGGTGCTCAGGGTTTCCTGGCACAGCCCCACCCCCAACATGGTGCAGGGCAGTGCAGCTCATCCATGGCCACCTGGCACCCAATGCTGCTTGTGCCATATCGTATGGTCCAAGCCCAGTGCTGTGAGCCTTTGGAAAACTCCAGGCCACTTGGGCTGTCACCTGGGGCCCCATGCCACTTGCAGGGACCCCCTGCTGGGCTGGGCCCTGTGTGCATGGAAGTGGCCCGGTTCAAAGGCATGAGGGGCCCATGCACACAGGACCCAGCCCAGAGTGACAGGCAGTCTCCATGGGTGACATGGGCCCCATATGAAAGCCTAAGTGGTCTGGAGTTGCCAGTAGGTGTGAGGCACAATGCTGAGCCAGGCTGAGCCCATGCAATATGGCACAGGTAATGGCACTTGTGGCCAGGAGGATGTGCTTTGAGGAGGACAAACCAGACCGCTATACTGAGAACATCTTCTGGGTGATAGCAGCCCAGATGGCAGGGCAGTGGCACACATGGCAGTAGTGCTGCACAAAGGCCAACTGAGCAGCTACAGCCCTATGGCAACTGGCCCAGAGATGCAGATGCCTCTATTTCAGTGATGCAGTCCCCATCTAAGTCTGGCAGGTACGCAGCCTTGGGACCACATGCTGTCACAGGTGGCAGTACATCATAGCCAAGCAGCAGTTCCCATTGCCAGACTACTGTAATAGGTAGAGGGTGTAGGGAACTCTTGGTTAGGGCTGCTTCAGCAGTTCAGCTGGCACAAGGGGCTAGTTTTCCCAACTACCAATTGGCCAGGCTCCAGAAGCTCCTGTCTATTTGTCTTATTTGTCAGTTACCATGGGCCCTAAGGCACACTTGACTAACTAGTAGCCCCTACTGTACAGGGGCTAACAGACGAATGAAACAACAAAATTCTGAGGACATTGAAGGCAAAAAACAGGACAGGTGTGCCATGCAGGTAAAAAGTCAAAACATGAAAATAAGTGCATGGTAGGTCAGTAGGTAGTGCTCCTACACTAAGCCACACATCTCACTGCACCAGACCACCTTCCAGGCTCCAAATACCCCCTTAGAAGCATCTCACTGATCCCCTTCCTGGAGCACATCCACTAGCCTGGGGATAATGCCTCCACCACCCAGGGTCTGGGCTGATCCTGGCCCTGTTCCCCCTGGGAAACACAGGCCTAGTAGTCCTTGAGAGTGCTTGACTCACTGCAAGAACTAGGGGTGCTTCCCTTAGTCTGAAGCATGAATAGTGGTCTCCCTTCGTCAGCCAAACCAAGAGGACCCCAAGGCATAATCTAGACCCTCTCCCACTAAGTCCCCCATGCTAGGTACAAAGGAGAACTTTATTGGTTACAAGGAGTAGGTTCAGAATAGGGTACAGGGTTGAGCAATATCAGAGAAATCCCATAGAGCAAACTGGCATGGCTGGGTAGCCTTTGACCACACATCCAAGTTACTGCAAACTATATATCTAGTTAGATCTCAGGTAGCTTACTCACAAATATCATCCAGAGGCAAGTGGAGAGTCCCAGCAGTAGGCAGTTCATTGATCATAAATTTCAAGAGAAAGCAAGTTTCAGACGGTCCAGGTTTTCTCTGCGAGTTTCCATCATGGCTCCTCCTCCTCCTCCTCCTGGGCAGTCCTTAACCTTACACGCTCATTTACCTAATCCAATGGAGGCCAGCAACTGTTGGCTGCCATCCAACCAATTTGAAATGTATCACTGGTTGCTGGATAGACTGGCATTGCTCAGAACAATACAGAGCCCAAGCCCCTCACCAAGGTATGTGATGCTAGTCACATAAGCAGAGGGAGCAGGTTTTCCCCCTCCATCAGGAAAGTATCCATATCAGGTTACAAATCAGGGTTACCTAAAAAGCCCATGGAATGTCTTCCCTCTTCAGTGACTATTTTAACCAAACTGTCACATAGCAAAGCTCTTGGGGGGAGACAAAGGTTGCATTCTGCCACAATGGAGGCAAAAAACAGAACAGGTATTTCATGTGGGTCAAAAAGTCAAAACATGAAAATAAGTATGCCTGAGGGGAACACTGAGCAGAGACCCCCTGGCCATACCCACCAGTCCTCAAAGGCATCTAAGGAGCTTGGACACTGCCCACTAGTGCTCTGCCCAGAAACATGCATGGATGAGGGAAAGGAAAGCAGACCCACAGTGCCTGGGCATCTTCCTGGCCAAAGCCACCTTCCTGGTCATGAGTAAGGCCCACTTGGCCAGGGCCAGGAGGAGGTTGACCCGGAAGTCCCAGGACTTGGTGGGGCCGTGGATGGGGTAACCAACAAACAAAAAGGTGGCAGCTGAAATTCAACCAGAACTTCAGGAATAGGTTCTGAAAGTGGAGATAGAGGGGCTGCAGCCTAGTGCACTCAAGGGTCATATGCACCAGGGTCTCCCTCTGCCTGCAGAAGGGGCAGGAAACTGGGGTGGCCATGAAGCTCACCACACACATCCATAGTGATGGATCCATGAAGGATCTCAGCTGATGGCTCCCCAGTGGCTCATGGGATGAGGATGAAGTACAGGCTCAGCCACTGGGGTGCCCCAGCCACAATCTTGCTGAGCATGGTCCCAACACTTGGTGTCTGATGGCGGCATGATGGATTGTGTGGCACATGAGCATGCAGAGATGGCAGAGATAGATAGTGGAAAAGTGGGCCAATCTGGTGTCCACCAGTCAGCTTAGGTGGTGGAGTGGGGAGCGCCACATGGCCAGGCAAGAAGCTAGCCTCATGAAAAACTCCAGTGGGCTGAAGGACAAGGGGTGGGGGGAACCACCACTGTGCAGGACCTGGTCAACAAGGGCAAGGGCATCAGAAGGTAAAGTATATTTCACCTTCTGGACCAGACAGGAGGTTGCACATGTCAGGGGTAGATGCATGCACTAGGCCAGAGCATTGGGGTCCACTCACTCCTGCCTATCATAGTCCAGGAGGTCTCCAATATGGGTGACATCAGCCAGAATCAACCTCTGTCACAACTGGGGTGCATCTGCTGTCAGCACCTCCAGCTGGGGGTTCCAAAGAACAGGACTGATGAGCAGGTCGGCACCCTGAGTGAATGGCCACTCCACAAGAGATGGCCAAGAGATCCTGGTAGAGAACAGCCATCAGAACAAGCAGAGAACAGCCATCAGGCCCAGAGGAGATCCTGGTAGAAGTCCAGCAGCCCTAGCAGGTCCTGCAGGGAGAACCCCTGCAGGCCGAGGAGCTGCCAAAAATATCAGAGCCCCCAGAAGTGGCAGAGGAAGGCATGCCCCAGGTGACCCTTGCCACATGGTTACCAACAATGTATAGCAGTTATTACAGGGCCTGAAGGTGGAACATCAGGACCTGGCTGCGTAGGCAAACCAGGCCCTGGCTGCCCTACCACAAGGGGATGCTCAGGACCTCCACAATGACTCAGTGCCATCCTGGCCAGAAAAACTCCAGTGCCCATCTCTGGAGCCCTGCCAGGACCTCAGGGAACACAAGCAGGGTATGTAAATGGTGCCAGAGCATGGACAGGACCAGCTGATTCAGCACCAGCACTCTCCCAGGCAGGGGGAAGAGACCTCAGGAACCAGTCCCACACCCAGAGCTGCTCCACCACCCTTGCCTCCAGCTGGTGCCAGTTCTTCGGGAGGGAGGGGCCGGGGGGGCAGATAGACCCCTCCCACCCCAAGTAGAGTAGCAAGCCCATGCTCTATTGGATCCCACAGAGTACAGTTGGGAATGAGCCCATCTATCACCCACCACCAGGCAAAAGCTTTTGATCCAGCTTGACCCAGGCAGATGAGGCTGCTGAGTACAATGCCTGGCAGGCCTCCGCTTGTGCCAGGTCACCCGAGTCCTGGACCACAGGGAGTATAATCAGTCATCAGCATACACTGAAAGGACGAGCAGCACTGCTAGCTCCCAAAGCATCAACCCTTTCACTCATCCTCCTGTGGAAGCAGGGAAGGGCTCCAGGGCCAAGACAGTGGGCAGACTTGATGCACCCCTCTCCTTAATGGGATAGGCTCTGTCAGAGTCCAGTTGATCTTAACCAAACACTCTCCAGGTGCTGTATGCCACTGCAGAGCCCACACAAAATAGGGCCCAAAGCCAAAGGCCCTCAACGTGCCTGTGAGGTACCTATCATAGTATCATAGTATCATAGTGTCTAGAGTCGGAAGGGACCTGGGCAGATCATCTAGTCCGACCCCCTGCCTTGGCAGGAAAGAGCACCGG
>JAGPOW010000261.1:54523105-54541329 GCA_030014935.1 Caiman crocodilus | reverse complement strand
GGCTGAAGTCATTGCAGAGCTTCTGACAAAACTCTTTGTGGCACTCTGGAGAAGTCCCTGAGGATTGGAAGAGGGCCAATGTTGTGCCCATCCACAAGATGGTGCCAGTGACATGAGGACCATGTTTCTGGTACTTTGCAGGTGTCCAGATGATCATCTGGACCCGGCCTTTCAGGCACATTGAGCCTTCTCCAGTTCTCTGGGAAGAGAGGGGGAGAAGGGTTGCTATGGAGAATTCCCATTTCTCACTACATCTGATCTGCAGTGGTACTCATTCATAACTGCTCTGTCAAACAACGCCCAGAGGATCACCAATGAAAATGCAGTTTTTGCTGTTGGTTTTACCTTGGCTGCAGGGCTCAGAAAAAGCTTTCAGTGTATATCAAGGTCTGCTTGTATGGGGTTGTGTCAGGTGGATTCTGGCAAAAATGCTGGCATCTCTAATAAAAGCAAAACAACCTTGAGAGATAGGGCAGTCAGTTGTCAATTCCCCACATTTATGACCGCACTCAATGTAAGACAGACTGATAAGCCACCAACAACAGTAGGGGGGCTGAGCCTAGTGCTTCACCTGCATTGTTTGAGAAGCATGAGGTCAGGGAGGAGCATCAATAAATCAGTATCATCAGTCTTCCACCTGGACAACTGTCGAGCCAAGAGCACACTGAATATCAAAGCAGGCAACCACAGCCTTCCCCATGAGTAGACACGAACTTACCTAGGAGTCACATTACACCATTCACATTCAGAAGGTCAGCAATAAAGTCTTTGTGTGGGTTTCTGCCTTAAGACATTTAGCCAGCAGGACATGGGATGCCAACATCAAAGTGCACAGAACCACTGTACTTGCAGTGGTATATGCCCCAGGAGATTACTGTGCTCCTTTATGGTCTAGAAGTTGTCATACCAAAAAACTCCACACTGTACTTAACAAGGCACAGAGACTCATAGCAGGCTGCACAACTTACTCATACACAGATATATTGTCTGTACTCTCAGACATTAGAAAAAGTGACATAAGGAAACAGGCCCTAACCACTCCCCTGCTGCCAGGTTTCTGGGCCTATGTAGAGCCCAGTAGGCCAGGTACTGTGGCCTTGTGTGTTACATTAAATTTAGGTAAGGGCTGGAGTGAATGGAAATTAAATGATCATTCATAGTAACTTAGTCTGAAATCTATTCCTGCAGTGTTTTATACCAATATGAAACAAATCCCTCCACTGGGCATGACCTTGACAGAAAAGCATGAGTCAAGCTGAACAGACTGAGATCTGGATATGGATGCTGCAAAACAGCACTGTATAAAGATGAACATCTTGGACAGCCCCGTGTCATTGTGGTATCCAGCAATCAGCATAGCACTTAATCAAAAGCTGCAATCTTTACAAATGCCCAGATGGGGTAGATGGAATCCACACACTGAGCAACAGTACCAGACAATGACTCATAACTGGCTGGAGGGAAGGGGTGGGGTGAGGCTTGACAACAGGGGCCTTGCTGCCTTAAGTCACTGAGATCCTGGGCTGGGGTTGGCCCAGCACTTTAGCAGAGGGAACAAGCCCAGGAGCCCTGACCTAGACTAGACCACTGACTCATGAGGCAGAAAGGGGTGATGAGCAGAGTACCTCAATGCTTCATGGCATGTCAGCAGAATACGACCTACCATGAGTTGCAATGGGATCTTGTACAGATATTTATGGCACTCTAACCTACAGCACTGAAGTCTGATACCACGTCCAGGGTTATCTTAGAGCAGGATCTACCAGTTTTACAGAGCTCTTACGTGGTCGGACCATCTGTTCAGTTATGGTTGCAGAACATTTCCTGAGTGCTTATTACTTAATAAGTGTAACTTCTGTACCTGGCCTCCATGTCTTAAAGTTTAACATAGGAACAAAAGAAGAGCAAAGAGACCATTACCTCTTTAAATTAGTTATCTAGGGAAGTATTTCATTCCCATTATCAGCTTAAATGAACTGTTCAGTTTTAAAAGTTAAAATCAGCACATTTTTCTCCTTGCATATAGAAAGGTAAGAATTCACATGCCAAATTAAAAACAGCAGACTGTACCCTATTAAGGAAAACAATGGAATAAGTAACTCATAGGTGAAAGTTCCTCTTATACTACTCAGGTTGCACCAGGTATGTTTGGAATAATGAGGCTTTATTTTCCTCCTACAGTGACTTCACTCTGCTAATGTAACTACGGGTTATTATCTATATAAATGCTTTCTCCATTCAATTATATCCCATGGCAATGAGTTCCACAGGTTGATTGTGTATTAAGTTAATGAACATCTCCTTTATCATCTCTGAATATATAAACTTAATCTCATAGGCTGTCCTTTTGTTCCTTAATAAAGGCAGGCTAATTAGCCACCTTGTTAGCATTTTCCATATCACTAGTTTTAACGCTTATAATGCCCTTACTGACTCTTTAAAAAACTGTTATCTTTTCACATTGATTCAAATTCTACATTCCTTGTTGCAGTGGTTAATTATAAAAAGTTTGTATGTGTTTACTGAACTAAAATGTTTGCAACATGCATTACATTGAGAAAAGACACACATAAAATACAGAAATGGCACTTTAGGGCCAGATTGAAATTTTATAGGCACACATGAAAGATAGAAACATTTTATAAAACAAAGACACATCTTTTTTGGCTTCCAGACCTGGGGCCATGCTCTCAGACTGTGGGTAATGTTATCCATGTCTGTCTAAGCATGCAAAACAAGAGCTTCAAAAAGGTGGTGAATTGCCTCGTTCATCAGCACTCTTAGTCCTTCTGCCATCCTATTAGAAGAGAATGTTGAACTGACAAACAAAATAAATTACACTGGAAATCTGATTTTAATAATTGTATTCTTCCTATTTACCAGGGATCAGAAATCAGTGTGCCCAATCCAAACTAGCCAGTGCAACTCAAATATCAAACACTTGTAGCAATCTAAAGAGGAAGAATTATACTTTAGGGAACTTTATGTTGGATATTAGGAAAAACCTTATTACTAGGAGGGTGGTGAAGCACTAGAATGAGCTACCTAGAGAGGTGGTGGAATCTCCATCCTTGGAGGTTTTTAAGGTCCAGCTCAAAAGCCCTGGCTGGAATGATTTAGGTGGGGATGGCCCTGCTTTGAGCAGGGGGGTTGACTAGATGACCTCCTGAGGTCCCCTTCAGTTCTAATTTCTATGATTAAATGGTATTTTTATCTCATGTATATGCTGCCCTTCCTGACAAAGGTTCAAGGTCCTTACAGAGGATAGCAAAATCATGTACAGAATACATGAACAAAAGAACAAAAAATGGAGAAGTAAAATAAGTTATAATAGCCAGCTAGGTCATAAAAATAACCTACAGAGCATAAAAACACAGATCATACACACACCTCCCCCCCTAAAGAACGTATGATAGATAATAGCCAGCAAATTGTTTCTGGAAACGTGTATAAAAAATGAAATCTCTTAGCAGAGAATATGCAAGTATGGCTAGACACAGACATTTGTGGAGGTTAGGGGGAGGTTAGATCATGTTAAAAATGGCCACCTGATCTAAGTTCACCCAAGTGCAGACCTTCACTTGGATTAACCTAACTAAGGATCTAAGTGTGACCTGTACAGAAGTTAAGGGAGTTTAGATCAGTCTAAAAACAGTCGGCCTTATCTAAGTTAGACTCCCCCTGAGGTAGGTTGTCATAGATCAGATCTGGCAAGACCAATCTAACTGAACTTCTGTATAGTTCCCAGTGCAGCCCTGGGGCTGGGAAAGCCCAGCCACTGGCTCCAATCCCAGCGCTGTGCCTTTCCTACTACCTCCTGAAACCAAGCTATTTTTAGCTTCCAAGACCCTACCCCTGCTACCAGATGGACAATCCCCAGAGACCAGACGGCACCCCCCAACCCCCCACACAAGCCCTCCAATCTCCCCATCCTGCAAGCTGCTCCCAGTGCCAGGAGACAATAGAAGTCAGGGTGGTGATGGTGTTACTTTACATTGCCAATTGCTCAAATCAAGACCAAGACCTTATAGAGGGGGAATAAGGCAAAATGCCACGTTTATCTGTTACATGAAACAGATACATCAGTTTGGACACACCAGCCATACAAACAGACATACACAAGCATACATACAAACAGACATACAGACCAAACCACTCCAGTAAGATGTTATACTTACCAGCAGAAGTTACTCAATGTTAGTACTGGATGGCAATCCAGGCTCATTGAGGGTGATGGAAGTGAGGGTAAACAGATGCACCTGTGCTCCAGGAGGTTGCAGAGAGTGGATTCTCCATCTTGGCTTGTCTGCATTTCACTTTTATAGGGACTTCAAGTCTTTGTTCAGCATTGGGGTTTTTCCATGCTCCATTTTTAATTAGAGGTTGTTTCTTATCCATCTTCTGGTTATCTCAACTTGAGGTCATTCCAGTAAAGTTGGTATTTCAGTCTTGAAGCATTGTGTAGTTCAAATGGCAGGTGTGGCAGGGCACTGGGGGTGCCTGCCACTTTAAGGGTCTGGAGCTGGCAGCCACCAGGTGCCTGATGAGGGCAGCCATTTTGGAGGCAAAGACTGCCTATATAAAACTGGGCAGCCTGGCTGCTGGAGGCCAGGCAGCAACATTGCCTGGATGAAGAGCTGCTGGAATCATCTGGAGGTAAGGAGGCTCCTTGGTCCTGGGCATGACCTAAAACTGCACCCTGCCAGGAGCAGGTGGCCTGGTGGGGCTCGCAGTGGCATGGGAGCTCCCAGGAAATGCCAGGCCAGTTACCACCCTGGTGAAAGGTGGGTCAGGGCACTTTGCCCCCACTGCTGGGTGAGTAACCCTGTTTGTTTGAAGGACCCAGAGGGCGGATTCTGAGAGAGAGTGAGGGGCTAGAGACCCAGCCAGAAAGAGAGAGTACCCTCGACTGGCCCATGCTGGGGCCAGGACCAGGAGGGTCAAAAGGGCCAGGGGTCCACCATGAGGGATGCCTAAGAGCCGGGGGCCTGGGGTCCCAACTGGCCTGGAGATAGGCCAGGGCTAGTAGCCGAAGGTCCCGGGGGGGACCACACCTGAGAGGGGAAAATGGCTTTGGGGGGCTAGGTAGCCTGGATGAAGGCTGAGAGGCTGCCTGAGTGGAGGGAACATAGAGGGGTCCTGTTAGGATAATTCTGAGGCCCAACATGAGGGCTGGTGGCTAGGGGAACACCAAGATGCCATCTGCGAGGCTTGGGCTGAGGTATTAGGGAGGATGGGAGATGCAGAGAGTACCCCCTGGCATCAGGACACTAAATGGGCAGCCTCCCGCTTATGTGACATCTATAGATGAATCAATTAAGACCAAGACATGGTGGTCAAGAAGGTGGGCGGTTGGCCCAAGAACAGGTGGGCGGGTCACGGAGATCAGCCCCGAGGAAGCTCCTGTTACAGTGGTGCACTGGCCAGGAAACAAAGGCTGTGCATGGGGAAAGAACCCGTGTTCCTGAAAAGAAGGGGATGAACCTTAGGGCTAATGTACATGGATAAGAAGGAAAGGCAGTTATAGCGGGGCTTGAAAAAAAGTAAGCCCAGGGCAAAGGAAAAACTGCTAGTTGGGAGACAGAGAGATTGAGGACAGTGGGTCTGGCCTAGGACAAGAACTGGACCATGGCTGGTATAGAGGATGTGGAGGGCCTAAGGCAAGAGAATTTTGCCTGGCTATTACGGGTGGGTGAGCTAGAAGAAAATGTTGTGGTGTTAGAGTGGGAGCTAGAGATTGAGCTGAGGCAAAAGTGGCCACTTTAAAGAGTCACGGGTACAATCCAGAAAGAAGGAAGGCTCTAAAGAGATGAGGCACTTAATGGCAGCAAAGGCAGAGGAGGCTCGTGTAATAGAATGGCTTATGGCAGAGGAGACTAAGAGAAGTAGACAGTGAGAGGAGAAACTGAGAGATGCAGAAAGGGATGGCTGCATGGGAGAGGAAGTCCCCAGAGCCTGATATGGGCTGAGCAAAATGGGGGAGCAAAAAGAAATGAGACAACGGCTAGAGGCATCTAAGAACATCATAGCAGCCCTCCACGAGGAGATCCGTAGCCAGGCAGGGAAGATGGAGAGCCTGGGGATCTGGGACCAGGCGGAACACATGGTGGGAGAGCTCCGGGAAAAGCTACTTGAGAGCCATGCACAGGCAGAGCAAATGAATAAGGCGATCACCCAGGAAATGGAGAAAGTGAGAGATTATATGGCCAGTCACAAGGCACTACAAGATCAGAAACGGTCCCTCAAAACAGAGATAGAGGTTAAGACAAGAGAGTGTATAGAGTTGCAGGCCCAGTGGCAAAGGGTGGAGAATGAAAAGGACCAATGGAGGAAAGAGATACAGGCCCTGAAGGACTTACTAAGAGAAAGTACAGCTGGAAAGACAGCCACACTGCAAGAGAGCAAGCAGCAACTAGTACGGGCTGCCCTGGCACAGAGGGAAAGACTAATTGTAGTGAGTAAACAATTGGAGGAGCATGTATCCTGGGCTAATACTGCGTGCCAGGAACAGTGGCAAGAACTGGGAACCTTGAAAGGGATTCTGATAGAGGCTGAGGAATGGGCGGAGAGAGCCGGTATCATATATTTAAAGGGCCAGGAAAACCCAGAAATCCATGAGAATATGGGGATAAGAAGCCCCAAGGAGGAGAGGGAAATAGAGCAGCAAGAAAAGGAGGCCATGACAGAGGAACCTTCCGTGACAGAAATGGGGAAAGAGGGTGTCCCCACAATGGTCAAACTCCTTGAGCAAGAGTGGAGGCGCTGGATAGACCAGTACACTGTAGAGCTGATCAACTTGAGGGAAAGAGTGGAAGAACTTGCCAGAAGGTATGATATGGGGGTACTCCCCATACTAAGACCAGTACACCAGAGCGAGGTAAAGGGAAGGAATATGGTAGCTGTGCAAGACAGCAAGGAGATCAGGGGGAGCAACATAAACGGTTCACACTACCCTGACCACACTAAGGAGGGAGGACAGTTAGGGCAGGAAGAAAGGCCTAGGCTGAAAAGAAGGGGCCAAAGCCCCAAGGAACTTAAGGGGGGAGGAGAGGGACGTCATAAACTCCACCTTAAGGATAAGACATCTAGGCTTGCACAACAGCTGAGATTGGATCGAATGCAGGCTACAGGCCCAGCTAAGGAGGCTGGTAGGCCCTCAACAAGGATAACCCAATCTGAGAAAGAACAAAAGGGAGAAAGGAGGCCCTATGTGTATGTTAATAATCTCCCAGGTCAAGTTAAATGGTGGACCCTGAGGAGAATAATTGAGGCCACAGTTGGGGGAGTAGCCTTTGTGAAGGTGTATACAGGACCTGATGGGAGATCTACTGGCCAGGGAAAGATAGAATTCTGGAAAGAGGAATATGTCCAGCGAGCACTTAAGATGCAATGGGAGCTTTGGGGAAAGCTCAGAGACTGGCAAGAGACCAAGGAAGCCTCAGAAAGGGAGGGGATTATAACAGGGGACACAGAGGAGAAGCCTTAAGATGGAGATGGAGAAAAGGAGACAAGACACCCCGAACGGGGGAAAACTGCTCTTCCAGGAAGAGTGTGGAGGCAGTGAAGGAGGAAAGGACAGAGGTCTAACTTGCACCCTACTAGGGAGGGATTAGTGTGGGGGGACTACGTTTGGCAGGGTAACTCCCGAAAAATTCCACATGGTGCACCCTGGGGGAAAAGGCAAGGAGGGGTGCCTTAAAACCTCTGCCACTTATATGAAAAATGCCAGGTGCTGGAAGAAAGGCCAAGAAGAGCCGCCGAGTCCGACTGTATTTGAAGGAAATGAAGATCTACCTTGGTGAGTCGGATCTTAAGGGGGGAGGTATGTCACGGAGCACTTCACTGCCCCACTCCTAGAGGGGAAAAGCTGCTGGGGAAAAGCCCTAGTGGGGAGAAGGAGCAGAGCTGCAAGTTGCTAGGGCAACTAATGAGAGTCAGCTGACCCTAAGGGGTAGGGCCTGGCTCTTATAAATCTCAGAGCCAAGGCCAGGCTAGCAGTTCCCTACCTGCAGCTGGAGAGGCAGGAGTTCTCTCCGCAAGGATACAAGACAGCGCAAGATGGTAAGTGCAGCTCATGAGAGCTCTGAAGGCTGGAGCAGTGGTGCTAAGATGTAGCCAGGTGGCCTACTTTGTGGTGGCCAGGTGCCGTATGTTTTAGTTATAGCCAGGAGGCTCTAGTTTAAGCTGTTGTGTATTACACCGGTGGTTTGGGTGAGGCTAGGAGGGGTTGGAGGAGGCCTTGTAGGGGCCCACAGCAGCACAGGGTGCATAGACCCCAGCCCAGAATGGGGCTCTCTGTGCCCATATCTGGGCTGTCTAAATGCCCCAGAGAGGGGGCAGCATTATTAGGAAGCCCAGTGCAGGCACAGTGAGCCCCAGAGAGGGGGCAGCATTATTAGGTGTCTCAGCCAGCCAAATGGTCAGGGCTGACTGGGGGGGGGGCAGTGTTGATTTAAGCATCAGGCGGGCTGGTGGATGGATAGGCCGGACACAGCATATTGACTGCAAAAATAACTTTTAATTAAGCTTTACTTATGATGCTGGTGGCCGCAATGCAGGCGGTAAAGTTGCTTGAGTAGTTACAGAAAGAAGAAAACACAACGAGCTTGCTAGACGAACCTGGAAGCACAACAGGCATGTAGGGCTAGGGATACGTTGGGAACAGACTGATCACCCACCAACATCTCTCTGTCTGCCAGCTTTTCTCTGCCGTGTGGCGAGGTCCTCTGTACCTTACTATGTGTTCAGAGCTCTCCAACTTGAGCAGAAAAAAAGCAAACTTTTATACCTAAAGAATAACCTATGAAAATTTGCCAAACATGAATACCTAATTAGGCGGAACATACCAAATTTAAAATGATGCCAATCATTTGGAAGGGCGGTCTATTGTGTCAGGGACACTCTTAATTTGGTTATGACATGCCCCCTTGGCCATGACACAATAGATCAAGCCCTTAGATTAGAGGTAGTTTTCATACATGCGCTCATAGTCTTCACAAGGTTTGGGTGACAAACGAGTATATACATAAGCAGATAACTCTATTAAAGGGTTCTCGATTAACTGCAGAGTACAACATCCTATATAAACTGTGACAGGGCAGGCCCCTGGGGCTGTTCTCCACACACTCTACAGCCCACCCACCTGTTCTCACCCACCACGACTTGATCTTAAAGTTCACTGATAGATATTAATAAGCAGGAGGCTGCCCACTTGTGCCCCAATGGAAGGAACTGCAGAGAATGCCCCTTGGCATCTCCATACTGCAGCCCAAACCTCTCTGATGCATTAGACGTTGGCATGTCAAGCGCTGCCCGTCTCTCTCGGGCTTGCTGTGCCCCCGTTGGGGCTTCTCCACGTGCTGCCCTTCTCTCTCGGGCTTCTCAAAGTACTGCCTGCCTCTCTGGGGCTTGCTGCGCCCCTGCTGGGGCTCTTCCTATGCCAAGGCTTCCTATCTCCAGGGCTGGAGTCTACACACACTGCTAGCTGCGCCCTCACTGGTGCCAGGATCCCCACACTACAGTGGGTCTCCTATGAGGCTTCCTCCATCCCCTCACAGCCTCACCCAAACCACCAGTGTAATACAAATACAAGCTCAAGCCTCTGGCTGTAACTAAAACACAAGGCACCTGGCCATGACAACCTAAACTGCCTGGCTATAACAAAACCGGCAGCCCACTGGCCCAAGCAACATTCATTCCTACCAGGGGCCCTTCCATTCTCTGCTTCTGCATCTGGTTCCCTCTCTCTCCCCGGGCAGAGAGCTCTTTCCTCTTTGGTAGTTGGCAGGGAACTGCCAGCCTGGCCTCAGCTTTTGGGCTGAGCCCTGCCCCTCCCGGCCAGCTGGCTCTCATTAGTTGCCCTGGCAACCCACAGCTATACTGCTTAATTTTTCTCCTCCAGGCACAGGGCACTGAGGTGCCCTGTTATTACAAACAACTAACGCAACCATTATAAGGTTGACTAATGAAATTAAGTTAGTCATGAAGAGTCTGACTTTAAGGGCTTTGGTAGGCATCATGATGATGTCATGCATCAGGTTTCTGTGTCCACGGTGATGCTTTTTCTTCTGCCTGGGTCTGTTGCTGTCACGTGCCTTGGGTGTTCTAACACCTGCTTGCTTGTCTCTGAAAAACAAAACTTATAACCATGCTTAGTTATCTTTGACATTTACTAGTGGAGCACATCAGGTCAACCAATTATGGTGGGCTATAATGAGGGGACGGTCGGGCTTATTCTCTAACAGACAGAATAGGTGTTGGGATACTGTTCCGACCATTGAACTGTCCCCTTGTAGACTTGTGGATGGGATTGGCAAGGGTGCAGTATCGAGACCCGCACTAACTCATCGGAATGGAATTTAGGTTCCCAGGGTAGAGGTTTCTTAGCATTAGTTTCATCCCATAGGGGCTTTGCGGTGTTTAATGAAATGAGGACATCATGATTATACTTAGTCCAGTTCTTGTATGTCCCTTCTCCTCTGAGATGAAGTTGTTCTTTGTACAAGCCGATGTGTCTCTCCACAACGCTGTTGGATTGCAGATGATATGGCAGAAGGAGATGCCATGCAACGTTATAAAGACGAGTGAACTTTTCCAGGGCGTTAGAGTTGAATGGGGGTCCTCTGTCAGATTGACTTTCGTGAAGAGGTTACCAGGTGGCAAATGCAGCAGTTAAGGTGGAGATAATGGCAGTGGCATTGCTTTTCCACAGAGGAATGACTTGCAGCTGGTGCGTTCCCAAATCAATGATGACTAATCACTTATTCGGCAGCTTGGATCCCGGGAAGGGTCCGAGCAAGTCTACCTGCCAGGCTTTTCCTGCCTGGAATTGTGAGGGGTTAAAAGCTACAACTTGATGTTTGGTCTGATCGCACTTTTCTTTGGCACATATTTTACAGGCTTGTGCTACCTTTTCCCAGTCACGTCGAACTCCATACGTAGTAAGCTCCATAGCGGCTTGTCGCCAGCGTCGATGGCTGGCCTATGGTCCTGGGTGACCCCAATTTTCATGAAGCCACTTGAGTAATGGACTTACTTCAGGACTGGGAGTAGCAGTGATAGACACAGCTACGTCAGTTTGGAATGGATCTTCTAAGAGTTTATCAATGATCTCTTGCACTGGATCAGTGTCGGGGCAATGTGACTTGGTATGCTTAACTAATGAAAACCGTGTAAATTTAGTCAAGGTTTCCCAAATGTCTTCCCAACTACTCAAATTTTCAATGGGCAAAGCAGTACCAGTGAGGATTTTGTAGATGTATTGCAAGTCGATTGCAATAACTGGAACTGGAAGTGTATTATTGTGGTGAGTTAGACAGTGTTGCAACACCTTAAGAAATCCTAGCAGTTCATATTTCTGAGCAGAGTTGTCATCTGGGTGAGCTTGAAATATTTCCGTGTCATGACAGGCTTTACAATAATACCCATAGCCTCCACCGTGTCGGGAGGTCCTGTCCGAGGCCATCCAGGCCGGGGTGGAAGTTCCATACAGCGTTGGGGGGGTTTTCGCATCTTCTGGACTGGAGTCGGGAGTTATGTCTTCAAATTTCTAGCAACGCCAGTTATAATGATGGGTGAGCACTAACATGTTCCACGTCTTAGGCTCTCCTTGAAAATGTGGGTCAACTTTTTCTGCATCTAGTAAAGGCAACAAAGTAGCTGCAGGAGCACAGAGAATTCCGTGCCCCCTTGGTAATGGCTCCACTAGGAGGATTTTCTTGTCCAGCTAGGAGGATTTTTCCTATGGCTCCACACCAGTGTTGTGCTGCTTGAAGGGTCTTATGAACAGTATGTATCAGATCATCATAAGGATTGTGTGCGACAGCCCACACGTGGTTGGTGGTGAATCCAAGAGTCACAACGAATGGTTCACCGAGGTTGATTGTGTGGACCTGTGTATCCTTAACAGCAGTCAACAGGCGATGCAAGTTCTGTTGATCCCTTTCCATCCAAGGTGTGGATTTTCAGGACTTGTCACGGATCTGTCGCTGCAACTTAGCATGGAGCAGTAGATGGCTAGGACTGACTTAATGCCAGTACCAATTTAAGTGACCTAAAAGCTGCTGAAAATGTCTTTTAGTTACTGGCAAAGATTTCTTTAATGGGTCGATGTCGGGACCAACATGCAAGATACCGTGACGGATGGGGCCAACAACTCGGATACCAAGGAATGTAATGTCGGCTACAGGATACAGGCACGACTTCCTTGTTAACTGTCCATCCTTCGCTTTGAAGATGGGCTACTAGTTGGTTAACTATGCTGGTAATGATGGAGCTGTCATGGCCCATGATAGCGATGTCATCAACATAACTCCAGATTCTTAATTCCTCTTCTGGTGGAAGGGCATGTGGGGCACGAAAGTTCTTCAGGGTATTGTTCATGGCACCAGTAGCCAATGATGGGGTGTTGCAGTACCCCTGCGGGCAGACTGTCCACTTACACATCGTGCCCTTGACACGCATATTTAACACTCCGTTGGGGTCAGTAATCAGAATTGAGAAAAACATGTTCTTTAAGTCCAATGTGGCCCCAACCCACTCATCTCACTGGAATTGTGCCATTTCAGGCTTGCATTGTGGTAGGGTGGACGGGTTAGGTTGCTGAAGCACTTGACACCTCTTGTTGGCTTCCCTATAATCAACAACTAGCCGGACTTCGTTGGGTTTGCCACGTTTGGCGACTCCCCATCCCGGTGACAGGTAGGTGCCAGCAGTTACTGGCTTGATACAGCCTTGTTGATCGAGTCATCGCGGGAGGTTGGTGAGAGATTCTTTAAGGGAGTCCTTGGTCAGGATTGGCTGGTATCGCCAGGTGGAGATGCTGTGAAGTGTTGGTCGGTGCCAATCCGACTCTGGAATGACAATGGGAAGTGCTTGTAGCACCTGTTCTTTGAGGTTAAGCACCTTGATTCCTGGAATTCCCAAGATATTGATGCCCCCTAACACTGCCTCTAGGGTGCGTCTATGGCCTTGGATTGCAAATTTGACTTTTGTCGTGACTGCAACAGCGTTGAGTCCTTGTACCCTAATTGCTTTTGAGGTTTTCTGGTGGGGTGTCATTGGAGTGATCATGTTGACTTGGGCCCTGGTGTCAAGAAGAAAGAACACCTGTCGTTGGTCACTTGGGTTGGCTGGGTCTTAAACAGTGAGTTCAGTATAGGGACGAAGGCCAGTAGGGTCAGGTTTGGATAGGCCACCAGTGTGTCCGGCAGCCACTACTCGTTTTTTTTGCTTGTTATTGAATGTCAAACCCAATGCGGCCACTAGATTTTATTGACCCTCATCTCCCAAAGTACGCAATTGCTGCTTCATGAGTCGAGCGGTTCAAGAGAAATCAGAACATGGCTCTTTCCTCAGGTGTTCTTTGGGGTGGTGACCCTAATTCCCACAGAGGACCAAGTTCTTGGCATCTCGGTCTTGGGACCTCAACCGGGTATACCAAGGATTGATGCTCTGCGCCACTGAAGACTTTTTTGGCCAACTGTATAAGGCCCTGCAGTTGTGGGAGTTGATTTAAAAGGTTTCCTGCCGGATGGCCAACCACTGGGTTAAGGAGAAGTCAAAGCATAATAGCATCTGTCCCTCTGAACACCTTTACACAGGCTTCTATGCCGTTGAGAGTCACTGGAATGGCTCCAGGGTTCCATAGGTGGCGGTGAGCCCATCCTCCACATTGTTGTGCCTGCGCTAGCCCCAGCGGGTGGGCTCTAGGGTTCCATGAGAGGTATGACACCCCGATTTATGGCCAGTAGAAGCTGTTCTGCATTGGCCTTCTTTGGGTGACCCTCATGCCAGGTGTGGGATTTGTGAACCACTTGACCTGCAATGAGAGCTGGAAGCAGGATGGGCCAATGGATGTTACCCGTTACTACATCTAAATCAGTGGCATGCCCCTCACTCCATGAGGCTTGGCGTGTTAAGAAACTAGCCTCTTCCAGGTCTAATAGGTCTGACCCATATTCGACTACTAAGCATCCTAAACATATGGCTAGTGACTCTTCAGATTTCATTTTTGATTCTCTGCACAACTCCTGCAATTTGCCCCAGTGCAGGTGTGGTATGTAGTGGCGGTATGAGTTGCGCCCTGTGCATCAGTAACTTGCTTTACCAATGCTACCAGGTGGGCTGCAGCTGGGAGAGAGTTAAATTTGTTGAGCGGGGGCGTACAGCTTTCCTCCCTCATACGGGGGCGGTTTCACTGTTGAAGCCACACCAGGGGGTGGGGCTTCTTCCAGCATCACTCTGACGGGCGGAGCCATGGGCAGTGATGCAGTAGGCCCACCTCCCAGGGGGATTTTTGTGCCCTTTTCACTTTTCCTGGCGTCACTTTCTTGTTGTGGCTCCATGTGGCTGGCACCATTTTCTAGTGGCGGCTCGGAGCCTCCTGCCGTTTGCTCCAGTGACTCCATGCCCGCTGTGTGCAACTGAGCCTTGAGATTTGCATTTTCCCAGAATAGACCCACTACTGAATGGAATAACACATTCATCATCTTCCCTTTATTCCACTTCGAGCCTCCCCACCTTGCCGCGTGGCAGCCCTCGGTCTCGAGGCCTTCCTGGAGCTGGCTGAGGAGCTCATGACCACACGATCCAGACGCTAAAGCCGGACAGTTAAACCAATCCGGCGGGGTGGGTTCCCCTCCTTCCCTCATGTACTGAGTACATTGGGCAAATTCCTATGTGGGGGTAGGATTTTCCACCTTCTTCACCTTCACCCCCGCTAGGGACAAGGTCGATATTTCATCCGGGGGCCGATAGTGAACCTGGTATCTGGCCATTACGCAGCCGAATGCCTCAGGGGAGAGGCTTGCTTTCCACTCCTTAATAGCTGTCTCTTTCCCCTTTACCGAGAAGTAGCCTCTGAGGAGGTTTTCTTCTCCTTTAGCCACTTGGTGATAGGCGATATGCGCCCAGAGTTCATTTGTGTTATCCACACAACAGACCCCAGTGCGCCAGGGGCAGCACTTGATTAAATTCTTCTCCACCACCATGCCCTTGGATCCTATTCGTGACACCATGTCTCAGCCAGTCGACCAGTCAGGGCCGACTGGGGGTGGGGAGGGGGGACGGTGTTGATTAAGCGTCAGGCGGGCTGGTGGATGGAGAGGCCGGACACAGCATATTGATTGCAAAAATAACTTTTTAATTAAGCTTTACTTACGC
The DNA here is from genome assembly GCA_030014935.1 of Caiman crocodilus. NCBI lineage: Eukaryota > Metazoa > Chordata > Crocodylia > Alligatoridae > Caiman > Caiman crocodilus. The sequence goes on along the minus strand of JAGPOW010000261.1, from coordinate 54,526,167 downwards.
TGCTAGTGGCCGCGACGCAGGCGGTAAAGTTGCTTGAGTAGTTACAGAAAGAAGAAAACACAACAAGCTTGCTAGACAAACCTGGAAGTGCAACAGGCATGCAGGCCTAGGGATACGTTGGGAACAGATGGAGAGATGTTGGTGGGTGATCAGTCCACCAGCTTTTCTCTGCTGCATGGCGAGGTCCTCTGTACCTTACTATGTGTTCAGAGCTCTCCAACTTGGGCGGAAACAATGCAAACTTCTATACCTTTAGAATAACCTATGAAAATTTGCCAAACACGAATACCTAATTAGGTGGAACATACCAAATTTAGAATGATGCCAATCGTTCGGAAAGGTGGTCTGTTGTGTCAGGGACACTCATTTAATTTGGTTATGACATTAGGAAGCCCAGCGGGGGCACAGTGAGCCTCAGAGAGGGGGCAGCATTATTAGGAAGCCCCAGGGAAAAGGGGGGATTATTGAGAAGCCCAGGACAGGCAAGCCAAGCCCCAAATGGAAGGCTAGCACTGCAATAGGCCCCAAGGGAAGAGCAAAGTGCTGTGGTGGTCCCCGGCAAAAAGAGGTTAGCAGCACACCGCACCCAGGAGAAGGGCAGGGTGCTGTGGTGGTCCCCGGCAAAAAGGGGTTAGCAGCACAGCGCAACCAGGAGAAGGGCAGTGTTGTACAGAGGAGGCCCAAAAGAGAGTGGGCTAGATCACAGAGCAGGCCTAAGAGTGGGCGTGCATTTTGACAGACCAACGGTCCAGTATATCTGTGAGGCTTGGGGCATGGTATTAGGGGTTGGTAGGAGCCACGCATAGCCCATAAGGCTAGGGTGTCTGGGGAGCAACCATTATACAGGGAGATCCCAGAGAGAGAGTCCGGGGAACCACGGGGACGGAGGTCTTGATTAGCCGTGCCCAAGGAGGTGTAAGGCAGCCTCCCAACATAGACTTAACAGCAAAGACGTGGCAGAAGAGAATAAAAGGGTGCCCTTGGGCTGACTAGGCATGGTTAGGGGGCCTTAAGGAGATCACGGCCCTCCTGGAGGACCCCGCCGTGACAGCAGGATATGCTAAATTCTTTCTTCTAGCTATCTTCTTTGCACCTGATTACAGAGGAGTTCTTCAGCTGTCTATTAATTAGCTTAATTAGTTTACTGTATGGTAACTCATACATTGGTGCCTTGTTCCTTATACAATCAGTTAAATCTTCTTCTGTTTTCATGCAAATAGTTACCATTCTTTCACCATTCACCCTCTCACATATATGCCCTGTGTATGTGAGTGTCTGAAGTTCATTTACTCATGTCAAGCAGGGAACAAGCACAAAATGGAGTTTTAGTTCTTCATAAAAGATAAACATAGAGCTAATACAATCATAGTATTGAATTGATAAACTTCTATTATCATTTAAGCATAATAACCAATATGCAAAAATTCATGTTATAATGGGAGGTTTTTTTGTGGGGGGGCGGGGAACTAAAAATTGCTCCTGGTTCCAAAGGGAGGAGAGAGCTCCCCGATTCCCCCCCCCCCCAGCCTCCCTGCTAGCTCCCCTGATCTTGCCAAAATTTCCAAGACCCCACTAACCCCGCATGGAACCCACTAGCCCCCCCTGATCTGTTTACACACCACACAGAGCAAGCTTGACCTCCTGATCCCCTCTGAACTGCTTGCCTCCAGATCCTCCCAATCCCCCCCATAGACTATACTTGCCCGCCTGATCCACTCAATCCCCCAACAGTCCCCACTTGCCCCCCAATCCACTCTACAGGCTCCACTTGCCCCACCCCGTCCCCTAACCCCCCCTGAGACTCCACTTGACTGCCCCCAATTCTCCCCAAGCCCCCTCACTAACTGGTAATTCTGATTTACCTTTTGGTTGAGTAGCCATTTTTTACTCAATCTACCTTCCCCATAATCTCTCCAAATGTCTGTATGTACCCCATAAGTGACTGAACTTTGAATAAATTATTGCGTGAACTATTAACTTAGCTTTATGCTTGGATGTTTCAGAATTGTAAGCCCATCATTTGACTGCTGTGTTCCTGGTTGTTTCTATGCTGTCTTATGTCTTTGTACTCCTTATTTGAATTCTAAACAGGGCTGTGCTCAAAGCACTGTCTTCACACTGGTTTCATTTCTTTATAAGATTTGTCATTTACAAATTCAAGTTTCACTATTTCTGGCTCTACCTGTAGAGAAGTCCCAACAGTCACATAATGATGCATTTGCAGGAAAAGTGGAAATAATGAAAGAAAATGCTATGGAAAGGCATTAATATGCTGCTCCCAAAAATTCAGTGGTGAGATCAAAAGTTCTCAAGAAAGATGACAAGTAGTCTAGTCTTTCCATTTTTTCAAACAGGTTTCAACAATCCAAAAGTATGAAACCCTTCAGTACACTGCCAAACTCTGCTGTGTCTACAGTGATGTAATGCAACATAAATAAATGTTGATGATATAGTGCTCACGGAGACCTAATTTTTTTTCTCCATAATGAGAGGATATGAAACAAGTTTAAGACTAGTCCTTCCAAACAGGGGGCACTGCTATAAAAGAAAACATTCTTAAACCATTTCAAAATTGAGTGACAACAGCATGGTTTTAAAATCACTTGTTTTTTAATTCTTAAAGGATTTCTAATAAAACATTATTTTTTTCAGACAAGTCCTCCATTTAGTAAATATACGAGACAAAAACATCTTACTAATATTTTGTAACAAAAAGATTTACCCTTGTGTGGATAAGTGTAACTGAGTAAAGGACTGGCATTTTCTCATGAGGGACCTGTGTGACATCCATTTTGTAATTACTGTGGGCAATTTACACTTTACACACTCTTATTAAGAAAAGCCTACAAAGAGGAGATAAGAAAAAAGGAAATAAAATGTGTGTGAAACCTTTTACATTATGTCTGATTATAGTAACTTTCTTGTTTTAGGTTATCAAAGTAATTATGACCTTTGATGAAATGCTACCTTAAACCACTTGATGGCAACAAAGCAATTCAAATACTAAAAAAGTTTTATAAAGCCTTTTATATGTGTGTGTGTGTGTGTGTGTGTGTGTGTGT
>JAGPOW010000261.1:54466168-54518927 GCA_030014935.1 Caiman crocodilus | reverse complement strand
CCGACGAGTCGCTCTTCTGGGTCTGGGTCTGGGGGGCTCCTCAGTAGGTTTCTGGCCCTGCAGAGAACAGAAATACATATCAATTTCATGCTCCACCTCTCGGATCCCCCGCAGCCTGCTCACCTCTGCCTGGAGCTCCTGCAGCCACCCCTCCAGGGCCTGAAGATGGCCACAAGAGGGACAGCCAGGGGCCGCTCCAGGCATCCCACCGACCCCTGGGAGCCCCACCCAGCCAGCACCCCCAACCAGGGTGGGGGAGGTGGACAGGGGGCTCCCCAGGGGCCTGGTCTGGGTGGCAGCCTCAGAGGTACACTGAGGGGGCTGCACCAGGGAAGAGGGAGGGGGAGGGGCCAGGCCCCTAGCAGTAGCACTGCGTGTACTCACCATGTTACTAGTGAAAGTAGTCCTCGCGCTGTCGTCTCTGTTCGCTCTTCCCTTCCCCCTACTCTCCGTCTGCGCGAACACCGGCGCAAACGCCGGCACGCCCTTACAGAGCGTGCCTGTTTGCGCGCGGCTCCCAGCCGGGTCAGCTATCAGCAATCTGGGAGGCTTCCCTCCAGATCAGCTGCAGCTGCCGGCACAACCGCACTCACCAGTTCACTGCCGCTGTCACTGTCTGTCCTCAGCTGCTGCTCCTTCTGCTCTCTGCTTTGCAAGGGCTCATGTGACCGAGACCACACATGAACCCTCTCTGGAGTCTTAGAGTCGCCCTGCTCCACTCCCAACTGCCAAGCAGTGACCATGCCTCCGTAATGAGAAAATGACAGTGGTGCTCTGAACTAAAGCACATTGAATGTGTTTTAGTTCACAAAGCACACCATCATCATTGTCTCTGTGATACACCTGACGCACGGGTGCTTTTAATTAGCACAACTCACTAATTAAAAGCTCCCAGCCAATGTAAAAATTGTCACAGATTTCCCACAGTAGAGCACTTGCTTGGGGCCTCCAACTTTATCTCTCTAAGTATCCCATGAAGCCAGCCCAGGTATGGCTCCTAGAGTTGTGGGGGTTCTGGTTATATCCAAATTTGAGACCCTAGCTGTTTGGTCCCCAAACATCCCTGAATATCTATAGCCCTACCTCAAGTATTTCCAAGTATTTTAAGACCCCATAATCTTGTTTTATATCTTCTAAAATTCTCGAATTCCAGGTTAATAGCAGTTATTTTTCTCTTTGTATATGTCAAGTTTATTTGCTTTCCCCACCATGTGTAAAATTACCTTGCTTCTAGTTCACTTCTGGAGAGAAAAACTATAGCTTCAAAAGGGAGAAGTGCACCCTGAAGTTCCAAGCAGTGAATCAGAAAACTCCTGTTCATTAAAAACATTTAGAAGGGACAAAAAACCTTGGCCCCACCAAGAGTTGAAGCAGTCCCTCTGTCCCTAGCCTAGCCGACACACACTTGAGTACATACAGGGCAGATCTAGAAGGGGTGCAGTGGCACAGTTGCAACCCACTTTGACTATATCACATGGGGCCTGCACAGAGACCCTGCTTTCAACCTTTGCTGCAGAGCCCACATAATCACTGCCAACACCAACTGCCCAGGAAGGGCTAAAGAAGGGAAGGGCACAAAGTAGCAACTCCTGTTTTGCAGGTCTGGCCAGACCCTGTCTGAATCAGTTGGTGAGCTCATGGAGAGTTCATGCACTGCCTGTATTCAGTAGCCTGCACTGACTAGGAAGGCAGCTTAGAGCTCACTAGGCATGTGTGGCACAGCCAAAGTGTGGAGGAAGTGCATCCCCCTTCCTGGATGATTTTCCTGCTATTACGAGCACCCAAAGTTTAGCTCAGCTGTTGTCCTTCTGACTACACAGCCCCAACAGTGTTCCCTCAGCTTTGTGTCATGAATGGTGATGCAGGTGCGCCTGGCAATACGGCATGAGTGTGCCTGCACAGCCACGCATGCTGTGCAGAGTAGAGGGAACACTAAGCCCCAAGTATCTCAGCTGTTCCTTCATTTCAGACTAGACCCTCAGGCTAACAACCTTCTCTTCAGGCTGCTCCATTCATTCTGATACTGATCTCCTTCTCTTCCCTCGATGCTTCCTGGGTGTTTCCTTCACTTCATATATACCAAGCCCACCTGAACTTATTCTGCAGTTATTCACTTCCTTGTTCATGGATGTGTCTTCTGTCACATATGCCAGGTAACTCTGGCTCCTGTCTCTTAGCTCCTTCTTTCCCCCTTGTGCCATGGAAACTGAGGCATGCAACAACATGAACACACTTAGCAAAAATATTATAATAAAACCATAGTTTGTCACAGGTAACATACCCAGTGTTGTAGAATGTGTGTACCCGACTCTGTTCTCCATCTTTACTACTTGGCTCTAAGCAGACATTGGAATTTGGAGGAGTATCCTAGAAAGTAGCAGGTATAGGGCCAGAGCACCCTGCACTCTCACAGTTCTCACTAATATGTTGGTTTTTCAGGGTCCATGGTTCTAACTGGAAGTATTACCAGCTGTTATAGGCATCAGTCATCGGTCCTTCACTGCCCTCCACTTCAGCTTCACTGAGTGTCAGCTTGGAACAGCTGGCTCTCCTATCTGTGCCTTGTAAGGTCACTATAAGGCTACTTTAAATGCTTCAGCAAATGCTGAAGGAAGGATATCTTAGAGTCTTAGAGTCTACAGTCTTAGAATCTTAGTGACTACTGTTTATTAGGGCTGTACAAAATTTTGCCAGCCATTTCATTTTGACACCTCATTTTGAGGTCGAAACAGCAAAATCAAAATGAAACAAAGGGCTTTGAAACAGCCTCAAGGTTTGTCAAAACATTTTAAAAATTGAAACGTTTCAACCATAGCACTGGGGATGGGAAGTCAGCCCAGCTGGGCAGACTTCCTGCCCCTGGCCCGATGTAAGGGGATGGACCCGGCCTGATCTAGCCTGGGGGATCTAGGCCCAATCTAGGGGGATCTAGGCCTGATCTAGGCTCGATCTTGCACCAGGAATGGGAACTCAGCCCAGCTGGGCTGACTTCCCATCCCCAGCTGATCAAAACAGCCTCGCTGTTTTGATGAAGCAAAATGGAACAGCTGTTTAGAATCCAAATTAAATTCAATACGAAATGCTGTTCCATCGAAACCTCAAAACTCAAGGTAAAGTGGAACAGTGCTGTTTCACACAGCCCTACTGTTTATCTCACATCCCCATGAATCTTAATATATCTGCACATCATTGTTGTAGATCAGACCCACTGTAGACTGTTCTTCAGCATGACTGTTGTCCTCTTTGGCCATTTTTAGCTAGTTTAAATCACTCTGTAAGCCAGTCTTCAGTGCTGTGAGTACGGAATGTTTGCTAACCATCCCTGTTACATAAACTGTTTTAGTGTTTTGGTAAATAATGTATAGGCAATGATTCAATTATCAAACAGCCAAAAGAGGCTAGAAATGCAATGGTGAGAACTGCTGATCTAATAAGTCATGTACATACATAACCACAATCTATCAAATCTCATTTAATTCTGTGAAGGCAGGAGAGAGCAGACAACCAACTCTCTGTGTAGAACCATGCTAAATTAAGATAATCTGAGTTACACTGTAATATTGAAACAGTTGGACCTGCCATTCACTTCCACAGAAACACTGACTTCTTGGAACCACATCACAGCAGATATAGCACCTCTAGGTTTGACATAGCTCTTGGGTTGTTCTGATCCTTCTGATGTTTCTGTAGACACCTGGAATTAACAGATCCTGTTGTCTAAAGGTCAATCTTTTTGTGGGGGCAAAGGGTAATACAGGAATTTTGTCACACCTGCAGTACTATGCAGTTAAACACACACACACACTCTAAAGATTTGATTCTCTAGGGCTCTTCATGAAGTGGATACTTTCTAAAATTTAATTACACACTATTATTATGGTTATTATTTATTGTATAACCTCAGTGTACTTGGCACAATTCAAAAGCTTACATAATGGAGGAAATTATCCCTGATAATAGGTGCTTGCAGTATCAAGCTCCATTTCTGTAAAGTCTTACATGTACTTTTAAAAAAGAAAAGAACTCCATAACAAAATACCACGTCACATAACAGAGTTCTCTTTTAGGGAAAAATGCAAGAAAATTCATTTGATAGATGTAAGTTGCATGAGTTAATGCACCTGAGAAACTCAGATATGCTGATGAGGGCAATGCAAGAACCTGAACAGAATAAAACGTAAGTAACTCTATACATTAGACATATGCAAGTCTGTTAAGGATTGGGGCTACTGGTCAAATTCTGATAGCTGCTACTCACTGTGAGTAAGGTTTTGTCAACACAGTGCATGATCCAGGCATGGAAATTGTTGCATGTTTATTTTCTATAACATGGGGAATAAGAAAACAAAAGAATGGAAACAAGAAGTAAGGGGAATTTTTTTTATCCTTGCTGCAATTTGTGGGTGTCTGGACTATAGAAAGCATATTGCTAGGGCATTTTGCAAAGTCTTTTTTGGGGGCTGGGGGGAGGGCAAGTGTTTGTTTTTTAGGCTGACCAAAGTATTTTATGTTTTGATATATTTGTAATGAAATGGAGGGAGGTGGGGAGGGGGAAGGATAGCCTATGGTTCAGGTATATTTAGCTCATTTTTGGCAGATTATAATTAAAGCAACAGCTAAAATCATATTTTGCCATGAATGGGAATTAGGTGGCACTGCCTCTCCTCCCCTACCCCCAACCAAAAAAAACCCAATCTCATTGTCCTGCTATTGTGGTCGGTCACCATTTTTTTTTTCTGTTCGGTGTATAGGTAGGGACAATCTACCTAGCATGGCCAAATGCCCGCCAGATTTACCAGAAGTCAGACTTACCTTCAGGGGGTGTCTTAATAGATTTCTCTCTCAGCTACTGAGGATCCTCTTCTCTGCCATCCGCATCATAGAGGGAGCTGAGAACAAGGTGTCCATGGGAATCTACCTCCTGATTTCCATACGTCAAAAGTTATGCCTTTTTTTCCATAATAGAGCATTACAGTTTGAGGCACACCTCTTCCTGAAGGATTTTTCAAGAGCACAGGTGCCATTTTTCAGTTTTCAAAACTGGCATGAAATTAGGTTAAAACTAAACCTGACTATCATAAAATTGCTTTAAATTTCCTTAATGTCAAAACTGACAAGTTTCATTAAAAAGCCTTAAGGGAACTAGAAGGCAGACCCCACTTGGTTAAACAGAGGTGCTATTTTGGGCACATAACACAAGAGTCATACAGGACACCCATGTTATGGCTTCCTTATTTTGGTTACTGATACCTCTCATATAGCTTGTGTGATGACAGAAATTTAGTCTCTGTTACACACTCTGAAAGTTGCAGCCCCACGGCATGTACAGTCCTCTGACACTAGAGTAAATAAACTTTAATTCATTATTATTGTTGTGCTTTGCTTTCATTAGATGTATTCAGGTTAATAAAAATATATGATATTGGATTGAAAAACCATATATGTAATCACAGTCTACTATCAAGCAGTCCCTAAGACAGAAGAAGCATTATTAGCAGACTAAGAGTTCCATTTTCTTCCCCAAATTAATGCTGGACCTAGAGTAGTAATCCTCCCCTCTCCTACATTTTCTGGCTTTCAGGAATGAGAAAGCTTTTTATCTTATTACTCTTTGTGTGGGCTTGCCCTATATTGAAACTGGATATATTAAATGTTTAAATCCCTAATTCCCAGGCGCTCTCTGTCAGATATTTTCCAACTCATCTCATAGAACTGTACAGTAATGGTCCTTAGAACTGAACTCAATATAAGAATGAAAGTATTACCCAGCCAGAAGTATCAAAACTGAGTTATTTGAGAATGTTTACCCAGTTTAATTACAAAAATAATGGATCACATATAATATTTATATCAGCATCATCAGACAACATATGCAATGTGTACGATAGGGAAATGGTCCAAAACCATCAGCAAAAGATAACATTCTTTCCTTTTCTGACTAGTTCACACTTGACTAAAAGCAGAGCCATAATGAATGCCTATGCCTACTAACTCTCTGATTTTAGAAGGCAGTGAACCAGGCACACCTGTATTAGTGTGTGTATGTGGAAACCACACAGAACATATCATTGTGACAGCCACATTTTAGCAGCTCTCTGTTCACCAGCCCCTAGTAAAAGTGTTCTGTATTGAAGAGGTCAATAAACCAATACAATGTCTCACTTAGTCCTTCAGTCTTTCTGTACAAACTCTGTTCTGCTCCCACAGTGTAGTCAATTTGTCACTCTGATTATAAAGTGTGGGAGCTAAGTACAGAAAAATAGAGAAGAAAAATAAATCCAGATCAGTAAATTCAGACAATCTCTAGCCAGGTTATCATTGTGGTAAGCAACATAGAAGAGCAATGCAACTGTGAAAAACAAGCAGGGAGGTTAAAGAAAAGAAAAGAGGATTGTATAACTGGACCTAGAATTTCTTCATCCAGTTGGTTTTCTCCATATAGTGTGGTTTAGACCACATGACTAAGACATGTGTGGAACACTTCTGCCAGCATTATTTCTATATTTTTAAAATCAATGACTATATTCAATAAAGGCAAAAACAGTCTTAGGAGTTGGACCATAATCCAGGTCTTTCCCCAGGGAAGTGCCCTTCTTACTCAGCTGTATGATCTGAGAATGTCCTACTTGTTTTCCTTCTGTACTCATAAATCTTGCCCTATTGGCTATCCAGTGGCACAGCTGCAACAGGGAGTACCCAACTCCCATGGCTCTACAGCTTTGTGGTTAGGCCATGCTCCTGGCAATGGCAGATAAGGGTTTTCATTTCCTCTGGTTTGGAAGTCCTAGAACCCAGGTTAACTCCCTAGCCACTGTATCTTCTTTCTTTCATGAGCGAGACCCCAGGAAAAAAAAAAACATTATGACTCAGGAGATGGAAGGGAAGTAAAGAGTCTAAGAGCAAGTAAAGAGTTAAGGGTTTCTGAGGCTTGAAAAGCCAACTAAAAATGTTCCAGAGACCTTGGAATCATAAATGAAAAAGAAAATTGTTCTTTACCACCAGCTATTTGCCCTGTCTCAACTATACGGTTATTTAGAGGCTGGGGAAAAGTGTAAGTCAGTAGCAAAAACTGTAAGACTTCCAGAACCCCATGCTGAGACAGAGTTTTTAGGTAAAGAGTTCAAGGGGACCCCTCCAATGGAATAGAGCCAAGCACCCTCCAAGGGCACAGAGCCAAGCACATGAAGAGCCAGGCCCCCTCTTCCCCCACACACTTTGCTAAGCATTAGGGCCCAGAACATCTTGTTCCACGACAAAGGAAAAATCTCCTGCTGTCCCATGCTTTGCTCAACACACAGAGTAAATCCTCATTGTACCTTGCTCTCATTGTACTCCGCCGGCCCCCCATCTCTGCCCACTGTAAAAGAAGTGGGGGAAAGGGAAGAAGGGAGGAAATCCCCCAGTACCTGGGGTGGGCTATGTCTGAAAACCTAGGTTGCTACTCCAGATGGGTGACCAGAGAAGTAAGGGAAGAAGCAGGGCACTTTAGGATGCCAAATGATGCAGAAAAGACCCGTCACCCAATTTGTGACAAGACACACATTCAAATTAAACCTTGGTACAAACCAGGTACAAAAATGTTCTACATTTGTCAAACAACATCTTTGGGCATTTTTACACATGCAAGTGTCACAAGGCCTGACACTTCGAAAAGCACCCAGCCCTGCAACGCTTGCAGTTGTATAAGTGGCATAATGTGTGTGAGCACTGAGAAAATGGCAGTAGTGCTTTTTTGAGCTAAAACGTATAGAAGGTGCTTTAGTTCAAAAGTGCACCACCAGCCACCATTTTCTGAGCACTGATGCTCATTTCACCACTTATACAACTGCATGTGATACAGCACAGTGCGCGTCAGCTTACATGCAGAGCAGACTCAATTAATCGAGTCTGCTCTGAAGCGGTGGATCTCCAGCGTGTCACAGGACAAAAGCGTGTGTGTATAACAACCCTTTACGACTGGTTTGCCACGTGGTTACTGGCCATTTTTATCACTTATTCACTTTTTTTGTGTAGCAGGTCTCAATTTACTACATGATTAACCAATTAGTTGCACAATAAATATAATGTGTGAAGAAGCTTGAGATATCTCTAGTACAGCTACAGTAGACTTGTAGAAAAGAGCTTTATGTAGTCATAGTTTCATAGTTTGTAGGGTAGGAAGGGACCTTGACAGATCAAGTCTGACCCCCCGCCATAACAGGAAAGAGCACTGGGGTCAAATGACCCCAGCATGGTGTTCATCTAGCCTCCTCTTAAAGACCCCCAGGGTAGGAGCCAGCACCACTTCTCTTGGAAGTTGGTTCCAGATCCTAGCCTGACTGTGAAGTAGTGCTTCTTGATGTCTAGTCTGAATCTACCCTCTGCCAGCTTGTGACCGTTATTTCTAGTCACTCCTGGTAGTTCTTGGGGAAGCAGAGACTCCCCCAATGCCTGCTGGTCCCCTCTGATTAGTTTGTAACAGGTCACTAGATTCCTCCTCAGCTTCCTCTTTTGGAGGTTGAACAGGTTCAGGTCCCTTAGCCTCTCGTCGTAGGCCCTGCCCTGCTGCCCCCTGATCATGTGAGTGGCCCTCCTCTGGACCCTCTCAATGATGTCCACTTCACTCCTGAAGTGCAGTTCCCAGAACCGGACGCAGTACTTCAACTGTGGCCTGACCAGTGTTGCATAGAGGAGAAGGATCACCTCCATGGACCTGCTTAAGATGCACCTGCGGATGCATGACAAGGTATGGTTGGTCTTCCTGACCATGTCCCCACAGTCGGCCCATGTTCTTTTTGGCATCGATAATGATTCCAAGATCCTTTTCTGCCTCTGTGCTGACAAGAAGGGAGTTCCCCAGCCTGTAGGTATGCTGTTGGTTCTTCCTCCCCAGGTGCAGCACCTTGCACTTGTCAGTGTTGAAAGCCATCCTGTTCTCATCTGCCCACCCTGTAACCTATCTAGGTCCAATTGCAGCTTATTCCTCCCTTCTAGTGTGCCCACATCCCCCCACATCTTAGCGTCATCAGCAAATTTGAATAGGGTGCTTTTTAACCCCTCATCCAAGTCACTGATGAAGACGTTGAATAGTGCGGTTCCGAGGACCGAGCCCTGGGGGACCCCACTGCCCACATCCCTCCAAGTTGAAAATGAACCATCCACCATCACTCTCTGGTGCGGCCTTCCAGCCAGTTAGCGACCCATTTGACTGTGTAGGTGTCGACACCACAGTCCCCTAGTTTTTTAATGAGAATGGGGTGAGAGACAGTGTCGAAGACCTTCCTGAAGTCCAGAAAGACTACGTCCAATGCTACTCCTATGTCTAAGGATTTTGTGACCTGATCATAGAAGGCCACCAGCTTGGTCTGACAGGACCTGCCTCTAATGAACCTGTGTTGGTTGCCCCTAAGCATAATCTCCCCTGCAGGCCCTTTGTGGATATGCGCCAGGATAATTTTCTCAAAAAGCTTACCCAGGATTGAGGTAAAGCTGGCCGATAGTTCCCTGGGTCCTCCTTCCTTCCTTTTTTGAAAATGGGAACCACACTGGCCTTTTTCCAGTCCTCTGGCATCACACCAGAGCACCGCAAGTGCTCATAAAGCTGTGCCAGGGGTCCTGCAATGACCTCTGCCAATTCCCTCAGCACTCTGGGGTGGAGGTCGTCAGGACCAGCTGATTTAAATATGTCCAGTCCCTCCAGAAGTTCCCTGACTAGCTCCTCCCTGACACTAGGCATGGGTGTGCCTCCCCTGGGGCCTGAGGGGGTCCCAGTGTATGGGGCCGATCTGGTCCCTGTTGAGGAAAATGGAGGCAAAGAAATCATTAAATAGGTTAGCCTTGTTGTCCGGTGCAAAACCAGATTTCCTAGCGTGTCTTGCATTGGTCCCATGTGTATTTAAAAAAGGACTTCTTGTTGTCCTTATTCCAGGTAGCTAGTCCCAGTTCCATCTCTGCTTTTGTCTTCCTGACCGCCCCCCTGCAGCCCCGAGCAACCAAGGTATAGTCTTCCCTGGTGATGGCCCCTCCCTTCCATTGGGTGTACACCTCCTTTTTAGCTAGGAGATGTTCCCGTATGCTTTTGGTGAGCCATGATGGCTGTTGCACCTTCTTCCCCCCTTTGACCCTTGTTGGGATTGCCTCCCTTTGCGCATGAAGGATTTGTCTCCTTAAGGAATGACCACTCCACTCGGACACCCAACTCCCCTCCATTCCGGGACCTCAATACTTCCCCAATGTGATGGCGGCATGCTGCCGTCATGGGCACAGGAGGAAGCCAGGAAGGGTTGTGGGGCAGATGCAACCCCAAGACAGAACCCTGGGCGAGGTTACTTACCTCCGGGAGAGACAGCAGCATCGGAGCTGAGACTACAGCAGCAGCTGCAGTCACAATTACAGTCGCACGAGCCAGCATTACGCTAGTTATTTAAGCATCTGTTCCTGGTGAGGGAAACAGCTGCGCCAATCATGGTGGCTGACATGGCCACTGCGGGACAGTTTAAAAGCCCTGACAGCACCCGCGGGGAGGGGGAGCAAGAGTGAGAGAGAGAAGGTGGGCAACACGTTTGGCATGCTGCGGCTCCCCCTTGGGAAAGGCACCAGCTAGGCTGCGCTGTTCCCACGCAGAAGCTAGGACAAGGTTTGAAGCCTCTGACAGAGGCAGGAGAAGGCTCAAAGCCTCTACCAGAGGCAGGTAGTAGGAAGCTCCCTGTCCTACTCCAGATAGGGAGGGAGCAGAGAAGAGCCAGTGTCCCTCTCAGGAAGAGGAAAGCAGAGGGAGCACCAAGGCACCCTGTGCGGATCTGCATGGTCCCTAAGGGGAACAGAGACAGGGACAGGTGGGGAAGTCCCTAGTGGCCGCTGGGTCCAGGACATCAATCCAGGAAGTCTCCCCACCCAGGCTGAATATTATTTCTAGAAAAGAAGAGGGAAGAAGGACAGCCAGAGCTAGCCAAGGAGTCAGAGAGATTAAAACACAGGCTGGCCAAGTGATACAGCTAGGCCTGGGTCCATACAGTTGGAGGAAATCCATGACAAAGCAAGCCTGCAGAGAACCTCAGGACATCATCCTACCAGCGCAGGATCGGGTGGCGAGTGGACGAGGTGTAAGGGTGGCGGACCCTGTGGAACAACAGAGGCAACAACTGTGAGTACACCTGCATCGGGGAACCCCTCTGATAAAGAACTCCACTAAAACCCTCTCACAAATCATACATAACAGCAAAGTCGTGGCAGGAAGGACAACGGGCGGAGCTACCTAAACAACAGGTGATACTAGAGTCGAGACATCCGTCATCACACCCAGCTATTCTTCTTACCTCATTGAATACAGTATAACTTATTTTTATAGACTAGGCCTTGTTTTTCACAGCAATTAATGTGAGAGTGACCGGCAACAGGTTTTTTGAATCTCCATTTTCAGTTTCTGTTATTCTCACTTAAGTATAACACCTTCTCCAAGTACTGGTTCTAGAATTCATAGAATCATAGGGCTGGAAGGGACCCTGAAGGATCATCAGGTCCAGCACCCTGCATGAGCAGGAAAGACATCTGGGGTCAGATGACCCAAGCCAGGTGACCATCCAGTCTTCTCTTGAAGACTTCTAGAGTAGATGATTGCACCACTTATGGGTGGGACTTGTTCCATAGGTTGGACACCCTACTTGTAAAGAAGCTTTTCCTAATGTTTAGCCTGAAACTATCTTCCAGGAGTTTGTGGCTGTTGTTTCTAGTTTTCCCCCAGAGCCCTGGTGAACAGTTGTTTACCACACCTCTGATTTATGCCTCTGATATAGCAGTAAGCTGCATTCAGGTCCCCTCTCAGCCTTCTCTTCTTTAGGCTATAGAGTCCCAGATCCCTCAGCTTCTCCTCGTATGGCTTGCCATGCAATTCCCTGGTCATGTGGGCAGCCTTCTCTGGACCCTCTCGAGGTTTATCAGTCCTTGTTGAAGTGCAGCACCCAGAACTGGATGCAATATTCCAGCTGCAGCTGTACCAATGCTGAGTAAAATGGGAGAATCACTTCTTTGTATTTACTGGAGATGCATCATGCATGCCAGAGTTTTATTGGCCCTGGCGGCTACTGCATTGCATTGCTGGCTTATATTCATGCTGGTGTCTATTGTTACACCAAGGTCCCTTTCAACTGTAGTGCTGGTCAGATTAGCGATGCCCAGCCTCTAGATGTGCTGGGGGTTCTTCCTTCCCAGATGCAGCCCTTTGCATTTCTCTACATTGAACCTCATCTGGTTCCATTCTGCCCAACATGCTAGCTTCTCTACATCTGCTTCCATCTGAAGCCTATCTGCGGGTGTGTCCGCACAACCCCATATCTCAGTGTCGCTCGTATACTTGGCCAATGGGCTTTTCACACCCTCATCCAGGTTGCTGATGAAGATATTGAACAGCACCGAGCCAAGTACCAACCCCTGGGGTACACCATTGCTCACACCTTGCCAGGACAACACCAATCCATTCATTTGGACTCTATGTGTCCTACCCCACAACCAGTTTCGCTCCCACTGGACAGTCCTGTAGTTGAGCCTGATATCTTCCAAGTATCTGATCAGGATACCAGGTCAAAGGCTTTCTGGAAGTTGAGGTATATGAAGTCAAACACTTTTTTCTCATCCAAGTGATGAGTCACCTGATCGTAGAAAGAAAAATGATTCCTGGAAGATGTCTCCCGTCCACAATAGTTTTATTTTAAGCCAAAGCATTTTCTCAGCAAATAGTTGAGAAACTGGCAGAGGCTACATGACCTTTGCATTCAGGTCTTTCTTCATCTGATCTTTATCCTACTGTACTTTGTTGTTCATTTACAGTTTTAAAATGTAAAAATATCATTACATACATTAATAATCTTTCTTTTTCTCACCATAGGTTTGCAACATATTGGAGAGTCACAGCAATACCAAAGTAAAAAAGAGTGCTGAAGGAGAGTTCATGTCAATTATCAGCCTAGTTTTTTCAGTTCTATTTTTGCCAAAGATTACTGAAAAGTAGCACAACTTCAGCAACACCTCATATACAGCAGCTTCACACATTTTAATTGAGAGCCCAGAACTGTCACTAAGCAAAGTGGGAACAGTTTGTAAATATATGGCATAATCACCTTTTACTGGGAGAAGATTAGAATCCAATGAAAGAAGAGAAATACAGACAAAAAACCTAATACACTGTCACAACAAAAGTCAGTTAAAGATACTTGAGATCAGATGGGTAGAGGAGAGTAAAAAGTTGTTTATCTTTCTCCTAAAGAAGGGTCTTATAAGGTATGAATAACCCCTTGGTAGAAATAGATGATTAATGTTATGAAAGTTAAGTAGATGCAACTGTGTTGTAGAGGACAAAGCAGAATCTCAGTCCTACTAGGTACTAGAAGTGGTGAGTGTGCTTATTTCTTACAATGTATAACTTGATTCTTATGGAGCTAGGGTTAAGTTCTATTTGAAAGAATCCAACTGCTCCTTACATTTTCATAGCATAACCATGAGATTGCATTGACTTGGGCCCTTAGTGATCTGTTTATATCTAGTGACCAGAATTTTGTTTCTCAGCTTCATGTTTTTGCACCTCACAAAGGCATTTTAGAAATTTGGCCAGAAGCTTTTGTTTCAATGACTGAATACTTACAACGCTTCCAGTGTCATTAAAATAATTTCTAAGCACTGCCAGGGATCTATCTTTGGACATATTTCTTGTTGCAGTTACATGATTTCATCCGGAAGTATTACACATTCAGTAGTCTCCAATATCATGCAGTGATACGTTAGTCATGTCAGACCCGATGAACTGTTACTTGCATGTTTGCGTATGCCAGAAAGAATGCCCTAATGGATTTCATGGAGTCTCCAGCTCTGTTGCCTTTTTGGGGTAAAAATCAGCTTGAAGAAGTTTTACATTTTTTGTTTGTTTGTTTTCATAGCTTGAGTTGTGTATTATATTAGTTTAATTTCTTTTGAACGTGATTGCAGTAGGAAGCAATGTCATGGTATGTTGTTCTTGCTATAGTGAAAAGGGTCTGTCCCCACCTCCCCACCCATCAAAAAGGAGGTTTCCATGGCATTTTCTTAAGAAAGTCAGAATTTACCAAGCCTTCCACCACCATCAACCCCCACCACAAAAGAGACACCTTGTCCCCAGGTGTCAATCTTCATCCTTGGCTCATCAATCGTGTGGTGCCAGAAAAGCGTGCAACCCTCAAAGTTACTGGCAAATCAAAATTCTGTCATCAATACAGCTGAAATGGCTCTATTAAATTCTCTTCTAATTTTATTCATCATCCCTAAAAGGCAGTTCACTTTACAGGGAGAATCTGAGACATGGGGAGGGGAGAGAGGGATCTGCTAAGGTCTGCTCATAATAATCTTCAAACACAGTATACAGTGATTTCAGATGGCTTGCTCATGTGTCTAAAGAAAGTAAAGATAAGCCTTCTCTTCTATGCAGTTCTGTGTTGGAACAGAGCTCTATGCTGATGATCTGCTGTACAATTCTCAGCATTCCTGGTGCTGCTTGGAGCGCCTGTAAATTCTTGACATAGTTGCTTATATGCTTCTTTTAGGGCTTGCAAATACTGTAGAAGAGGAAATTTTTCATTTTTAAAGAATGCTATGCTCCTGCACCACACTGGATTTAGCCCCTTGGTCTATTTGCAAGAGATCTAGGACAGTTTATCCTTTATATGCATTTTATTCATTATTCAGAGTTGTCCAATAAGTCATTTTTATGCATCTGAACTCTGAATTACTCACAAACTGATCAAATTAAGTATTCAAATTAGGTACTTAAGGTTTGAAAATGATGACCAGAGTGACATGGAATTGGACTCATTGGAGAGCATTAATAAAGGCATGGTAATCAGAAACTGAAGGGAGGCTGATTCCTCTTTTACAAAACAAGAGTCAGTATCCACTGATTTCAGTGGAAGTTGCTTCTGCTACAAGTAAGGCTGTATTACATTTCAAACTTTTTTTTTTTACTTTGATTGCAAGAATTGCAATTTCAGGCCTGAAGTTAGTATTCTGTGAATATTCATGTGAACAGAATAAATCTAGTGTCAGAGTTCTTGCAAACAGTAAATAAACTAATAGGTTCTGGCCAAACCTCACTCCAGATTTGTATTCACTGACCCGGGGAGGTTTCTTTGTTTGATCAGTTCTGTTCAGCATAGCGCTGAATTCTCAGACAGAACAGTGACTGAAAAAGGGGAGGAAGGAGGAAGTGATTAGCTGATTGATTAATGGACCTGAATGTCAACAGATGTGAACAAGTATGAAGAAGCTTGTGACATTAATGTGGCCTTGCTGTCACGGAAGAAAGGATTTCTGATGAAGAGACGGCAGTATTTTGCCAGCCACCCACCAAAGCTTTACTTAGCATTTGGATCCTACTAAAATTGGCACAACACATTGAGAACAGACACCCTTCCATCCCAGCAAACAGCCAGAGACAATAGTAGCAAATTTAGTATGTGAAGCAGAATCAAATTTGGGTACATTTCTCTCTCGCATGTCTGCCTCAGATTCTAGGCCCTGTCTGAGGGAATGTGTGGTCACCAAATAGACTTCAGAGTTTTCCCTCTGCCACCGCAAAGGGGGACATCATGTTTCCTCCTCTCAACAAGGGAAAACTGTATGAATGATGTTTATGTTTCCACTTCTCTTTCTAGAAAATGTTACCACTATAGTGCTTACATTTACTTGGTATAAAAGATTTTTAAAGGAAGAAAAGAGAATCTTTTTTTAACTGCAGACATAGTGTATTGTAATGTCTTTTTCTGCTGTTTAAGAATCAGCACCTGTGATTCTCAAGCAGCAGCCATTGAAATGTTGCCAGAGACCTGAGGAAGTGCTGTGGGCTGCTACTCATTAACATTTCCTTTCATAACAGCATGTCGAATTTTAGAGTTCAGAAGGACCTTAAAATTTAGTGATTCACCTACAGAAAGAAAACAAGTCTCCTCTTGAAATGATAGGGAATACATCTTAATCCAGCTGGAACATGCATTGCCTGCTAATTAATTCTCTTCCTTTGCTTCTCACCCTTGAAGCAAAGTCTCTGTTATCATCAAATGTACAAGCCAAGCGAAAGGTGTAATTCCAGCATAGATCCATATTCATGCTAACTCAAATATGGCAAACTCAGGGAACAACAGTGAAGATGCAGCGTCATGGCCTTGAGTAGCCAGTGCTCTTATATAACCAATGCATCTTGACAGCTATGTATCTGCCTGTGCTGCAAAGACATTTGTGACTGCAAAATAGATGGTCTCCCAGACAGCCTGGCAGCTATTAGTCATTTCCTGAGTTACTGCAGAATCAATAAGAATAAAAAATATTCTTTATAGTCTCTTCCTCATCCCTTGTGAATGTGTCCACATCATGGAATTGCCGTACAGTCTAGCCTAAATAGATGTATGTGCTCAAAGAGAGAGACCTAATACTTGATTAAAGTTTATGCAGGTTAGGATTTCAGTATTTTGGAAGAGCTGCAAAGTAGTTTACAGAGCAGCTGCCTGTTCTAAATCTCCACTTTGTCACTTGTACTGATTTTAAAACACAAGTGCAAAAACTCTTACCAAGTTGAAAGTTAGTATTTCTCCATCAACCTTCTTAAAAAGGATGGATGAAACACTCCTGTTAGAGTTTTGTTCTTTTGGGAGGTGGCCCAGAACAGGCATGAAAACCCATTCAGGGGGGCAACCAATCACCAGTGAAGAAGCAAAATAACAGCGCTCTCATTTACCACTATACAGTCCTAGCTTGAATTGGATGTTTTTCTTCCAGAGTACTGTGCAAAACTTGCTAGTTAGAGATGGACCAAATTAAGCTTTTCCCTAGCATGACTTCTGTAGCAAGGCAGACAAAAATGCAGAACTGGGTAACACACAGGCAATGAATAGGAAGTAATATAAAAGAAATGTGTCATTTATTAATTGTGCAATGAATTCTCTTTCAAACAGCTTCTGTCCCAGCTCACCTAAAGTTAAGTAATTGTAAGTCATGTACAGATGGCTCAGCAGTGACACTTTTACAGCTGCATCTTTCACACAAAGGTGTCTCCACTTGTATTTCCTACCTAAGCACTAGCAGCAGCAAGAGCTATGAGGGAGGGAATCCCACACAGTTCACAGACAGAAACAGAGTAAGAAAAAAAACTAGTCCAATTTATGACAGGTTCACAGCTACTGCCTGAACAATTACTTTCACTTTCCTCCTGCCGTGATGTTGAATCTAGTGATTCAGAAAGCAGTTTGGGAAATTAATTGTTTCACTAAAATTATAAGGCACAGGTATTGGCATGCTTTGTGCACAAGTAGGAAATACCAGCTACACATTTTTGAAGGTAATATTGTTTGTTTCCTGTGTGAGTTGCCAACAGCTTTACTTGCTTTCTTAAATCAGGCAGCAGCATACTGTCATTCAGTAGCTGGTGTTTTGATCAACAGTACCCAAGTGGAAGTCAATAAAGTAGTTACAGTGTTAGAAACATAAGTCATGTCCCTTTAAATCTGCTTTGGCTGATGCCTGTTATACTGGAATCTGTTATCCTGGGTGCACACCTTAACTTTTATGTATCTATTTGCATGTGCAAATACCTGTTTTGCCTGAGTAAATATATATGATTACATGTGTGTTTAAATAGTTCCCATCAATTATTTACAATTATTTAGAAAAGGGAAAGGCTGGAGTTGAAAATGTAATAGTGAGGAAAATATTTTCTCTACAAGACCTTTGGTTTTCCATTAACTGTTGCATCCCTGCTAGGATGACACTTGAATCATTTCTTATGGTGCATAATCCCAGCATAGGCAGATTGATATGAAATAGATTGTTTTTCTGGTTGTACAGCACACAAAGCTAAATTATGTCACTGGCATATTAAAGTTGGTTGATTTTACTGTCCACTGAACACCGGCCTAACACTATTAATCCCATAGGATCCAATGGTGAACCTTACCTGGAGGTAGAAGGGCAGAATGGGGCTGATGATGAACAGATAATTATTCTGTTTAGTTAAATTTACTGAGCTAAATTCACCTCTGATTTGTACCTGTGTCTGTCATCTTCCCTGAAATGCTTTAGCACCTGATAGAGGGCAATAGATGGCCCTTCTTGGACAGGATATCTGGAGTAGCATCAGCACATCCACATAGCTGCCTCTCTTAAAAGGATACCTATTGAACCTCACCTACGTACTTCAACAGCTTTCGCTGACATAATTCCTGAAAGTGAAGGGGGATATGTTCTACCTTTGTCTACTGGCATTCTCTCTCATTCTCCCTGTAGCAACCCTACACCAACACACAGGTGTTAGCGCTGTAGATCAGAGCAGTTTGCTATAGTAAATCTAGCTTCAAACACTGCAAACAGGGTATATCAAGAATGTTTTCCAAAAGTGAAGGGATACAAGAACACCAGGAGGGCACTTAAAAATGTAACCCAAAATGTAACTCTAGATATGCCTCAATTATTCAAGTAAAAAAAGAAGTATCATTCATAAATAATGGAACCAAAATGCTTCCTTCCTTCCTCTTGCATTTGCCCTGCCAAACTATATTTGTATAATAAAGGAGAGTCATTCTTTCCTCCACTTGATTACAAAAGGACAAAAAGACTTTTCCATTTTGATAATGCACTCACTGAAACATAGCACTACATCATATGTTAAGGAAAGTTAAAAAAATACCGTTATATTCACAAAATCAATAGTGAAGCTCAAAACCATGCTTACAGGTAATAGAACAGAAAGGTCTGTGATAATGGAGAGATACATGATCAAATTCTGCTCTTGATCTTTGAGCAACCCACCTTATCCTCAATGAAAACAGCTCCCCTATGTAAAAGTGAATCCAATATCTTCAGCACAAAAGGCCAGTAAGCAGGCAATTTAACCATACGACTAAAACCAGGTTTGTGAGAATAGACGCTTTCTTGCTATAAATGAATCTAAAAACTGTCCATTTCAGTTTAGTACACTTGAAAATGTAAATGATTCCAGCCTTTGTAAGTGTACTTTTAATGTTTTGAACAAAGGAATAATTAATTTTAAATATCCACAAATGCAAGAGCGATATTAACAAAACAGGTGTTTAAGATTTGCTATTGAATATACCAAATTAAATATTATTATCACAAACCCACCCCAGAAGCAGGAATATTTTGAGGTGTTTGTAGAATGTCATGCATGAACTGTTTCCTGAATTTGACCAACTACTCTAGTGTTTGACCTGTGTTGGAAGAGAATCTTAAACCTAGCAGTGTACCAGCAGGGGTAGGCAGGGCCATGCCCCTGGGCACTGGCCGGGAGGGGTGCTAGCCAGGCCCTCCAGGGGGTACTCATTCCCCCGGCAGCACTTCTGGTTTCACCACCAGCGTTTCTGGGCTCAGCAATGATTTCTCAGGGAAACTGCCCCCCCAGTCCTGCTCAGCGATCAGCCTTAGACAGGGGGACTGGAAATGCAGGCATTGACCCCTGGGCACCAGAGACCCATGGTATGTTGCTGGTTAAACTGTGTTTAGACTTATCATTTTAATGTTCATATGAACCTAAATATCTAATGTGATTGTCTTTTGATATTTAGTCAGTCATTTCACTATTATTTTGGCTGTTGTACAGAGGTGATGTCTTCCACACCAAAGGGGAACAATCATAGGACCATAGGAAAGTGGGTCTGGAAGGAACCTCATAAGCTCATTAGTCTGTCCCCCTGCTCAAAGCAGGCCCATCCCTGACTAAACCACCTCAGTCAATTGTTTGTCTAGCTTGGTCTCAAAATAGTCTAGGGATGGAGATTTCGCAGCCTCTGTAGGTATCCTAGAGAAGTTTAACTACCTTCATACTCAGAAAGTTCTTCCTAATCTACAGCCTACTTTTTCTCTGCTGTAGTTTGAGGCCATTGATCTTAATCCTACAACCATTTCCCAGGATTCTAATAATTTTTGTCACTCTCTGCTGAGAATCTTTGTCACTTTCCAATCTGTCCACATCTTTCTTGAAGCATGGGACTCAAAACTGGACACTCTAGGCAAGGCCTCACCGGTGCTGAACACAGCAGAAGAATCACTTCCCTTTATTTGCAAGAGACACTCCTGTTAATGCAGCCCAGAATAGTGCTGGATATTTTTGTAACAAGAGCTATTTGTTTATGTCCAGTTTGCCACTGTAACAACTAGGTCATTCTTTGCAGTATGACAGCCTGGTCAATTATTCCACATTTTCTATTTGTGCATGCATTAATTCCATCCTAAGTGCAGGATTCTGCATTTGTCATTGTTGAATTTCATCTGCTTGACTGCAGATCATTTCACCAGTTCATCCATGTCGTTCTGGATCTTTGGCCTACTCTGTCCGCAACTCTACCAAACTTGATATCACCTACAAATTTGGTAAGTATGCACACAATCCCATTGTCCAAACATTAAACACAGACCCTGGGGAACCCACTTACTTCTTCCCAGGTTGACATTGAGCCATTGACCATGATGATCCAATCAGTTGTGGATCTACCTTAGTGTACTTTATCAATCTGTATTTCCTGAGTTTATTCAGGAGAATGTTGTGGGAGACAGTGTCAAAAGCCTTGCTAAAAAAAGCCAAGGTATATCACATCCATGGCTCTATCCCATCTACAAAGCCTGTCACTTTATAATAGAAGGTGAAGGTCAGGCACGACTTGCTCTTGGTGAATCCATGTTGGCTGTTTCTGATCATCTTGCTCTCCTTTACCCATTTTAAAATACATCCCTTAAAGATCTGCTGCATAATCTGTCCAGGTATCAAGAAATCTATTTCCTCATGTCTGGTCAATTGAAAAAGTGATCTACTATTCATATTTTCATGGCTATGCATATTTGGCAGGGACATGAGGCCCACGAGCTAAGGCCTGTCCCAGGCAATATAGTGGCTTACATTTCAAAGGGGAGACACATTAGCTGGAGAGAAGCCTAATCAAGGATTGAGCTCTCTCACCACTGCAGAGAAATGAGATACTGTATTTCTCTGAAACTGATAGCTAAAGATATTGGATTAGTTTTCTAGATGTCTGAAGGGATGTAAATATCTCCCAAAAACTGGATCAAGACAGTTAAACAGGTAAGGAGATGCATACCTGGGAGGAAGGATGTTAGATGTGATCTTATTTGGTACCTTTTCTTGAAAACAGTTCTAGGCTCAAGGGAGGGTCCAACCATTAAGCAAACTAGTCAGTCACCTAAGGTGCCAAAATTTGGGGAGGGGGCAAAATTATATGCAGAACAAAATAACAGGAACATCATTCTAAATAATAGTCCTGGCTGGCAACAGCTCCACCTTGATCTAAGACCTTTGTTTTGGTAAAGGGAGAAAGACCTCTGAAAAGATCTCAGAGGAAAGATCACTAGAATTGTGATGCCTACCTTTTCACCTCTCAAGCAGATTTATGACAAGAGCATACTGCTGGCAACGTCATCCTAAAAGATGAACCCCTGCTCCTATATCATCTTACAGCTCATGACACTGATTTCTTACACCTTCCTTCTACCTTCCAACCACCTTTTTTTAAATCTAAAGCACCCTAGATTTCGTCTGGTGTGTTTAAGATTTTGTCAGGTGGAAGACAACCAAAATACACCAACACCGGGTACAGATATATGTTATGCCTGTAATTCAGGAAACAGGCTTTAAGGTAGGAATTTCTTGGTTCAATTTATATGATGTAGAACTGATGTAAAAATGTAGTTATTACTGTAGGTACACCTGAGTGGTCATGTTTAATAGTCTAAATTTTGTAATGTCAAGAAATGGTCAGAGTAGGATTGCTGAATCTTTACATTTAATTTTTGTAAGAACGCATGTGATTTTTTTAAAGTAAGTCAAGCTAAGTGTAAGCCTTTGTGTGCATATTATGGTTGGATACTCATGTGAAAGATGCATAAGCATTTAGAATGTGTGTGTTAATGCTGAATGAGTGCTAATTAATTGCTAGCAAGCTGAAGAGATATTCTTTAACTAGTTCATTATATATCACCTGTATCATTGTTGTGTAATGAAACAGTTGTATGCCAATGTGTGCAGAACGTGTAAGATTGGTCTTAGTCACCATATGCCTTCTCTAACTGTGAAACCATTGAGTGAAACAAGATGGGAAAGTTAAATTGATGCCTTAAAGCCCCTTCGCTCTGAGCTTGGCAATATCTATACTGCACTAATTGAAATTTCTGATGATACCACCCTCAAAAGATCACCTAGCAATATGACATGTGCCAATGCAGAAGCTCTTGCAAATGGTCTTTCCAAGTTCAAATTTGTGGTTTCATTCATTTTGTGGTATAATATCCTTTTTGAGATCAACCTTACTAGTTAGTAACTTCAGGCAAAGGATTTTGACATACATTCTACTATCCAACAACTGAAACAAACGTTTCTGGAGGAATGCAGGAGTGACAAAGGGTTTGAAAATACACTGGTAGATCCTTGTGAGCTTGCTGAAGAGTTAGAGTTCTTTAAACAAACTTTGAACCAGAACCAGTATGCATTTGGAGAAAGAAGCAACAGTTCACATATGAAGCAAAAGATGAGTCAGTTCAGGACCCAAAACAAAGATTCGAAATAAACTTCTATTTTGCAGTCCTTGATACTGCAATACAGTCAATTAAAGACCAATTAAAAAGATACAGCAGCTTGATTCAGTCTTTGGTTTCCTCTATGATGTCCACAGTTTGCAAAATAAGACATCAAAAACAGATAACGGAACACTGCTTGAAGCTAAAATCAGCATTACAGCATGGAAATACTAAAGGTATTGACACTGCAGATTTGTGCAGTAAACTGCAAGCTATTTCACAATGACTTCCAAAACGTTTTGAGGCGTAAGACCTTTGACACATCTCTGTACTCTCAATGGTCAAAACCAGATTGTGGAGAGAGGCTGGCAATAAAGGATAGGAACTCCCACATATGTAAAGTACACCTCGCATGTGTCACGACTGTTAAAAAACAAGATGACCACAGGAATTCCTGATGGCTTTGTCATTAGCATGGTTTTCACCTGTTCATAAACTAAGCATATCTGATCTCTAGATTTTCATCTCAACCATTTTCATATAGATTTTAAGTATGGTCATAGGATTAAATCCTGATCTCAAAAGATGTCAGTGGCAAAACTCCCACTGATTTCAAAGAGAACAAGACTGTGTCCATGAAAAAATACCCACCATCAATTAAAACTTTGCCCTGAAAATTACACGTGGAGTTTCATTCTGATGAGAAAATAAATATTGACATGACTTAAAAGGAGTTGTATCCTGCTGTTGTATCAAGAAGTGTGGGTGAGAAAAGACTGGAGATCTAAAGCTCTTTAAAAAGACAGTATAATATAAAAATATTTTGCTTGTAATGCTTTATTCAGCAAAGGAGCCAACTAGCATGTGAAATATTGTTTCATGGCACACCCAAGTGGGCATAAAATAAGTGAAGTTAATAAAACTGAGAGCTTCACTGAGTTATGCTGAAGACATTCCAATTGTCAAATCCTACTGCCCTCTCCAGAATTTCAGTTCACTACCAGAAAATGGGCCAGATAAATCACAGAGTACTCTTGAATGCCAACTGTCAGAGAGTAGCCTGGCCTCACTGTGACTCTATATTGTATAAACCAAAATGATTAAGAACTAGGAACAGTAAATTCCTTTGATTACCTCTTAGAAAGGCACAGGGAAATCATGACCTTTGGGGAAAATCATCCACTGCTAATCAAACTCCAGTCTGCACCAATTCCCCTCCCCACATCCTGCTTGCAATATTAATTTGTAAATGTTGTTATTCTTTAGGAACACAGATGATGGTTTCTATTAACATAACTGAGAATGATCACGATCTCATTGAAAAGAGAATGAACCCTCATTAGGTACTCACAGTACAGTATCTTATGATACAAGCTGCCACTCTAAATTTTACTCATTCCAGAAAATAACTGGAGGTGTAGTGTTACACAGCTGTTAAAGTGTGAATGAAACTCAGTAGTGTAGCTTAGGGACAGCAATCAGGGGTCTTTATAAATGTACTCCACGAGCAGAGGTGTGCACTTTAATTAGAGCAACTACAGGAGCTGCTCTAATTAAAGCACCCAAAGCATCATATGTATCAGCATCTCCAACTATTTTTTTGGTAATACAGTGCATCTAAGCAGTCTCACTGCACATGTGTAGCTGCCCTAGGGCACCAGGCTGAGGGAGCAAAAACAGCAACCACTGTACTGCCAATCTGGATACCAGCAGCAGGGGCAACCTAGCCACTGCTACTCTGTATGCCACCACCACACAGGGTGCAGAAGTGCCCAGGTATGCCTTTGCTGAAGCTTGTAAACATGTACTGGAACTTTCTTTAACACTAGTTAGCTTGAACAATGTTTAGCTATGAAGCTGTGAAAGCACAAAATCTTGTTCCAGTAAGCTATTGTGGCCACACTGTTAGTGGTACCTGAAGTAGCTGTTTTACAGCTAACCCAACTATGTCTACTCAAGTTGCATTCACTTTTTTTATTGTAACATACCCTAAAAGTTGGCTGCAGGACAATTAAAACTAATATAATAAAAATAAATGTTAATGTGAGGGGTGGAGGGGCTAGGAGGCTAAAAATAGCCCAGTGCTGGGAGGTGGGGAGAGTGGGGAGTGCAGCCTTAGGGCTGGGCCAACAGCTAGGCTTTCCCAACTCTGGGGCTGTGCTGGGAATTGTACAGCAGTTCAGTTAGATCAAAGTTAAACTACCTTCATGGTACAGTTAAATTAGATCAGGTTGGCCATTTTTACACCAATCTTAGCTTCTTGAACTTCTGTACATTTTGCACTTAACTAGGCATCTAAGTGTAAGCAAGATTCCCTCTAAGGTGCACGCGTGCGTGGCCACACAGAACACTGCTCCGCCCCCTGCGTCACCTCAGGGGATGTGTCCTGCAGTGTCCCAGAACTGGCGGACCCTTACTCGGAGCAGGCAGCAGCTCCTCCCTGAGCTGTGGCAAGGCAAGGATGGAGGCTGGGGTGGGCAGCTGGCACAGGCTCCACCGGCTCCTGGGAAGTGCTCCACACCCTGGCCCTGATGTAGGGGAGTGGAGCACTTCCCCAGAGCTGGTGGAGCCCATGCCAGCCTCCGGCCCCAGCCCCAGGCTCTGGCCTCTGGCCCCCAGCCTCTCGGCTCAAGTTCCAACCTCAGGCCCCCAGCCCCAGCTTCCTGCCCCCAGCCTCTCGGTTCCAGCCCCCAGCTCCAGTGCCAGCCTCCAGCCCCTAGCCTCTCAGCTCCAGCCTCTGGCCCCAGCTCCCAGCCTCCAGGCCCCTTCCTTCAATAAGTGTCCCATGTCAGACCAAGGTGATGCACTCAGGGACCTCTACTCCTTAGAGGGAACATTGAGTATAAGGTGCGCATATGAACGAACTAAGTTAAATTGGGTAGCCATTTTTAATGCTATCTAACTTTGCCAAACATCTGTATATATCCTTAATGGCAGTCTCAAAAGAGGGCAAACTGAATTATAGTTTCATAGTTGGTAGGGTTGGAAGGGACCTGAGCAGATCATCAAGTCCAACCTGCTGCCATGGGCAGGAAAGAATGTGGGGGTCAAATGATCCCAGCTAGGTGATTATCTAGCCTCCTTTTGAAGACCCCCAGGGTAGGAGTGAGCACCACTTCCCTTGGAAATAGGTTCCAGATCCTAGCCACCCTGACTGTAAAGTAGTGCTTCCTCATGTGTAGCCTGAACCTATTCTCAGTCAATTTGTGGCTGTTATTCCTAGTTACCCCTGGTAGTGCTTGGGGGAACAGGGACTCTCCTGTTCCCCACTAGTTCCTCCTGGTAAGTTTATAGATGGCCACCAGATCCCCTCTCAGCCTTCTCTTGTGGAGGCTGAACAGGTTCAGGTCGCATAGGAGGCTCCTCATAGGGCCTGCCCTGCAGCTCCCTGACCACACGAGTGGCCCTTCTCTGGACCCTCTCACTGCTGTCCACATCCCACCTGAAGTGCGGTGCCCAGAACTGGATGCAGTACTCCAACTGTGGCCTGACCAAGGTCCCACAGAGGGGTAGGATCATCTCCTTGGACCTGCTCGTGATGCATCTATGGCTGCATGACAAGGTGAGGTTAGCCTTATTGTCCTCACATTGGCGGCCCATGTTCATCTTGGAATCAATAATCGCTCCAAGATCCCTTTCTGCCTTTGTGCTGATGAGAAGGGAGTTCCCCAGCCTTTAAGTATGCTGTTGGTTCTTTCTCCCTAGGTGTAGTACCTTGCACTTGTCAATATTGATTCCCATCCTATCCTATTCTCATCCACCCACCCCTGTAACCTGTCCAAATCTACTTGTAGCCTGTCCCTCTCTTCTAGCATCCCCACCTCTCCGCACATCTTAGTCTGTGAATTTGGACAAGGTGCTTTTCACCCCCTCATCTAAGTCGCTGATGAAGATGTTAAACAATGTGGGCCTGAGTACCAAGCTCTGGGTGACCCCACTGCCCACATCCCTCCAGGTTGAAAAAGACCTATCCACTACCAGTCTCTGGGTGTGGCCCTCCAGCCAATTTGCAACCTATCTGACTGTGTAGGCATCAGCACCATAGTCCCCAAGTTTTTTTAATGAGAATGGGGTGAGAGACAGTTATGAAGGCCTTCCTAAAATCCAGAAAGACTACGTCCACCACGACACCTGCGTCTAAGGATTTTGTGACCTGGTTATAGAAGGCAACCAGGTTGGTCTGATAGGACCTGCCCCTAATGAACTCATGCTGGTTGCCCCTAAGCATCATCTCCCCTGCTCTCGATTAACATTGACATTGAAAAATTCCTTCATTTCTAAACATATTTATCTCCAAAAAAATGGAGAAGACACTTTATAACTGGTTTGGAAATACAAAATTTTCCCCAAACTCCCCAGCCAGGCATTAAAATCCATATTCATCTGGGGAAGTTACATTTACCAAAGAAGGCAATATTTTACATCTAGTCACCACATTTATCTTCAAAGCAGTACCTGAGTTATGTATGCATATTTGTGTGTTTATAATGTGTGTGTATGCACACACCTCTTTCATTTTAAAACGATGTTAAGGTTGCAATATCAAACATCCAGAAGGCAGGAAATGCCTCCATAACCTTAATTTGTCCCTTTGCATGAGGAATTACAATTCAAGTAGATGAGCACATACTATTTGCCCCCCTCCAACAGAATTCATGCCTCATTTAGGGCATCTAATAGACAGCGCTCACCTAGTGAAAAGCAAATCAAAATTTTGCTTCACTGTTTAATGAAGCAAATGATCAGCTAGTCAGTGTACTATGTACACAAGTTATAAATCTTTTTCCTCACAAGATAGATTATAGTATGTCTTTTAGAAAGTAACCTATTCTTGCTTTAAATAATGGGCCAGGCCACTCCATTATTATACATTATGCAAACCCAGCTGTGAAGACAGAATTATTCACTTTCCCCATGAGCTTTTCTACAGTGCTCATCATTACAGTATCTAGGCACCGTGCAAACATTAATTAAACTTATTTTTACAACATCCCAGTGAGATAAGGGAATAGTATTCATCCTCCTATTAAAAAAAGTAGAGAACCAAAAGGTTCACCTCAAAAGTGTCCACTAATTTCAATTGCCAATCTTGGATTCTTTCCCAACACTGAGCCACTTCCTGTCTTAACTATATGCATTTCTATTTGATAGAGGAATTTGCGAGCCCAGTATCTCAGAGGTTAATTTCAAACATCACATTTTGAAATGAGAAACCAACACTGTCTTCTATTTGGCAGTGGCTGCAGTTAGATAGCCTCATTTCTCATCCCTATTAGGAACTTATTGATGGATAGGCTCAATCTCCAGTTCATCTACAGCTATAGCTCTTTAATGGAAATAATCCTTAGGCTCCTCTCACTTTATGTGAACTCCATTTCCTTGTCTTATACATATTGACTTTGGAATGGATCCTCCCTTCCCATTCTCAGTGCTGTATCTTTCAGTTACCTCAAGACATTTTCTTTGTCTGAATCCAACAGCAACAACAACAACAACAACAAAAGGGTACCAACAGCAGTTTTAGAATAATCAGTCATGTAACCTCTTCTTAGGTCTTTTAATTGTTAGATATGTAGAGGCTGCTATAGGTCCAGTGGGAACTGGTTAGGCTACAGAAGAGGATGACCTTGGTCCTAGACATGCTGCTGGGAACAACTCCTTTTCCCCATTTTTGTGGTTATTAAGAGTCACAGCCAAACTCCAACTTGAAATTTGGCCTCCATACTGGGATATTATACTAACTGCAATCCTAATCAGCTAAGTTGGAAATGAAGTTGGATGTCAAATGGTACCGGACATCCATTCCACAGATATGGGAGAAAAGTCTGGCTATATAAAGAGATTGTATGCTTTATGCTATACCTAGAAAAGTCTTTCTTTCCCTTTAGAATGCTGCTAATGCACAATGTAGGCATCTGAGCTAGAGACAGACATCCATAAAGTCTGAGCCTGAATTTATTCAATCTTTAGAGGTTAGTCTAACCTGGCTAGGCTGAACCAGTTTGTAATTGTTAAGACATACCCTCTGGACTGAGGAAATGTCAGCACATGCCTGTAGTGGCTCAGGCTAGAAACTGGGCGGTGCTAGAGCAGCCCTCCCTTCCCTTCCACAGTCCTGAGCTGAGGGAGGGCGTGGTCAGGCCCCAGCAGATCAGCAGATCAGGATGATCTGATTAGGGAGGGGTCCCCCCTTCACTGTTGATAACAGAGCATTTAGTTCACAGCAGGGAGTTACAAAGGGAGTTGTTACCATTTATCAGCCCAAAGAAAACAAAAGCCTCTCTCATTACTTCAAGCTCTTCTTAAACAACTTTTTCCAAGGAAGAAACAGAGGGACATTACCTGCTGATTAGCTCCAAAAGCCCTAAGCTGACACTGTCCTGTCTGCCATTATCCTGTCTTACACAGCACAGATTGTAGCTAGCATGTGGTATGCTAGTCAATGCTGAGAGGTGCCTGTGTAAAGCAGAGGGGAGCTTGAGCAGGGAGTGGTGGGGATGGGGAGGGAGCAGAAAGAAGCCAAGCAGATGCCATTGTACCAGCCATCTCTGCTGGAGCTCCAGCTAGGGAGCAGAGGTATGGGGCCAGCCCTGCTGGGAAAGAGCAGTGAGTAGAGTCCTGCTCAGGGCTGCAAAGCATCTGGGAAGCTGGGGTACTTAGGTTTAAGTTAAACCAGGAAGGGATCTGGGACAGACATTGCATAAACTGATTTGACCCAAATCAGTTAATTCCGATAGTATATTCAACCATATTTATCTCATAATGGTTTGAGGAATTTTCAAACTGGTTTATGTGCAGTGAACATCTGTTCTGTTACAATTTTAAACCAGTTTCTGATCACTTAAACTGGTTTGTGTGTAATGTCTGTCTCCAGTCTATAACACCACCAACTCACAGAAGCTGGGGCCTAGAGAAGTGCCCCCCCTTCCCTTCACACCACCACTCCACAAATTATTTTTAAAAAATTAAATTTTCATTCTGAGGGACAGCCCTGTACTCAGATTTGAGCCCACACTCAGATTTGAATTCTCAAGCTTCCCAGCAAAAGCTCAGTACATAAAACCTTGAGCCAGATAGAAAGCGGCCCAGAGGCTTCCCAACCAGCCAACATAGAACACCACCCCACGCACATACATACATATGCACACCACCACCCCAAAAATTATGTAAAAAAAAAATAATTCGTGCTCTGAGGGACAGCTCTGTCCTTCACAAAAAGATGTCATAGGTGGCCAGGGACATCCCCCTTTCCCCTGCCAGCATGATGCTCAACCCCAGAGATACAATGGAAGCCTCCAGAGCTGCTGGCTTCCTCAATGCTTGGGCCTCGACAGTCTTGGCTACCCCAAAACTGAAAAAGAAAAAAACTCAAAAAACCATTTTGACCACACTCACTTCCCCTTCCTCAGAGACACTCTGAGTGCTCCAATTGAAGCATGGGCCTAAAATCTGAGACTTGGCACGGCATGCTTTGGCATGCCACACAAAGCCCTGCAGCTTTCAGCCCCAAAACTCAAGCACTGGTTCAGTGGCTTCTCAGGCCCATCAGAACTTGCCATATGTTGGAGTGAGAAAAAGGTTTTCTCTTATCATTGAGGACCCACTGCCTGGGGGACTCACCAAGCCCACACCAAGACATGAACTCACAAACTCACTCAGCATGCAAACCCCTGAACCAGGCAGCAGAAGCAGGTGCAGCCCTACTCCAACCAGCCACCCTAGGACTAGGGACAGACATTCAGAAAGCCTGAATTGATTCAATCTTTCCAGGTTAGTGTAATCAGCCTAAACTGAACCTGTATTTAACCACACCAACATCCCCTCAGGACTGAGAAAATGCTGGCACATGCCTGCAGAACCTCAGGCTAGAAGTTGAGGGCCACCAGAGAAGCCCTCCCATCTCTTCCATAGTGCTGAGCTGAGGGGGGTGAGGCATGGCCAGGAGGCCCCAGCAGGGCACTCTGATTAGGGAGGGGTTAGCATTTAGCAGCTCAAACCAAAAAAACCCTCTATCATTAGTTCAAGCTTTTCTTAAAAAATTTTTTCCAAGGAAGGGATAAAGGAACATTACCAGCTACCTGTTGATTAGCTCCAATAAGCCCTAAATCGACACTATCCTACAAAGACAGTTGGTCTGTCTTTGTCCCATCTCTGTCCAAAGGAGGGCTCTCACCAAAGTCCACCCACCTATTTTAGGCCCGATGCTTGCCTCAATTTTTCAGTATTTAGTCAGTCTCTAGTGCACATTACCTTCTCTAGAAAGTTTTCACATTTTTCTCACTCCATTTTCTATACAAAGGCAGTCTTATCACTTCAGCCACCTGGCTGAACCCCACCATGACATCTGGATGAAGCATTCCACATGCCCATGATCTCACCTGTCACAACTTGTTGTTAAGGGAGAAAAGAAATGCCTGGATGCGTGGCTTTTGACATTGTTGGTCTTGAAGTGTGCACCCTCACCCATTCCACCAGATCTTAATTTCAGCAGTCAATGCAGTCTTCCTTGGAGCTGTCTAAACACTTCTTAGGTCTCTGCATCTGACCAAATAGCCACATTGAGCCTGGTTATCCTCCACAAGGCTTGGAGCAACACAATTAAGTGACTTGTATTTAACCAGGTTTTTTTTCTGGCCTATTGTTCAGATAGTTGTGTCTCACTATCCTGATGTATCTGGGAGGAATCTTCTCCCACTCCAAAGAAAATAGGAAAGATAAACTGGGACTTCTCCCTGCCCTTATAGTGCAGTCTTTCTGGTACCTCTTCTCAGATCTGTTATTGGGGTCTTTAGGGTACCTTTTTACCTCCTCATCTCTTCAGACTGCCCCACTGCAGTTTCATTTTCCCTGAGAGCTGCTCGATCAGGGTTTCTTCTCTGGCAACTCCCTCAACAGACCTGCCTCTCTGAAACCCATTCCTAGCTGCTCCCTTGGTACCTTCAGTTGTCCCTGCTGCCTCTCTGGCTGAGTAAGCACCTTCTAGTTTCAAGCGTTCCTCCCTTGCCTGCTCTGGGTATCTTTTTATCTTGGAGTTCATGTTTACTCCCCCTCCCCTCTGGAAACACCAGGAGAAGAAGATCCCTGGTTCTTTGCAGCCTCAGGGCTGGGACAGCTGCTTGGAATTCTGGTGAATTATATTTTTGCCTGCTATGGCTCTTCTCTTTCCTTACAGTCTCCCACAGCACAGACTGTAGCCAGCACGTGGTATGCTAGCTAATGCTGAGAGGTGCTGTATAAGGCAGAGGGGAAGGGGGAATCCTTGCTTGAGCAGTGACTAGAGGGAGTGTAGAGGCAGGAGGAAGCCAGGCAGATGCCATTGTACCTGCCATCTCTGCTGGAGCTCCATCCAGGGAGCAGAGGGGCGGGACCAGTCCTGCTGGGCTGGAGCAGACAGCAGAACCCCACTTAGGATTGCAAAGGTTTAACTTGGTTTAACTTGAACCAGGAAGAGGTCTGGGACAGACGTTGCATTAAGTGGTTTGACCCAAACCAGTTAAGAGTGATAATATATTCAACTAGGTTCATCTCAAACTGGTTTCAGCAATTTTCATACTGGTTTGTGTGCACTGAATGCCTATTATATTAAAGGTTTAAACCAGTTTCTGATAATTTAAACTGGTTTGTGTGTAACTTCTGTCCCTAGCCTTATTTAGTAGGCATCTTCGAATATGTCTGTATTCTGAGGGGTAAATGAAGACTTCCTACTTCTTGGCTTATTTAGTCTGAATAATATTCATAAAGATGTCATTTTCCCCTGCTCCACAATATCAGCTTTGGACATGTGCACAATCTTTAGATTATGACTTCCAAAGACACAGTACTATCAATATTCACTTCCACTGAATTTTCTCCTACAATTTACTTCCACACACAAAAGTGAGTATACTATTTTCTATGAAGATGAGCCAGTAAATATTGCTTTTATCAGCCATAAATACTATCATTTCAATTAAAATCCTGGAATGGCTGTGATCTTCTAGGCCTAGGGGGTCACCTATGTGAGAATGCCATGTTTCAAGAGTCCATTCATCAACTTGGTGCCTACTAATGATTTTAGTGTACAGGAAGCGAGTATTTGGTTCACAAGGCATGCAAATTACTGGCTTTTTTCTCAGACTGTTTTCCATGGAGATGGACTTAGTAGACAGTAATTCTTTTGTTGTTTGTTCCTAGGCAGCTTTAAAGGTGCAGGCAGTTCATCACTTCGATCACTTGAGACTTCAAACAGCTCTTGCTCTTCAGAGCACCACACTCATGGTGTGACAGAAGAGGCTTGGCTGAAGATTTTATAAACTATTGTCTGGCTCCTCCATAATTACTTTGGATATCTTTTACTTCCATTAATCATTTCCCTAGCTTTAGCAAAATCTTTAGTTAAACCCCCAAGAAAAACTGCAGGTAAAGTCAGAAATTAGATGTCTGAGCCAGGTACCGGGACTGCTCTCTTTGGACAAGACTTTTCATCCAAATGTATTTCTATTAGAAGTAGTGGGATCAGGCCATTACAGAATACAAATTGTGAGGTTATGGGAAGAACCAAAATGCTGATTCCTCACTGCTTTGCCCCTTGCAGTCATTTACACCTGGCTGGTGAGAGTACATCTGTTCTATGCTCACATCCTTCCACATCAGCTTTTGATGCCATTTAAGACTAATATTCAAAACAACTGATACAACTAAAGCCTGGTTCAAAAACCAAATATCAATCTATAAATCACTGACACAGCTATGTCACCTTGGGACAATGCAGATCACAAAGACCAGAAAGAAGCATGCAAGATAAGAGGACAAAGCCTTCTCTGTCAAAGGGATGTAGTTACAGAACACTCTTGCAAAGGGTATTAGATGAAGCCAGAATTGACCATATTTATGAAATACTGTGGTGCTTTCCTCTTTAAGAAAGAAGTGACATTTTAAATTAAAAGCCATGTCTGAATTGGAAAATCTTCCCAGTTACTTCCTAAACAAAAAAAAATACCACACACTACCTCAGTCAGAGATTTTCCCCTGCAAAGGGAAATTTGTCTGAGATTCCGTGAGGAGCAGTACTATTGCTGAAGATTTGGCCTGATAGATGCTCAATTACTGTAGTGACAAGTGGAAGTATCAAACATATACCTGAGACAGACAGACATATAGGCAGAAGTCAGCAGAAAAACCAAGACAGGGTCAGAACACTCACAAACTTGAACCTGGCTAAGAGTTATGCAGGAATACAGAATACAGAACCAAAAGATACTTCCCAGGTCATAAATATTAATTCCTTCCATAGAAGACAACCATATAATTTAGTCCTGTTCATACACTTGTCACCCTCCATCTAAGTAATAGTTAGCTTGTTTTATGCCAATACACCTTTGATAATAACCAACGATTGCTATCTTATAGCTGCTGGTTAGCCTGTATGAAAAATATTTCATGATCTCAGTGCCATACCAGTCACATCCTGCAGGGTAGTTTAAAGGGTAACTAATAATAATCACAAGAGTATCTGAGAAATAGAATGCTTGCAACTCATCTACCTGGCATTGTTACCTCTAAATGCTGTTTTTGAACTTTCTCTGCTATTTTGGGCTTGACAAGAGCTTAGCAATAAGGCAGCAATTCTTCCCCTTTATGTTGTTCACTTTTGTCTCAATAGAGGTCTGTCTGCTAACATAAAATAAGAAGCTGCAGTGTCCAGCTTGAACTCTCTCTGTTCTCTTCCCTTCTCTTCAAAAGGAGCCATGCATTCATGCTACAAATGAAAAAAACCCAAAACTACAAATTAAAAAAACCCAAAAAACCAGCTTTTCCTACTGTCTTGTAGACAGAAAGAAAAAAAAGCCAAATTTAGTCCAAATTCCAAGTACTCACTGATTTGCCCTAGAGCATGTCAAAATGAACATCCCAAAACTGAGATATCTATAATCAATGACTCATTTTGAAAATGTTGGCCTGCTTTCCAGTCTGCTCATTTTACTGTCTGCCCTCTGGAGTAAAGTTTCAAAGCCCAATTCCTTATGAAAATGAATAATTATTCTCTTGATCCTCATGGCAGTTTGAGGAGCTAAAATTTAAAATATTGATTTCCGAGCAAGTACCAGACTGAGAAGCATTAGTACTCTGGCCTACGAACACAATGCTAAAACACTGTTTTGCAAATAAAAAATGAATTGTCACTGTTGAAAACTCACCCTGATATATCTTCAGTTTAGAAGTGGTTTTAAAAAACAATAATTCTACCAAATATTCACTGTAAGTTGTGACAAAGATCCTGCGTTCTTCAGGGGTTTATTCTTCTGTAGTTTTAAGCATGGCTTTTAATAAGTTAATGAAGCCAATTGGGTAACTATGGGGGAAAGAAGTGTTGGGGAAAAATGGGGGGAAATGTGTTGAAGATCCACTAGGAGCTGACAGCGTTTCACTTTCAAATGCTTTGATGTACTTCAAAGACAAAGAATTTGAAGTGCTTCATATTATTGTTATTATTTTATTAACTTACAATAAAAGTTTAGCTTGGCTTGTCCTTCTTAAAAATGACAGACAACGCCATTAGCCATCTGGTCCTATTCAAATAATAAGGTCCATAGATAATACGCTAGAAATACGCTATAACAACTGATCTAGTTGAATGTAAATGTAAAAACAAATTTCCTTTAAATACTTCTTTTCAGACATTGTAGTCAAAATATCACTTCAGCATAGAATCTGCTGCCAGATAAGACATCATATTGTGGTGTTCCTATCTAAAAATAAAATGGATTCCTAGTCAATTTTGCCATTTAGATTGTTTCCCTTTTTTAAGTCCCTTTTGCTTTCAGCTAAGTGCCTGGAATCACCACACATCAGATGAAGAAAAAGTCTTCTGCTGAGTACTATTAAAGCTGTTTTAAATTTGAAATACACAGAAGCAAGACTAGGTAAACAATGTTGCTATTGGTACTCATATAGAAGTCTCAGCTTCTGTCTCTGCCATAAAGTGAAAAAGAAGAAACTATTATCAGGAATTCCATTTCAAAATTCAACTTTATAAAAAATTCAAATGTTACTCTAAAGCTAAATCCACCTTTCAGCTAAGCCATTAAGCTAAGTAGAGTTATATCGGGATAAATGTGGCCCATTAGATCAAAGACTGTTCTCATTTTCATTAATATAAGTAAGAAACTCCAGTGAAGTGCAGTTACCCCAGACTAATGCAAGTGCAAATGAAAGCCTGATCCTATGCATATACAAAATGCAATACATGGCATCATCCATCAGTTTCTGGCAATTATTTCACAGAGAAATGTTGTTATAAATAAGAATGCATAATACAACATTATATATGAGACAGGGCCACATATATTGCAAGAGGAAGAGGGCTATACCACCTGCAAATTGTCAAATCTTTTACTGAGAAAATAAGTCCTTTGAAGGCTATGAGTAAAAACGGGATGTGGGTCAGAGTCAGGGTCATAAGCCAGATTCAAAATGTTATACAGCTGTTAGGGATTAGGGCTTGGGCAGTTTTGCCTATCAGTTAGTCACCTGAAGCACGGGTGCAGTCCAGCTTGTGCTCCCAAGGAGTTGGGTGTATGGAGGGGTCTGGCATCAGAAATGAAATGAGGAGCCATAGATGAAGTCAAGACAGTCCAGGAGCCAAACCAGGGTCAAGAGCTGGAGCCAGAAACAAGGTATGATGAGGACTAAACCAGGATCAGAAACCAAAAGCCAGAGCTGGAGGTCAAACTAGTAAGCAGAGGAAACTCTAGAATATGCCAAAGTCCCTACCAGAATCAGAGACTAGTCACTAGGGTGAGGACCAGGAGTCAAACCAGGGAGCCAGAAAATAAGCACACAGAGAATCAGGACTAAGAGCAAGAACTTCTGCCTTTGCCCAAACAAGAATATTCTAGGTTGGGCCTGACTTTTAAGGGCTGGAGCAGATCCTGGTGCCTGTGGCTTCAGGGGACTGCCTCTATTGCTTCATCTGAGCTGGAGCCAGGACACTGATCTGGGCTCACGTCAGGTGATAGGTGTTCTGGGGATGAACTGCCCTAACTCCTGATGGAGACAGAGAGCCTCCAGAGCCCCATTCTGGCCTCATTACAACAAGCTTCCTTCACATGCAAAAGTTACTTCTGCATTTTTTAAATTTTTATCACGAATGTATAAGTTTCCATATATATTTGACTGTATGGAGTATATCGTGTGTGCAGAAGAACTAACTTCCTGATAACATCTCTAACAAGTTTAACACTGGCATAAAGAGGTATTTAATAGCATGTATATGGGCATGATATAGAACTTTATGCAGAAAAGAACAGAATACAGGTCCTTACATTTTAAGTCCTAGCCCTCGTCTTATCAAATTAAAAACTTGAAAGGTAGAAGATATGAATTTTCCTTTCCTTTTCAGAAGAAGAGAAGGAAAAGGAAAGGAAACTTTAAGAAGGTTAGAATATTAATTAATTCTTGAAGAAGACATGAGCACGAGCATATACTTGAGAAACTAGATATTGAGATTGGCATGCATTAGGCACAGTACATAAATATTGCCTAAAGATGGTCTCCTCCCCAAAGAATTTACAACATGTGTGTGTTTTATCTAACACATAAGGACATGATTGCTTCTTGTGTTGTGGGACAACTGATTTCTTCCTTAGAAGACTGTCCAGGTTTAGGCTATGATGACCAAGGGAATCAACAAGAGGAAGTCTGAACATTTTATCTTCTTGTACTGCAAGCATGCACTTAACCCCATGCACTTTCTCATAAGCTGCTAGACCTAAAATTGGCATCATCTTAGGTAGCACAACGAATGGGAGTTTATAATCTCAGTTTTCAGATGCTTCTTCCTTGACCTGGTCTATTTATTCCTGAATAGCCAGTTATTTTGATGTTTGTTAGACTTGCATTTGATTTTCCATTCTCATGCTCTGGTTAAATGCGAACCCAAGTTCCAGGTTCAAATTTGAACAAAGCCATTGCTCCTTGCACTTCTGATTTTGCTTTCTTCTACCATATCTATAAAAAAACAACCCTGCTTCTCCACTTTAAACTCAACTGTATTTGCCTGAGATTTTTGTATTTAGGATTTGCAGCACCTGGTAAAGTGGTTCCTCTTCCTACAGTTAATATAGTAGGATAACATTTGAGGCCATGTTGCCTTCTACATTTGCTGCATGTCTGCCTGTGAACTCTCTCCTGTTTAGAGAGCTCTTTACCAATGGAAAATTGAACTCTGAGAAGCAGCCTTTTACTGGCAGGAAATTCCATACCATGAAATGGCTTTTTCTACCCACATTCTTTCATGGCTACTACAGGTACAACCCCTTTTCGGCATTCAGCTTTGCAGCCTAAGCCTTCACAGTTTCTCATACCTGGCACATTCAGAACATCTTTTCTTAAGACAAGTCTCCCTACTGCAAGAGCCTTTCTTGTAATGCAGTATCTTCAATGCCACACATAATCCCACCTCTAATCAGAGATTTTGTCAAATTCCCAAAAGCATATATCTTATTCAGACTCTTCAGTTCAATAACAAATTGATATATACTTTCCCCTGTTGTTTGTCTGCTCATAACCAAACTCTGTCTTTCAAAGGTATCTTTCTTTTTTGGCATGTAGTACTCCTCAAATGTGGATAGTATTTGACTTTGACCTTTGGCAAAGGTAAAGGTTGTTACAAACAGCCAGGAGTTCCCCCTCCATGATATGCAAGAAAATAGGTCATTTGATTTTGTCATTTTTCTTTTCTGCCTCTGCTGTTGCTAGGTGCTAGTCAAACCTTTGTCTGAACGTCCTTGAGTTCTCTGTTATATTACCCAAAGACACAAGAGCAGGTGAAGGTTGCAAAACTGTAAGTAACTGTCCTCCTACTCAGACTATAAGGTGCTCTACACATGCCGGGAAGCTGCTCTGACATTCTATATTTACAGTATGTTAGAGCAGTTTCAATTAGTCAAGTCTGCTGGGATTGTAGGCCTGAACACCTATCGCCTATAGTGAGCCCAGATCAGTGCCCTGGCTCCAGCTGAGATGAAGCAATAGAGGTAGTCTGCTGGGGTCTGCTAATTATTGCACTCCAGTCAGCCTCTGCGTCTCGAGTATCGATATCCCTGTGCTTCAAAATGGCAGCAGGGGCACTTTAACTAAAGCTCATTTAACAAGCTTTAGCTAAAGCACCCCCATTGCCATTTTGAAGTTTGGGGATGCTAATTCATGGCATGCTGAGGTGTTTTAATTTGAGCAGTTCCCCCTTTCGCCCCTGGAGCACATGTACAAATGTCCTAACTGCAGGAAGATCACTGACAGGGGCTCAGCCCTTATCTTTCCATGAGGCTGCATTGCTCCACTTGCTCTCAGTTTCCAATTTCTGTTTCAGTTTGGAACTCAAATCTTCCCAGTTCTCTCTTCTTCACCACTCCTGACACCCTGTAGTGATCACCACGTTCAATAAACACAGGCATACATCAATGAGAACAACAAACTTTAATTGTAGAGCAGTATGCAACCTCTGCAGACCCTGTCCATCTCTGACTAATAATTACTTAACTGAGGAAGTATCTTTAAATTATAACTTTTTTCTTTTAAATTCTTGCTTGAGATGCAGACCTGAGTTATTATTTGTATTTTTGGCTTAAAACAGTTCTATGCCACTTTCACTTCCAAGTCTCCTAGCTATCAAATCCCCTTGACTAATTGCCTCTGTTTCTCAAAATGTTAGTGCTTCTGAGGTACAATAACCTTGTTACAGACCTATTCTTGTCTCTTAAACAATTCAGTTTAAATTGAATTAATTTATTATTGTCAATTCATTTTGCTGACAAGATTCTTTGTAAATGCATACAACTATAAGGTTATAAACAGATGTCCTGGTGAAGCGTGATCATGTGTACCATCACATGTCATGACACAGCTGATCGCAATCCAGAGATGTCTATAGACTTTTCTGATTACCAACTTGGAGATTGTCTGCAAGCAATGGAAAACCTCCTCTTACAGATGCGCTCCCTGTGTTGGGAAGTAGGAGAATTCCCTGCAAGAGATTCCCATCTTCTGCCCTGCTATAAACCTAAAAGTGCAGACAGGGGGAACTTGAACAGAGGTCCCACCACCTCCATGCTTGCATTTGCTCAGGTGAGAAATCTTCTCTGAGGTCTGGCTGAGCAGGAAAGAGCAGGGCTTTCCTGCACCTGCAGGTCTAGCTGGGCAAGGAAGCACTTTTCCCCTGCTCAGTCAGACATGGGGAAGGGTCTGGCTGAGCAGAAAAGCAACAGAGATGACAGATGTCCACTGCAATAAAATGGAAGAGTCTATTACCACCATTTGTTGCATCACTGATTTTTCTTCCACATGGCTCAACAAAAGGTATTGACATCTATTTGTTCAGCATTTGTGCCACCATAAAGGAACTTAAAAGGTGGCACAAATGAGACATCATATGATGTCTGTTTCCACCCTACATTTTTGTGTCTGTGATCATGATCTCTTTTTAATCAATGGGAGTATTGATCCTGGCCTGTTTGGAAGTAGGACCAGTCCCTAAATCCTGCCCAAAGGCCTGTCATATTTACAGCCTCACATTAGGGGATCACACTATGACCTCCTATGTTTTGGATTGGGTTAGCTCCACTGAAGTCAGAAGTAAGTCAACTCAAATGCCTGGAATATCTGGATAAAGCTCTATAGCTCAAAATTTGTAATAAATTGGAAGAAAAGGATGCAATTTAAAAAGAATAGTTATTTTGTATATACACAGAGAGTGCATCTAAATGTGCAATTAATTTGACGTAATAAACTCCAGAACAGTTTGAGCCAAAGTAAACTACTCCTGGGTATAGTGCTACACATGTGCCCCAGACAGCAGCAATTTGAGCCAGGATGGAGTAGTCTGCACCAGGGCTATTCTTGTCCTGATCTGTAGGTGGCAGCATCAGATGGCAGAGGGGCTGGCTGGGGCATGAGAGTGCTGAAAGTGCAGAGCCATGTGGCTGGATGGCAGGCAGGAGTTAGGCTCTGTCTGGCCTAAGCTGACTGGGTGCAATTTACACTCAGAGTCAACATCTACACATGCATTTAGCCACAGTGAATTACTCCCATGATTCAACTGGAGGTCCAGAATGTGGATGTAAATGTTGAGGATACAAATTACAACTACGAATGAAACTAGTTGTGCTGCACAAGCAAATATCAAGATTTTAAAAAGCCTTGTCTGAAATACCCCCATACAATAAATTGCATGGTGGACAATCTATCTAATCTGGAAAAAAGAAAAAAAATGTGTTTTGTTCAGGTTT
Organism: Caiman crocodilus; assembly: GCA_030014935.1. Classification (NCBI taxonomy): domain Eukaryota; kingdom Metazoa; phylum Chordata; order Crocodylia; family Alligatoridae; genus Caiman; species Caiman crocodilus. The sequence goes on along the minus strand of JAGPOW010000261.1, from coordinate 54,478,140 downwards.
GACCCGTCGTACTACGGAATCCAAATCTGTAATTGTTGAAGTTTACAGTCCAGTACTATGACATTCTGAAAGGATAGGAAACTAGTGAAAGTCTTTTATTTCAAAGCTGTTTGAAAGCAACATCCTTCCTTGTAAAACTCAATTGAACACATCTACAATGCTCTCTTAAACTGACTTTTTAAAATGGATTATTTATTAATCCAAATCCTTTGCTTATTTATGCACATTTAATTTCAGTACCACTAGCTCTATTCAGCTAAAAGGACATTTTAATAGACTTAATTCATAGCCCATATTTAATAGTTAGCTTCTGCCCTGTAAGACAACTCCCATTTTCCTTTATGGTACATGTTAAAGTTTATTTCAACTTTTATTGTCTGCATCTGTCTCTTCAGTATCAGACTTAATGTAGGTGAAATAATAAGCTTCTGGAATTCAAATGTAGCTAGCTGCATTTTTTAATGGTCCAATGGAAATCCAAGATGGCAGCCAAGGGGATTGTAGGCCTGATCTAAAATAAATGAGAAGTCTCCCATTTGGTTTGGTGGACTTGAGGTCAGGTGCCAGGAGGAAGATTGATTTCTTGCACTTCTACTTTGAAGCTGCATTTATAACAGCTGTGAAGGAGACAAAAAGAGTGGATTGACAAGCCACTTGGATTCCTTCATATACCTACTATATAGCATAGTCAGAAAGGCATAGTCAGAAAGATTCCTGGCTTCTAAAATAATTCTTTGGGGCCACAGCCAGTTAAAGCAGCAAGACAACTTCTCAGTGTTACACCAAGAGCCAGACCACTTCCCAGCTGTGCTGCAACAGTGTAGCCATGATCCGGTTCAAAATGTTTATTTGGCTTTTTTTTGAATAATGGAAAATAATTCATTCAAAAGGGAGAGGGGCAGGTTACTATGGGGAAAGGACACTGAATTGCATCTCTGAATTACTACTTGTTTCCAGACAGTATGTAGCCTAATAATCATCTATATTACAGGGGAGTAAAAACAGTGAAATAGTCTAGGATTTGAAGGAAAGGCTGTAGAACAAAGATTATAGCAAAATGACCATGCTCACACTGGTATTTTAAGCTATTAGATCATTCCTAATTTTAGACTGAACGTAGAATTTGGCATAAATTAATCAATGAGTGTGATAAAACTGGATTTTAAGGTCTGACTTTTAATGTTGATCATCATACCATGGACACTATTGTCTGAACAAGACTTGCTGTAACCAGGTTGGTGCACATGCTGCTATGTAGGCTCACTTTGCTTCCTTCAGATGCTTTCAACCAGTTTTCATTATCCATACAATAAAGCCAGCCCCAAACAAACAGAAAAGGTAAAATCTTTAGCCTTTTCCCATGTGGCAGGAGAGGCCCCTTTAACTCTAGCCCTATCCTAAAAGCAAGCTTGCCTAAGTTCCTAGCCACAAACTGCTCTTTCTCTTTTGGCTTTTAACTGCCAGCCAGTCATCAAGAGCTAAGCTCCTATCCCAGGGCTGTCTGCGCCACTTAAAGGGCCAGATAGCCCTGTTACACTTCCAATAGTGTAATAGTAATCCCTGCACTTAGGGAGGAAAAATGTCCAGCATACCTACTGCCTAGGAAATGACCTGCTTGGAGGCACGGAAGCGGAAAGGGATTTTGGAGTCCTAGTAGACTCCAAGATGAACATGAGTCATCAGCGTGACGAAGTCATCAGGAAAGTTAATGGCACTTTATTGTGCATCAGCAGATGCATGATGAACAGAACCAAGGAGGTGATACTTCCCCTCTATCAGGCGCTGGTCAGACTGCAGTTGGAGTACTGTGTGCAATTTTGGACACCACACTTCAAGAGAGATGTGGAAAACCTGGAGAGGGTCCAGAGAAGGGCCACTCGTATGGTTAAGGGCTTGCAGGCCAAGCCCACTGAGGAGAGACTGGGGCACCTGGACCTTTTCAGCCTCTGCAAGAGAAGGTTGAGAGGCGACCCTGTGGCTGCCTATAAGTTCATCATGGGGGCACAGAAGGGAATTGGTGAGGCTTTACTCATCAGGGCACCCCTGGGAATTACAAGAAATAATGGTCATCAGCTAGCAGAGAGCAGATTTAGACAAACATTAGGAAGAACTTCTTCACAGTTAGAGTGGCCAAGGTCTGAAATGGGCTCCCAAAGGAGGTGGTGCTCTCCCCTATCCTGGGGGTCTTCAGGAGGAGCTTAGAGAGGCATCTAGCTGGGGTCATCTAAACCCAGCACTCTTTCCTGCCTATGCAAGAGGTCGGACTCGATGGTCTATTGAGGTCCCTTCTGACCCTAACATCTATGAATCTATGAATAGCCGTTACAATTACAGGAGACTCAAGTTCTCACCCACTCCCTCCCATCTTCCCAAGAGAGTATTCAAACCTATATTTCTAATGCACCAGAATAATGCACCACACCCCAAGTTAAGTGCAACTCAGGCCTCTCCCCAGCACTCCTTTTGAGGTTGAGCTACACTCTGAATTTACGAATTATTGAAAAAACGGGTGGATGGCAATAGAGAAATTTCGGTCCCAAAAGCAACAAGGGCCCAAGCTATAACCTATCATCTGGTCCCTTCGAAGGCAGCAGCCGCCTCACTGACCTGCACACCCTGTGACTAGTTCCATCTCTCTCTCTCAGATGCCGAAGGAGCCAGCTTTAAAAGATGTACCAGAGAGTGGTCTGGACTATGCCTAACCTGTGGGTTAGAGATTAAATTATTGTGCTGGGAAGTCAGAGAAATTAAGATGCTGCATTCATCTCCGGACTGTCTGTGCCACAGCTTGTCCTAGAATGGAGAAGTCATGGGATTGGGTTATCCACACATCATTCTTCTAATCAGGTTGAAAAAGTGGCTGTATGCACTGTCACTTCTGCCAGCAGGTGGCCAGAGAAAGTACACATCCCAGCATGCCTTGCATTGGTCAAGTGTCCATAGGTTTCCCTGACTGCCAGTGCTAAGCAAAGCACCCACTGAGTTTTCAAATTGTGGATGGGTGGCAAAATATTTGTAGGAGGAATTTGAGTATAATTCACTGTACAATTCATGTTCCTGATAACCTATCTGTGGTGCTGCTGCATTTATGTTGCCACCACTAACTATGGCCTGGATCTTCCACAACAATAAGCTTCTATGAATCCTTGCAGACTCATTATTGTGAACTCATAGCAAGACTGAGTGGAAAAGGCAATATCATCAAACTCTGATGGACACCATGACTACTCCTATTCACACCAAGAGTAAGGGAGCATTACTTGCAGCAGACGATCTCAATAAAGTGCTCACTATCAAACAACAGGAAGTCCATGGCTATGTTGACTGTGAGATATTGTTACTGAGGAGATTACTTTTCTGTATCACTTGTAGCAGACTAAGGCCATAGACAGACATTCATTTCTAGCAGTAAGAACTTCTGTGAAATTCCAACCACAAGAAACAGCTGCCCTTAAGGAAAATAGCACCCCAGGCAATCTTGTATTTTAGCAACCAGCCAGGAGGCTGGAATGATAGTGATCTCTACAGGCCGGGGACACTAGAGGGCTGTTCCTTGGGTCACTCATCCTCACCTTAGGGGAGCCCAGTATTTCACAGCCTGCTCTCTCCCCTGCCTGGGAAGGGGGTAGGCTGTCAATAAACAGTTGGCAGCTGCTGAAAAGCAGCAGATGCCAGACATACCAAGGAGGGTTCCAGGCCTTGGAGAACAGTCCCCATCCCACCATTCACCTGAATGGTAGGATGAGGGGGCCACTCTCTGCTAGCAGGAACCCCTCCACCCCCCGCCACCCCAGTTCCCACTGCAAGAGAATAGTCCCCACTCCATGTACACCTATAGGTCAAACTGGAAGAGTACGGAGGTCAGGGGTCCATTCTTCTGCAGTAACCATGAACCAGGAACCTCCAGGTTGACCTAGAGGAGTGTAGGCAGTTGGTTGGGGAACTTTCCTGTGGCAGAAACCCTCAGAAATGGTACTTCCTCCAGGGTAAAATCCTCCAGGCTGACCCAAAGGAGTGCCAGGGGCTGGGGACAGTCAGTAGCCAGGGACCATTCTTCCAAGTAGTAACCCTCCTGGGCTCCAAGAGGGCTCCCAACATAGAAGATTCCTCCCTGCCTCCTGCCAGTTACCTGAATGGCAGTGGAGGAGGTAGAGGCAGGGGGAAGAGGAGAGGTGGTCATTCCTCGGCAGGATCCCCAAAAAACTCCCTGGTTGCTCACTCCTGGGTAGGGTATCAGAGTACCAGTGCTCTCCCTTCTTCCCTTTCCTTTGTGGGGAGGTGAGATATTGGTTGTTCATAACAACAGAAAGAAACAAAGCCATTCAAGTTAGTACAGGAGGAAATTAGTACAATTATTCATAACAGTTGATCTAACTTTTTCAGATGGGAGAGCCAGTTCTCTACCACAAGAAATCCCTTGAACAGCTGTATGCTCTTTTTATGCCAGGAAAAAGACTTTATTTCCAGCACAAATGCAATGTTTGTCTATGGCCTATAACTACTCTATCCAGACTATAATATCCTAACACTGTTTAAATATTGATTAGTTTAATACTTAGTAATCTAATGGTATGTTCTTCATAGTTAACTCTATATTTGGAAAGCTATACTGAAGTTTCCAGTAACACTTCCAGTTATTAAATGGATACTAGAATATGTGGATCATTAAATGAGTTAGATTTGCCAGATCATGATGCACAAGTTCTCTGATGCATGCACAAAGTTTGGCATGGCAATCAGATCAAGAAAACAATCATCATGCTGCAGGGCACCAACATCCCACCCAAAATCTCTGTCAGTAATGAAGCTCTGGACAGCACAGATCACTTCTGATATTTCAGCTCAACTCTTACCAGCATATTTAACCTTGATGGAGAACTTGATGCAAGAATCAGCAAAGCCTCTGTCGCCTTTGGCAAACCTACCTCACAGGTCTGGAACAAAAAGCTTCTGACTCTGAACACAAAGGTGTTCTTCTATCAGGCCTGTGTCCTCAGTACCCTCCTTTAGGGCTCTGAAAATTTGGTCATGTACTTGAAGCAGGAGCAAAGATTGAACACCTTCATGGTCTCAGAAAAATCCTCAGTGTCACTTCAGACCAATGGATCACCAGCAATGACACCCTTAAGAAGACCAGCCTACAGTCTATGCAAACTACTCTGGATGCTCACAGGCTTCACTGGCTGGGACACGTGAAATGTGTGCCTCAAGATAGTCTGCTGAAGATCGTGCTCTATTTAAAGCACTGGACAGACTGAGGGAAGAAAAATAGATAAATGAATACAAATAAATATAAAATAGGGATACGCCAATAAAGATTTTCTTTGCTTATATAAATGGTCAATTATTAACCAGCCATATCAGTCAATACGGGTCCAATAACCAATTTACAGGAATGCAGCCTGGCAGCTTGGAAAGCAGCATCCTGCTGGAAAGTCTGTGGGGGGAAGAGGCATGGGGTGGGCAAATCAAGGCCCCCATCATGAGGGAGGGAGTGGGGCAGAGATGGGGTCATGGGCTGCCTAGCCAGGGCAGTGAATGTGACCCCAGGGAGCATGACGGAGCAATGGGTGGCAGCTCCCCACCACTGTGCACATCCCCAGGGGAGGCATAGAGGGCATGTGCCCCCCAGATTTGTGTGTGAGGTGAGGGAAGGCTGCCCACTGTGAGCTCAGGGCCAGGGGCTGCCACCCTAAAATTCCTTTTAGCCACCACTCCCAGCACTGCCACCACCCACCCCGAGCAAAAACCTAGCCCAGCCTCCCTGCCAGAAATAGGGTGGCACAGCCCCCAGCCCCAAACCTACAACAGGCATCCCACCCTCAAACCACACAAAAATCCAGGGGGGCACATGCCCACCTTGTCTTCTCCGGGGGGGTGTGCAGTGGCAGGGTGTGGTCCCCTCTCCCCACCACCCACCCCGGACAAGCCACCTGCAGCTCTATCCCACTCCTGGGGTCACATTCAGGGCCCTGGCTGGGTGGTACCTACCACTGCCATACCTCACTGTGGGGGCCTAGATCTGCTCCCCCACACTTCTTCCCCCCCACCAGACTTACCAGCAGGAGGCTGCACTCCAAGATGCATTCCTGACTGCATGAATGCTGCAGCTGCATGCATGTATGTGGCACTTATCAGTGACATTATCAGCTACACCAGCCAAAAAAAGCCAATTGCCGATAATGTCCATTTAAATTCCATCAGTGCCAATTCGATATGTGGCTGATCATAGAATCATAGAAATAGGGTCAGAAGAGACCTTTAGATCTTCAAGTCCGACCCGCTGCCTGGGCAGGAAGAAAACTGGAGTCAAATGACTCCAGCCACGTAGGCATCAAGCCAATTCTTAAAGATCCCCAGGGTAGGAGCCAGCACCACTTCCCTTGGAAGTTAGTTCCAAATCCTAGCTGCCCTAACTGTGAAGTAGTTCTTACAGATGTCTAATCTAAATCTACTCTCCAAAAACTTGTGGCCATTATTCCTTGTTATCCTAGGGGGTGCTAGAGAAAACAAGGTCTCCCCCAATCCCCCGCCTAGTGAGTTTATAGACAGTTACCAGGTCCCCCCTCAGCCTTCTCTTGTGAAGGCTGAACAGGTTCAGGTCCTGTAGCCTCTCAGTGTAGGGTCTGCCCTGCTGTCCCCGGATTGGGTGGCCCTCCTCTGGACCCACTCAATGTTGTCTACGTCCCTCTCGAAGTGGGGTGCCCAGAACTGATCACAGTACTCCAGTTGTGGCCTGACCAGTGTCGCGTAGATATATCAGTGCACCTGTAATATAAAAGCAATAATCTGTGACCTGCACCAAATTATTTCCAAGCAATTGACAGGAGCATGAGCTTGTGTAAAACACACTTTATTTTTTTTAATTTTTATTATTATAATTCTAGCTCTTCTGTGCCACTTTAGATGATTTAGAATGGTAATCAGGTGTAGAACTGGTAGCTTTAAAAAGGACAAAATGAACAGATTTATATTTTCATTATCTTCAGTGGTAGACAGTCTGGAACTGCTCACATATCCAAAGACTAGGCACTGTGACATCTCACCTTATCTCACCTTAGCTATAAAATGTACATGGCCTTGAACTGTATAGCTTTATATATTTGGAGATAAAAAACAAACAAATATAAATAAGATATTTCTTTGGTCACATGTGTAAAGGCTTCTAGAAATGGTTGTTAGCAATAAAGAATAGTGATTTTCTACAAGTTGTATTTTAGTCAAGAGGCCTACGAATGAACAGAGTTTTGCCAGCCAAACACTCTTGAATATGTTGTTTTGTACTGTGCAATGACATCTCAAATAAAATTACAAGAATCAGAGAAGCCATAAGAAAAACTACAATTTGAAGTGACTGAGTAGCTGTTAGCAACACTTCACCTATACCTTTTGTCTTCTCTTTCTTTGTTGCAAGCTGCACACCCTGAACTTTAAGCAAGCATCTCATTAATATCTTATTTTTTGCATACAACATGCCCTGGATTATACACCTCATTTTTGAAAAGCAGAATGAAGAAAAAAAGATTTGTCAGAGTTATGGATGCATAGAGCAGGGACAGAACTTAATCTTCAGGTGATTCACCATACCTTTCCTGCTAAACTAAAGGTGAAACCTTAGCTGCTACAAAGGGCTGGTCTCCATACGTGGGCTATCATGATTTTGAAAAGTGCAAAAGAGTTTCCAAAGCTGTAAACTAGGAGGAAAGAGACTACTAACAGTTAGCATACAGCAAAATTGTCCTAGGTAAGGTTAGATTGATTAATGGAACAAAATGAAAGGATAAAAAAAAAGAGATGATTGTAAACACCTGGGAAGTCATGAATTAGGAACCACTTAGTCAATTAACTCCCTCAACTGCCTCAATAATAATAATACAACTGTTCTACTGTGAAGCAGGAATCAAACTAGAGTGTTTTTAAAACAAGCAAAAAAAATAGCTTCCCCACTTCATATATGTGCCACAATTTGTGGGGGAAAGGTATGTGTTGTATGGAATATAGTACTTTCTACTGTCTAGGATTTCTCCGAAGGTACTTGCATGCCTTCTGCTCTCATTATGTTCCATAATAAAGTGATTCTCAACAGAAAATAGTTTTGACCTCCAAAAACCACTGATAGACTTTAACAGTGACCATTAACAAAAATACACCAAATACGATTCCTGCCCAAAAGGAAAAAGAATTATTTTTCATGATCATGACATCAGGATCCAAACCAAAATTCTTACCCATCAGGCTGATGTCATCTGGAAAGCTTTGGAATCTGACCATCAGTATCTTCATACAATCTTAGCATAATGCCACCAAGCCTATAAATTTGTTGCAGATTTTTCCTCCCCATATGGAGCACTTTACACTTCTCAGTGTTGAACAGCATCTGGTTCTAGTCCGCCATTTAATAAACCTGTCTAGGTCTGCCTAGATTGTCAGTCTACCCTGATGTGGGGCTGCACTTCCCCACAGCTAAGAGTTATCAGTGAACTTTGCCAGTGTGCTTTTCAGGCCCACATCCAGATCATTGATGAAGATGTTGAAAATCACTGGCCCAAGTACCAAACCCTGGGAAAGCCCAGTGGTTACCTCTTGCCAGGTTGACACAGATCTGTCTATTAGCAGCCAGTTTCTCACCCATCTGACCATTGAATTGTTGAGCCCGTAGTCCCCTAGTTTTACCTTGAGAGCCTCACGGAAAAGGCCGTCCTAAAGTATAAGTAAATGACATCAACCTCATCTCTCTTTCCAGGTGGTGAGTAGCCTGGTTGTAGGAGATGAAGTTAGTAAGATATGACGTACCTGCAACAAAACTGCTGGTTTTCATTCAGAATTTTGCATTCTACTAGCTTATCACATACGGACTCCTTGAGAAATTTTTTTGTGATTTTTCATGGGATTGAGGTCAGGCTGTTCCCTAGGTCTTCTCTCCTCCCCTTCTTGAAGATAGGCACAACACTGGTCCTTTTCCAGTCTTCTGGGACCTCTCCCGGGCACTACAAATTCTCAAAAAGGTTCACCAACAGTCCTGCAATGACTTTGACTAGCTCTTTCAGCATTCTCAGATGGACTTAATCTGGTCCTGCTGACTTATAGATATCCAGCCTTTCTAGCTGTTCTTTCACCAGCTCTACATTGACTGTTGGTAGCTGATCATCCCTACTGTGACTATTCTGCATCATATTTGCATTCAGCAGGCTATCACCCTTGGACTGGTGGAATTCAGAGCAGAAGTACTCATTCAGGAGTTCAGTTTTTTCCTTGGTGTCAGTGATCAGATGTCCAGATGCACTGAGCAATTTCAACTGGTTTTCCTCCTGTTACGTACATACCTGTAGAAGGACTTCTTACTGTCCTTGATTTCCGTTGCCAACCTGAATTTGGTCACTGCCTTTGCTTTTCTAATCTTCCACCTACAGGTGTGGGCCAATTTTATGCAGTTCTCCTTGTTGGCCTATTTTTAGCTTCCATCATTGGTAAGCCTCCCTTTTCTTTTTCAGCAGATCTGTGACTTCCCTATTGAGCCAAGATGGCCTCCCAGCCCCTGCGCCACCTTTTTTGCATGCAGGTATAAACAACTTCTGTGCACTGAGGATTGTGTCCTTGAGGAACAACCACCCTCCATCCACACTTTCTCTGTGGTCCATGATCCTGTACAGCATTACTCACTGCAGTCCTTATTTTATTGAAGTCATTTTTTTTAAAGCTGCACCCCTCTTAAAAGTTGCATGCACCCCTCTTAATACCTGTAACTTTTTAGATGTTTTTCCCTTTATAGTTGGCCAATATCAACCTAAACACCTTGCATTGTAAGCACCTCTTTAGAGATGCTCCATAGTTCAGAGGACCAGACTGTATACTAGATTGCTTAGAAAGAATATCAAAATACAGTTTACTTCTTACTATTACTGCTATTTGTTTTATTATTTTGCACTTTTTTTTTTTTAAACTAAAGGAAACCAGTTTAGTCAATTTAATGTCATATAAGTAGTTTCACTTCAAGGTTGTCAGTCCCACAATATTTGGGTTGCGAACATGATAGTGGGGGGCGCAGGGGGGGAATTTTTTTAAACAATCTTTTTCTCTGAAGTATATTTTTAATGGCAACATTTCTATTGTACTTAAGTCTTATAGTGCTTATTAAATAAAAATGTGCCTAGTCTGAGTGTATAGCATTCAGCTGGAATTAAGCAGCTATTTTTCCAGTAGATTAGCAATCTTTACAGATGACTTTTCTCTCAGTGAGAGATCCATTTCGAATTTAAATCCGTACCACTGTGTCTATAATATGACTTGTAGATGGAGACAAACTGAAATCAGAAATAAGGCAATTCATGTGTCATTTTGTAACATCATACTATACTTTTCTTTATGGTTGTTTTTGAAGACAGGGAGGCATTCTCTGTTAAACTCATGCAAATAATTGTAATGCATGTATGTGCAAGCAATAAGCTTACTATTTTTGTCACTTGAATAGAGTCAATAATGTTACTAAGAACTGAAGTGGAGGTGATGCATTATTAGAAACTAATCCCTATGGTCAATAGCTCCCATGGAAGTTCATTGCTTGGTATTCTCATTAACAGGAACATTAACAGCTCCCATTCATTTTGTGTGAAGATGGAGTGCCTAGTCCTATGTTGCAATGATGAAAATATTTCCATCTAGTGATAAGATTTGTAGAGAAATTAAATAAACAATTTCTGGGCAATATTACTATTTGTTTACGTACCTCTGGTAACTGGGTTAGAAACTGCTATGCTACCTAAATGCAAATCATCCCTTCACACTTTGCAGGGCACAACCTATGCCTAAACATTCCAAACAGAAATTGTTTTACAAATATTCTGTGTGTGTTCATTATTGCAAAAATCTTTCAGGCAACCATCTCTGTGGTAGCTGAATAGTTACATAGATAAAATGGAACCATTGCTCTTCCACAGAAGATGAGAAAAGCCACCATTTATATTGCGATGTTGATTGTCTTTTATATACAGAGCCACAGTCAGAATTCCATTCTTCTGATTTTTGCTTGAGTTATCCCTTGCCAAACTGTAAAGGGGAAAAGATAGCATTCTCCAGTTTATTGATTAGGATCTTTAGAGAAACAGGCTCTGTTTCAGGAAAGCACTTGTATATTCACTGTCATTCATAGATTCATAGATGTTAGGGTCGGAAGGGACCTCAATAGATCATCGAGTCCGACCCCCTGCATAGACAGGAAAGAGTGCTGGGTTCAGATGACCCCAGCTAGATGCTTATCTAACCTCCTCTTGAAGACCCCCCGGGTAGGAGAGAGCATCACCTCCCTTGGGAGCCCATTCCAGACCTTGGCCACTCTAACTGTGAAGTTCTTCCTAATGTCTAGTCTCAATCTGCTCTCTGCTAGCTTGTGGCCATTATTTCTTGTAATCCCCAGGGGTGCCTTCATGAGTAAAGCCTCACCAATTCCTTTCTGTGCCCCCATGATGAATTTATAGGCAGCCACAAGGTCGCCTCGCAACCTGTTCTTGCGGAGGCTGAAGAGGTCCAGGTGCCCCAGTCTCTCCTCATAGGGCTTGGACTGCAAGCCCTTAACCATATGAGTAGCCCTTCTCTGGACCCTCTCCAGGTTATCCACATCTCTCTTGAAGTGTGGTGTCCAAAATTGCACGCAATATTCCAACTGCAGTCTGACCAGCGCCCGATAGAGGGGAAGTATCACCTCCTTGGTTCTGTTTGTCATGCATTTGCTGATGCACGATAAAGTGCCATTAGCTTTTCTGATGGCTTCATCACACTGACAGCTCATGTTTATCTTGGAGTCCACTAGGACTCCAAAATCCCTTTCCGCTTCCATGCCTCCAAGCAGGTCATTTCCTAGGCAGTAGATATGCTGGACATTTTTCCTGCCTAGGTGCAGCACTTTGCATTTCTCCTTGTTGAATTGCATTCTGCTGTTTTCCGCCCATATGTCCAACATCTCCAGGTCTGATTGTAGT
>JAGPOW010000261.1:54447297-54459215 GCA_030014935.1 Caiman crocodilus | reverse complement strand
ATAAGTTCATCACGGGGGCACAGAAGGGAATTGGTGAGGTTTTATTCACCAAGGCACCCCTGGAGGTTACAAGAAATAATGGCCACAAGCTAGCAGAGAGCAGATTGAGACTAGACATTGGAAGAACTTCTTCACAGTCAGAGTGGCCAATGTCTGGAATGGGCTCCCATGGGAGGTGGTGCTCTCCCCTACCCTGGAGGTCTTTAAGAGGAGTTAAATAAGCATCTAGCTGGGGTCATCTGAACCCAGCACTCTTTCCTGCCTATGCAGGGGGTCAGACTTGATGATCTATTGAGGTCACTTCTGACCCTAGCATCTATGAAATGCAAAGGCAATTCCATGTTAATGAAGTAAACAGAGGTGGAGCTTGAAATGGGAGGAGTAAGGGGTGGAACGGGAGGTGGAACAAGGCAGGATAAATGTTAATGGGTATAATCCAAAGCATATAAAATGTGAAAAGAACTATTGTTCAGGGCAGGACCCTGTCTCTTATGGTGTGAGGCCCCTTGTCTAAAGCTGTCTCCATTTTGAATAAAGCTATTGCTAGCAATGTGTGCTGGTGTTTCCTCCCTGTTCTGCTCTAGCTAATGAGCAAAAGAATCCACAGGTAATTGAATCGTCATCTCCCTAGTCATTGGGTGCCACATGGAGTCAGAGTCTAACACTACTATATAGTCTACCCTTCAAAGATAAAATAAATCTCCTATGGCTATAGTACTTAATTGGGCACCCAGTATTTCATCCAGCCAGGGAGCTCTCAGCCCAGAAATGAAAATGGATACATATGTAATCTGAACTCCATCTCTCACATCTCTACAGTAGGAATTCCTAAGGGAAAACTTTCCATTTTATGCCCATGTTTGGACTTATTTGTCAAAGAATTGAATTTTCTTCTCAAAAATGTTCTTAAAAAGTACTTTTTGTTCATTTTAAATGTTAAGTTTTCCTGGGGAAAAACAATCCAAAACACACATTAATGCAAATTCCACAGTTTCTTTAAAACGAAACAACCAGGTGGGAAACACAAAAACAGAATAAAAATTCTTGTGCTGATTTCTCCCCTCCCTGATCCTATTTTAGTTGTGAAACCTCACTGGCATTCAAAGGCAACAATGTTGGCCATATAGATGGCAGAACATTACGAAAGGCACAAAATAGTTTAAGTCTGGAAAGATAACGTTCTGGATGGTTTATAACCATTGCCATTTTGGAATAGTTCCATACACCAAAACTGCCATTCAAACAAATCAAGATAATACTTTGGGCTTTATTTCCGATTTATAAATGTAAATTATGCAGTGTATTAGCCTTAAATGTTATGGGCTCTGACAGTAAATAAAATATATTGGGAAGCTTATTACTCTGCAAGACTCTAGGAAGTATTACGTTTATGTCCCATAACATATATTCATATAGCAACTCTCATATCATATCTCAGTAATAATTCTTTTTTTTTGGCCTTTATTAGTCAAATCTCATAGAACTATCAACCTCCCAGAGCCTTTTATTTATCCCTGCTTCTGGTATTTAGAAGGAAATGCCAATCAGAAGTATTTTTGTGCAACTCAGATAGGAGTGATTTCCTTTTCAAATATCAAAATAGCATTTGAATTTCCCAGCTGATATTCCAGTGTGTGGTTCAACTCCTCTTGAGGTCGCAGGAGGATTTCCATGGACTTCAATAGGAGCTGCATCAGTCCTGTTATGAGTTGCATACTAAATAAACATGGTTTGTTATGGTTTTCAGCCCTGCAACTTTTAATGATGATGAAATTCTTTGATAAGAGTTTGTTTTAGTATTTGGTCTCTAACTGTGCTTTTGAAATGCTTCAGTCCATCAAAGCATGTGTGTGTTATAATAAGAAAACTATTTGTGGTGATGACAACCATGAAAAGCAGGAGCAGGTGTAAACCTGGTATTATTTAAGAGCATGGTCTGCTTGAGTAACAATAGGATGGAGTCATTTGTTATTAATCACAGTAGTGAAAACATAGAAAATGAATAAAATTCAAAAGGCATTTGTTCCAATAAAAATTGGAGTAGACATGCCCTTTCCATTTGTTACATAATCTGCAGTGTCACATAACCTGACCCTGGATTGCCATTGTGATGACATTTTCAGTTCTGTCATTTAATTCATGGCCTTTTATGTAGCTGCATGTGGAAAATGGGTGGTTATTTCAGGCCAGGAGCTACCCAAGGGGATGTCAAGGAATTGTAGGGTCTTAATTACTCTATTGCTTTCCCATGGATTTCTCTTGTTACCTGTTTGTTTAGAACACCAAATCTCCTGTGGTAGTCCTTGTGCTTCTCTAGTGCAAAGCACCAGAGACACAGGTTCAAAAGTAGGTACTATAAATGACAGAGAACTTCCTCCCCAAACACACTTTCATGCAACCATTTTGCTACTACAAACCAAAAGTACAATAAAATGCTCATAAAAAGGAAGGTTTTCTGTTGTGTGTATGAATTTTTTTTGAAAGCCAAATGTCTTGAAGATCTCTATTTCCTTAGCAATCTGTTCTCCAAGCTATGCTAGAAAAAGCTATTCCAATGAAGATAGAAAGGAGTGATAATGGTGAAAAAGACTGGGATATAACTTGTTTTAACAGAGGATCACCAATATCTTGGAAGTGACATAACTCCACTCTTGTTATGGTGAGATACCTTGATAGAGAGTTATTTCTATTATAACTCCAAGAACATCAAACCAAGACTGAAAGGAAAACTTTTGACCTAAGCATTGCACAAATCCATAAGATGGGCCATGCCCCAAACAACTGATAATCTAAATAGAGAAGACAGACAAATTGATTCTATATTTAGACTCTTTCAGTCACAAAATTCAGATTCTTTTAGACTACAGCAGTTTACAGTGCTGTAACAGGCATACTACACATGAGCACAAGACTGAAAAGTACTCCTTGGATCAAGTCCAGTTGCCAGAGACTGTCAACAGTGAATGTCTTCCAGGAAACCTAGTCAGGAAAACAGTACTCCAATGTGGAGATTGTATGAGGCAGAAGAAGGTAGGGCAGTGTGGTATCTTTGAGAATAACTGGTTCAGAGATCTTCTGTGAAAGAGATTATGTATGCAATACTAAATTATGAAGCCTCATTATTCTATTTGCTATATAATCAGTTTTTTCCCATAGGATTCTACGTTTTAGGGAAAAAATGTGTTTAACAAATCTGCTCCTCACTGAGTGAAGCACAATACACTTGTATGGTATGAAGGCTAAATTAGGACCATGTTCAGAAACAAATGCACAGGTAAAAAGCTGTTATAAGGTAAATCTAATGGTTATCTCAAATTCTTGAGAATTTTGCAGCATGCTATTTCCTGTGTATAGGATGTGAAATCAAATGCCTACACAAACGTTGACTAAATCAAAGATTAGTAGCATGCAAGTACATGATGTTGAATTTGCAATACAATCACTACCGTCAGCCAAAAAATTATACTAGTATTGCACTAAATACAGGAACACTTCAGTCTGGTGTTAAGAGAAGTTCCATGTATAGAGCACTTGAAAAATCAGACCTAAACTAGCCTTGGGGCAGGTTCCCTTCAGGGAGATTTAGAAACATCAGTGAAGGGCCTTATGTGCTGATGTAAAGTAAACTGAAGTATGGTATGGGGTGGGAATCTGTCATCTGTTCTCCAGAGATCTGCACAGCCTGGGAAACTGGCTGCCCCGACCTGAGTGGGAGCCAAATCAGGGCATTTTATCCCCAAACCTCAGCCAAAGCAGCTTCTCCTTAGCAACAGCTACAAGAGAAGATCCATTGCAACAGAACCTGTTCTCCAATAGAAGAGTCTTTCTGGAGGCATATCAGGCCACTTGATATTTGCTGCACTAACATGAATGGATCTGTCCTATATATTCATTTTCTTAACATCAAGAGAATTTTACATAAGGAAAAAACTTTGCATGAGTAAGGACAGCAGGATTAGGGCCTTGATCTCCATGTTGAAAGGATAGATTTATTAGTTCCTTTTCACTACTTTTATTATACACGCACACACACGCTTGCAGTTTTTAAAGTACCCAAGTACAGTAGGTACAGATGTGAGACTTTTTCCACCCACACATTGACTACATTTAGACAACAACATTATTCTGACCACTCTGTTTTAGATATACAAGTGATTAAGATTCTGTGAAAGCTAAAGAAAAGCTTGAAAAGTAAACAGATACAGTAGATATTTTGAAGGAAATACTAGGCCAAATTCAACCATAGTGTAGCTCCATCAATTCCAGAAGGCTTATACTAGCAAATAAGTTGTTCCTTTATACCTCTTGCATCACAGACCCCTTTGATTACTGTGCAACATCATAACCATAAATAGCATAACGGTGCAAGTTAACAGCAACATTTATTCCAAATTCCATTGATGATACGAGCCAATTTCACAACCTAAGTATTGCTTCTTAGATAACTATGTGTCAATGCCATGACCCAATAAACCATTTCAGGCGAAGCTGTGCCACTTTTCACTGCAAGTTAGTCCACACAAAAAGAATTAATTACAAGTTCATTAAAATGTTCTTCTCTGTATTTTGAATAAGTGGGTTTCCTGTTGGTTTTTCCTTTATTCTTTATGGATAGGGACAGACATTACACATAAACTGGTTTAAGTGCTCAGAAACTTATTTAAACCACTAATGGAACAGATGTTCAGTTTATATAAACCAGCTTGAAACTGGCTGAAACCGGTTTGAGCTAAACCTGGTTGAATGTAGTATCAGACTTAACTGATTTGGGTCAAACTGGTTTGTGTGTCTGTCCCAGATCCCTTCCTGGTTTAACTTAAACCAGAGTCCCACAGCATCCCAGATGCTTTGCAGCCCTGGGCAAGACTCTCTGCTCCAGAGACCTGGACTGGCCCCTCCCCTCTGCTCCCTCACTGGATCTCCAGCAGAGACTTCAGGCCCAGCCTGGCTTCCCTCTGTCCTTCCCACCCCCCCATCCCACCCCAGCCTTGCTGCTCAAGCAGGGATTTCCCACTCCCCTCTCACACAGCACAGAGTGTAGCCAGCATGTGGTATGCTAGCTAATACTAAGAGGTGTCTATGTAAGGCAGACAGGATAAAGGCAGACAAGACAGTGTCTAAGGCTTTTAGGAGCTAATCAATAAGACACCAGGTAATGTCTCTCTATTCCTTCCTTGGAACAAGTTGTTTAATAAGAGCTTGAACTAATAAGAGAGGCTTTTGTTTTCTTGATGGGGTACTAAATGCTGTGTTGCTCCCTGCTGGTTCTCTCATTGTTCAGGAGCAGTGAGGGGGGATCCCTCCCTAATCAGAGCATCCTGCTGGGGGCTGGCCACGCCCCCCCTCAGTTCAGAACTGTGGAAGGGAAGGGAAGGCTCTAGCACCCCCTCAGCTTCTAGCCTGAGCCACTGCAGCCCTATGTCTGTATTTCTTCAGTCCAGAGGGGAGTCTGTATTGTTACAAACTGGTTCAATCTAGGCAGGTTAGACTAACCTGCAAAGATTGAATCAATTCAGGCTCAGAGTTTTTGAATGTCTGTCCCCAACATTAAGGAACAGATCTGAAATGTTCATTAGATTAGAACTGTTTAAGTACATCCACAGAATGCACACTTATTTTCAGAAGAGAAAGAAGAAATAACCATGACAAAAATCTCTTTTCTGCAACTCCCTCCTACAAGTTACAACACTGGTGATGGTTATTCTTTTTGATACAGAGGGCCTGATTTGAAGAGGTGGTGAACACTTCTATCTCCCACAATTAGCTGGAGCTTTGTAAATAACAAAAAGTACACAAATTTTATGTTGATTTTTCATATTTAATACTGAAAATATCAAAAAATAACTATTCCTTTTAACACAAAACCTATATTAGGAACATGCAGGCACACATTTTTTTCTGCTTATACAAATGACCAGATGCAATCTGATGGGTTTTAAAAAGGGAGAAAGAATGAGTCTGCCTATTCCCAAGGATTTATGCAGTAGAAAGCTAAAATGGAAAGACACAGATAATATGGAACTTTTTCTCCTTGTGCTGAAATTGCAGTTGCAATGACTGTTGCATTTAGACAGAAAATGAAAAATACAAATAACTTGATGAAGTCCACATATACAGTTGACTATGTTGTAAATAAGGCAGTGACCAATATCCCTATATTTAAACATCATAGTTAATATCTGAACTCTGAACAAATGTCTATCTTCATATCAGTGCCCAAGGAATTAATCCTATAACATAGAACCATAGAAAATTAGGGTTGGAAGGGACCTCAGGAGATCATTTAGTCCAACCTCCTGCTTAAAGCAGGACCATCCCCAACTAGATCATCCCAGCCAGGGCTGTCAAGCCAGGCTTTAAAAGCCTCCAAAGATGGAGATACTACCACCTTTCTAGGTAACCTGTTCCAGTGCTTCACCTCTGTTCTAGTGATAAAGTTTTTCCTAATATCCAACTTAAACCTCCCTTGCTGCAATTTACCTGCTCTACCATAACAACAGTTCTGAACAAATATATTTTGTGCATCAGTAGGAGAGTACGTTCCTCTGGAATATGGAAGGAGTCTTATCTGTTACTAATTTTTGTTATAAGATTTTATGTTTTATGGTTAAATTTCCTGCTAGACTCCCCAGTATTTCTCTTAAGAATGATGGTGAGCATGATTAATTACTAAATTTGAATACGTAGGTTATGTTTGACTAATGAATTAAATATCTGTGTTATGTGATGCTTTGATAGGCAGCACATGCCGTTTTTGGACAATTTTGATAGTCAGCAGAGTCAATTAAATAATTTAAATGAAAGCAGAATGAACTTCCCATATTTGAATCCCTTTTTTTCCTTCATTGTATTGGCCATAATTTTTTCAACCGGTTATACACAGCATTAAGGCTGGATGCTGGATCATTATACAGTTTCTCTTCAACTCAGGAAACATAAAACAAACCTTAGGGGAGCAGTCCTGCAGCACACACACATTCTTTGGATATATCCAAGACCTAGCTCAATTCATGATACTATCGTCATAGAATCAAAGAATAGTAGGGTTGGAAGGGACCTCCAGAGGTCAACTAGTCCAACACCTTGCCTCAGGCAGGATCAGCCCCATCTAAACTCTCCCATGAAAATCATAATCTAAACTCTATATCACTTCCAACAACCCTGACTCAACACCGACTCTGACTCAACACCCTAACATGCCACAGGAAAAGCTGGGGAAGCACAGCAGCCAATGTCCTGCTTCTATGAAATGTTGCCAATATATATTCAAGAGATCCCAGGTAGGGGGCCATACCCCCCACTAGAGAGGAAGGCAAGCCCCCACTCCCTCCAGGGAAGTCCCAATATGACCATTAGGTAAAATTTCTTCCTGACCTCATATACAGCAATTGACCCTAAGCGGAGGAGACCCTAGCCAGGAACCTCTAGCTTTGGGCCCAGGAGAATTGGGCCACCCCAGCAAAGTCCCCAGCGTTGACTGTAGCCAACACCTGATGCCTCTAAGAAGGCTTAAAAACACCCTGGCATGTAGCAGAAAATTGGGAAGGGAGCAAAAAAGAAAGCACATGAAATAGCTATGCCAGGGTTCTACTAGAGGTATGCCTAGATCACCCCCAACTAGTAGCTGTCCAAGGTCTTCCTGAATACCTCCAGTGATGGAGAGTCCATAACTTCCCTAGGCAGTCTGTTCCACTGCCTCACTATTCTAACAGTGAAAAAGATTTTTCTATCTATCTAGTCTAAACTTACATTGCTACAACTTCAAGTCAGTGTCCCCTCCGTAGCAAGAGAGAAAAGGTGATTTCCCTATTCTTTATGGTAACCCTTCAAGTATTTGAAGACTGTTATGATGTCCCCTCTTAAGCACCTTTTCTAGGCAAAGCTGAACTTAGAAAATTAGGGTTGAAAGAGACCTCAGGAGGTCATCTAGTCCAACCCCAAACAAGGACCATCCACAGCTATATATCTCAGCCAAGGTGTTATCTAGCTTGGTCTTATACACCTCCAAGGATGGAGATTCTGCAATCTCTCTGGGTAATCTATTCCAGTGCTTCACCACGATCCTAGTGAGAAGTTTTTCCTAATATCCAACCTAAACCTTTCTTGCTGCAACTTGAGACCATTGCTCTTTTTTCTCCATCCTCTTTTGAACCTCTTAGTTGAAGGCTGTTATTAAATCCCCCCTCAGTCTTCTCTTTTCTAGACTAAATAAGATGTATTCCCTCAGCCTTGCCTCATAAGTCATGTGCCCCAGCCTCCTCAACATTTTTGTTGTCCTCCACTGGACTCCTTCTAATTTGTCCATGTAATTTCTGTAGAAAGGGTCCCAAAACTGGACTGTACTCCAGGTGAAGACTCACTAGTACCAAATACAGAAGAATAACTTCTTTCACTCTGCTGGCAACCCTCCTACTAATGCAACCCAGTATGCTGTTAGCCTTCTTCACAACAAGAGCATGTTGTTGGCTCATAAATCAGCTCCTTACTCACTATAAGCCCCAGGTCCTTTTCTCCAGACCTGCTGCTTAGCCAATCAGCATAGGCAACTGGTAGGAGGTGCATACAGGGGGCAAGTGCCTCCCCCTGAAGGGTTCAGTGCCCTCCCCCATAGCCAATACTGATGCTGTTAGTATACCTGATGCCCCCCAACAGGGCTGCCACCATCGGTGGCTTCTGCAGATGCCCCTTCAGATTCAGGAGGCACCAGTCACTCATGCCAGCCAGTCCCCAGCCTGTACCAGTCACATGATATTGTTCCATCCTAAGTGTGGGACTTTGTACTTTCCTCATTGAACCTCATAACATTTCTTTTGGTCCAGTGCTCCAATTTATCTGGGTTACTTTGAACCCTACTTCTACTCTAGTAGTGTATCTGCCATTCCACCTAGCTTGGTATCATCCACAGACTTCCTGAGGGTGCACTCCTTCTTATATTCCAGATCACTGATAAAGATATTAAAGAAAACCAGAACCAGGACCAACTTCTGGGGCACTCCACTTGAAACTGGCTGCCAACTAGACATTGAGCCACTGATTACTACACATCATGAAGCGAAGAGATGAAGTGGGCTGACACCCCTTTCCTGGGGCCAGAATCATGGTGGGAGAACCCCGTGGCCCCAGGGGACTAACCCCAAAAGCCCCATGATGCAGAGGAACTTACCCCATGCATGCATGGCAACGGAGAACTGGCAGCAGCAGGCAGATCTGCCCATGTGCTTTGTCAGCTGCTTATCTGTGTGGCTAAGGTTGGTGCAGGTTAGTGACATCATCCAGTTGCACCAGCTGAGAACTTTAAAAGCTAGCTGGAAGAAAGCCAGAGAGCAGCAGCTGGGAGGTGGCTGTATGTTCCCTGCTAGCACAGCCAGCAGTG
This sequence comes from Caiman crocodilus, assembly GCA_030014935.1. Taxonomy (NCBI): domain Eukaryota; kingdom Metazoa; phylum Chordata; order Crocodylia; family Alligatoridae; genus Caiman; species Caiman crocodilus. Next base: position 54,449,842 of record JAGPOW010000261.1, on the reverse strand, counting down.
CTACCAGCCAGGGACCCAGGACTAAGTCCCAAAGAGGAGTTTGCCTATCATTTGGGCTACACCTGGCATTGGACCCAGGAAGGATGCCAAGGGACTGACTGCCAAAGAACACACAAAGGATACATAAGTAGGGAAGAAGATTATTTGTCTACTGGACTATGTTCATTTTGAGTTCTGTATATGATTTTTGTTGCCCTGGGGCCAAGGGACCAGGGCCCTCAGAGACTCCAGGCAGGAACACAGAAGGCCCTGTGGTCTACCTAGTGGCCCAAAGATGTGTGATCCCAAGTAGGGGGCATGATCGACTCTGGTCATTGCAGCCTTCATAGGCCAAGACCAGCCATAAGGACCTCCATCCAGGAGACTCAATACAATTGGACAACACATTCATATAGCATTCATATAGCCACATTCAAGGCCATACTGGGGCCCCCCTGTATAAGACTGGCACCTGTGGAATTCAAACATTTCACACACGGTTGGTGTATAGAAGAGGTGTAGAGGAGGTAGAGCCCCAGGAACATCCACCGATGACACCTCTGAGCAAGTCCCAGCTATAAGGGAAATTCCTGCACTTAGATGAGACATCAAGATATTGCAGGGAAGTATCAGGAGCTTCCCTTGGGAGGTGACAGTCAACTGGAGCTGGTGCCCAGAAGAGAGGCCAGCTGAGTCAAGATCATCCAACCACAAGTCACTCAGGACCAGTTACCCAAGGCCAGATGGGCACACTAAACTCTAAGCCTGACTATGTTACCAGTTTTCTATCTACCTTACAGTCCATTCACTCACTTCATACTTCCTTTGCTTGCTTGCAAGAGTATTATGAGAGACTGTATCAAGAGCCTTTCTAAAGTCAAGGTATAACACATCCACAAAGCCAGTCATCTCATCATAAAAGGCAATCAGATGGTCAGTTATGATTTGCCCTTGGTCTATCCATGCTGACTTTTCCTAATCACCTTCTCTTCTCCAAGTGCTTAGAAATAGTTTCCTTGAGAACCTGCTCTGTGATTTTTCCAGGAACTGAGTTGAGGCTTGACTGGTCTGTAGTACCCCAGATCCTCCTTCCCTTTCTTAAAGGTGGACACTATATTTGCCCTTTTCCAATCATCCAAGACCTCTCCCAATTGCCAAGAGTTTTCCAATGGCCAGCAGCAATGCATGCCAACTACAACTTTCAAAAGTCTTTTTGCATTAATGTATGGTAATTGGAATTTTCTTGAATATTTACGGTACTATTAGTGTGGGGCTGCTAAGCCTTACAGCCCTTGGGCCTCAGGTGTCTGTCAATATGCCTGCACCTTAATATGGCCTACAGCTCACTCAGGCCTCAGGTGTCTGTTGACATGCCTGGACCCTAATCTGTCCCCTCTGCAGGGTCACCCACCAGTTGGTGGGGGATAAGCTATACAGTGCCCTATATAGTGACCTTTTATTGTGGAGACATAGGAATAGCATTTCCTGGAGACTGCCCTGCTACAAGCAGCCCCACCATACCATTCAACTCCAGCAGGGTGCAGTTCCAAGTCTTACCCAGGACTAGGAACCTCCTCCATCCCCATAGTTCCTACCCTTAACTGCCAGATACTCTGGAAGCTGCAGGCTGTGAGATGTTATACCAAGGAGCCCAAAGAGCAAGTGCCTGGCTCTGCTCCTGGGGCCTGGTCTTACACTCAGCCAGCCCAGCCCTCCACCAATCAGGAAGCCTCCTGGGTGCCACGTGACCACCTGATTGGTTCTGCTTCCACTTGCAGGCTTGTCTGCCTGCCACAAAGGTGCATTGCCACAAAGAGTATTTCTTTTCTTGACATAAGACCACATATTTTAGCTTAGGAAACCAATTTTAAGTCTTTTCATTAGAATAGCATCTTTCTGTCATAAACTAAATAACTGGTTAATAAAGCCTGTGCTAGGGTTAAAGAACAAACACTGGAGAATGCTTCTCTACTTAAATCCCCTACTAGTTTTATGACTGGGGAAAAAGGGAAGGGAAGGTAACATCTGCTTATCAACTCCCTTGTATCTCCCCAAGGTTGCCAGCCAAACCCAACAAGATTCCCTTACAGCAACTAGATTCTGCATCTCCCTTGGATCCTTGATTCATTAAACAATTATTATAGTATAACAGCAAAACAGAACATCTAAACTGAATGATATGCTTTGAAATATTTCAACAGTAAAAAAAGAGAGAGCCAGATGAGGCATTTTCAATAGTAATAACATATAGGAATAAATTATGTTTCCAAGAAAGTGGCATTATAACTAGGGACCTAGTGACATTGCCAATTCAGGCAGGCCTGTGAAAAAGCACAAGCTCCACATTTTTGGTAGGCTCCCTGGAGGGTAGAGTGGGGGGGAACTCACTGAAAATAAAATGCTGGCTCCCTATGGGGAGCCAGCTGTCCTTCTGGCTGCTGAGGCCTGCCCATGCAGCTTACTGGGGGGGGGGGGGGGGGCCACCGCCACAAGCGCAAATGGGGCGCGCCCCCCCCCCCCCCCCCAGTGGCAAATTATTGGCCCAAAGAGGGGTAAAAAAATTGCC
>JAGPOW010000261.1:54430097-54440365 GCA_030014935.1 Caiman crocodilus | reverse complement strand
TTTCTGTATAAAAAACTCTTAGAAATAGTGATGGGTATGCTTGCTACCTTGCACCTTTATTGCTGGCAATAAAAGTTTTTTTTCTTTCAAACTTCCAACCGGTATTCGTATTGGCTCACGCATACCGGGCAACGAATCCAGACTTGGGCTGGAGCATAACAAAGCCTCCACCCAGAAACCTGGGAACACTAAAATTGCTGGAGCATCTTGTATAAAAACCCTCTTCACAAGCAATATAAACACAAAACCCCCACATTTATTACAGAGAATAAAAACAAAAAAGAAACACTAAATATAATTTTAAAATACAATCAAGTACAAAGCAAAGTCTATAGGTGGCACCCTTTTGGTAGAGGCTTCACCCATACACAGGCAGCCTGGGACTTGGGGAGTTCTGGGGGCCTGAACCCCCTATACCTGCTGTTCAGCAATGGGCTGGAGAGGAGGGTCCACACTTTCATAGGGAAAGTCCTATGAGCTGCTCCTTGGGTTCAGTGTCCCGCTCAAATGAAAACTGCAGGACAAATTCAAAAGGGAGCTAGGCTAATTACTGGTTACAGCTGGCCCAACCACGCAGCTTAACTAGAGCAAAGGACCATCAAAAGAAACAAGAAGTCAGAGTCAGTGGACAGGAAGGGACCCGTAAAATCATCAAGTCTGGTCCCCTGCCATATGCAGGAGGTTAAAGAGCTCAACTAGCTCAATGAGGTGCTTATCCAAGATGAAAAGCCAGGCCTACCCACTAGGCCTGGGCTGCAGGTAGTTTGGGTCAAATAGCTCCACTGGGAACAGGAAGTTGGAAGCAGAAAGTTGCAAACCTCAACCCCAGCCCAAAGCTGGCAGGATTAGATACTCCTAGATTTCAACAGTGTTTAAAACTACCAGATCTAATTCCTGGTCACCCAACCCAAGAAACCACTGCTCTCCTCCCCAGTATGAATCCCTTAAAACCTCAAAAAAGGAGAGCAGAGTTCCCAGATACTGGGAGAATTCTCCCTCTCTCCTCTCCCTCAGTTCCCCCTTTCACTATCTGCAAAGTCCTTTTCCCTTGGAGGAGACTTCACTCTTTAGCAGCCCCTAGCAGCTTCTCCTCCTCCTCAAATCAGCCTAGCTCATTGTATATCCCTCTGCATGACATCACCCTGGCTTTGTCCAGTTATGGAGTGCCACACTCCAGTCTAACTCTTAACCAATCTGCCTGAAAAGCCTTCAATCCTCACTGGCCATTCAGGCCACAGGATATGACATTTTTTTGCCTAGTGTAACAGGAAGCCCTAGCACTGTCACCTAAAGACAGGTCTGCCCCTTTAAGGCCAGAACTCTCTGGGCATAGAGTACTGGTAAGAAAGGGGTTAAATGCTGAACCTGGCCAGCTAGTCAGCTGACCAGAAGGGGCAGGCCAGGACTGTAAAACCCCTGGGCAGCAAGACAATGGAGAGCTAACAGCCAAGGGAGAAAGAGTGTATCTCAGAGCTCCATGGGGAGGCTTGGTGGGTGGTCCAAAACTGGGAAGAGAGGGGCTATGGAAGTCCTGGAGGGACAACAGCTGCACCACAACGAGGGCTGGAGCAGAAGCCTGAACCCTACAAATGTAAGTTTTCCTTACTCACATTTTTTTAGTGGCAGTTATTGCCCATAGACAGGACTGCTTGTTTTTTTCTTTTGGTTACTGAATAACACCAGTGGTTTCATTGAGGCTATTAGAGGAAGGAGGAGGCCTCACTTTTGAAGACCACTATGGGGTGGGGACCCTTGCACCAGTGAAGGTGTGATTTTTTGGGACGTACATAGACCCTGGTGCCAGTGGGAGCTCTAGATTTTAGGGGGGTACTGACCCCTGTGCCTGAAGGCATGATCTTAAAAAGGCCAGGGAGGTCTGGTGCACCTGGGGTGCAATTTTTATTTTCTTTTTTTTTCTCTTTGAACTGGAAAAGTGAGTTTGGGACCATCCCCTGGCTTTGAACTTGCAACCTCCTGCCTGTGGGGCTGGTGGCCGGGCCAGGCTCAAGCAGGAAAAGGGTCGTGAGCCTCAAGCCACCTGATGAGGTTAGGGCCTCTGAGTCAAACCCTGTTTAGATGGGGAGGCCTAACTAGAGCGATGGGGGGTCAGGCCTGCATAGGTGAAAGGCCCCAACATACAAAAGACAATAAGCAGTCTCCCTCTCGCAAGAACATCATGCTCATAATTTGTATCAAGATGTGGCAGGAGAGTAGAGGATGGGACATGAGAACTTCAAGGAAGACACCAAGGGTGCCCCACGTAAGGCATGGATTACTAGGGAAGATGGCACTGGGGAGGGCAATCTGTTACACCTAGATACAAGGCCCCAACTTTCCATGTGCAGAGCATGTGGTCAGAGCCACAGGGGTGATCTTGTTTACATGAATACACACAACAACCAAAAGCATACACTTTGTCATATATAACCCAAGTTTGTGTGGTATTACATATGCATAAGTCATTGGGGCAGGAACACTTTTTTAATTGCATCTATCAGTAAATCATATTTGACATGAAGCAGAATTAACCTTGTGAGAATCTAACATTTCCAAGTTCTGTTTCCTATAACTTGGAGAAGATGATGATGATAAGCTATCTTTTGCATCATACTTTTATTTTAAAGCCAGAAGAGACCATAAAACTATCTAGTCCAAAGTTCATCGATCTTTTCAAGCCAAGGTGAAATAATTCAGGTTCAGTTTGGCATGGACGAGGTGGCTTTAGTGGAGTGGTAGTGATGGGGGGGGAGGGGCTTTTCCTGAGCCTTCACCAAAACCACATAACTGGAAGCTGTCCCTGTGCCTCTACTTCTTTGGCCAGCCCCAGTACCACCTCTTCAGAGCAAGTGTGCTTCCAGCAGGAGGGGAGTTGCACTGGCCAGGCTGCTGGAAACTGCTTCCACAATCATTAACAATAAGTGTCCCCAGCAGCTGGGGGGCCTCGGCAGCACTTACAATGCTGGAAGCACAGCAATGGTAAGTGGGGAACTCCTGCAAATGCTGCTGGCACTGTTGGCAGCAGTGGGGAGGGGGTGGTGAGCACTGACCTGGGATCAGTGACCACCCACTGATGCTGCTAACATCATTGGCGGCAGCCAGTGGCAAACACTGACTGCCTGCAGATGCTTGCTGCCAGTGTTGGCATTGTGGGGGGTAGCAAGTGGCAAGTGCCTGCAAATGCTGCCAACACTGCTGACAGCACCTTTTCATGGAGGATGCACCTGTACCTGCATACACCCCCTATGCACTGCCAATGTCCACAGTGCTGCTGCTGCTTCTCCCCTGTCCCCACACCACCCCCCACAATTGGCCCCAATGTAGTTCCTCACCAGCTGGAAGCTGCTCCCACCACAGCCTTGGGGAAAGTGAACGGCAGAGAAGAGGCTAAGAGAAGCAGCAGCAGAGTGCTGATAGCTACCTGGCCCTGGTGCAGCTTCTTGTTGCTTGGGCCCACTGTGCATGGACACAGGCAAACTGCTACAGCTTCATAGGCTAGAACCAGCCCATTCACTATATTGCTGATCCAGTTTAACCTCTTGTATGCCAAAAGCCATTATATTTTATTTAATTATCCCTATACTGAGTCCAGTAAGATGGCTGTTTTATAAACTGCCACCCTAGGATAAAAACAAGGTTTAGAGACTACACTGGATTAGACTGTTGTATGGGACCATCATGCCTCTGGAGAGCAGTAACAGGAAAGATTTTAAAGCCTAGCTTGCCCATTAGTCTTGGTCAGAGGAGTGTGCACTAAAGGCTGTATTCCCATCAGTGTTATTTCTTGCCTCAAAAATATTTGGGCCTAGGACCCAGATAAGACCCTTTCATAATTATGCACTGAAGGAGCTACAAGTAACTTGTTTTATAACCTCTTTCAACAAGCAGAAAAAATATGCTTCAAGCTAACAAAACATTTAACCAGTTATCACAAATACAACTATTATCATAAGTATAAAGTAACCATAAACCCTTATAAAAGATTAAGTTCTCACTAAAGCAATAATGTTTTCTTTAACATCCATTCCAATCCTATTCCTTACCAATAGTGAGAGGAATATGTTGTACCTTAGTTTTACTGAACTGTGCCTGCTAAGAAGCATTCTCAGGCAACAGAATTTATCTATTAGAATATCAGAAACAAGATAATTGTGTGTGTGTTTGCTTAAACACTTGTAATTAAAAATATAATGACACTGGCAAATAGTGTGTCCTTCTGCTAGTAACAAAGCAGGCTGATAAGTCAACGTGGGCAACCGTGGTTTTTCTTAAATATTATTAATGTGCATACGTCCAAATCAGAGGGATTTCCTATTTGTGAGTTGTGATCTATGCAAAGCATTTCTGCTTTAACAAAACTTTTAGCTTTTTCACCCAGCTCAGCCCAGAAAACAGAAAGGATTAAGGAACATATTCATACAAACAGTCAAAACAAACCAAATTTATAGTTCACTTGATAAGAGCGTATTTGCCAACTATTCATCTTGTTTAACTGTGTTCTAGTTCAGGGCTCTCCAACTAAGCTGCAAAGGGCTGCTTGCAACACCAGCAGGAGCCACAGCTCTGAAAGCTGCAGGACACTATGCATCTTCACCTCCCCCTATAACTCACGTACTGCACAATGTATAGAACTGCTTTGCCTTCAGCTCCCCAACTGCACCAGCCTGTAGGTTCCCCTAGTACTGCCTGGCCCTGCTTGCAGGAGCAAGAGCATGCAGCAGAAGCTGGAGAAGAGAGGGTGCCCCTATCCCCCCACCCAAGACCCCACCTGATCTTGCAACCAGAGCAATAGGGACAGCAGTGGCCAGGTGAGAGCCTGAGGGCTAGATGCTAACCCCACTGCATGCAGTCTACAGTTCTGCAATGTCTGTTATGATATCTAACACTAAGCTTTTACATATAGAGCTGAGAAAAAAGACCTAACAACTATCAACTCTGAATACAATAATGCACTAAGCCACAGCACCTTTACAAAACAGGTTTTGGGAACCTGTGGCAGCCCTCATCCTGTGAGTCATGGAAGGGTTAACTCCTCCGAAATGGAGACATTTGAGAACACCTGATGTGCCAGCTTGCCGCAGAGGTAGCCTCTGTAGTGAATTTAGCTGCTGGAAGAAGGAATAGACATCTGTGATGTCTGAAAGAGCAGAAGCCAGTAAAAAGAAATATAAGTCCCTGGGAGAAGGGAAGTTTATTCTTTACTTTAGATACTGCTTAATCAAGATCAGAATTGATTAAATTAATATGTCCTGATGAACTAGTTTATTCTGAACTGAGAGAGATTTTTCTTGCACTGTTCTTGAGTTTGGTAAAAAAGCTGCCTTGTTTTGTATTTTCCATTTGAGTACCAGCAGTTAAGATGGATACTTTGGGATGGGGGGGAGGGGGTGTGTGTGTGTGTGTGTGTGTGTGTGTGTGTGTGTGTGTGTGTGTGTGTGTGTGTGTGTGTGTGTACACTATCTTGATCTTGTTACTTGTTGAATTATCTCAGACGTTGCTGACTTAGAGTAGCTGAGGTGCCTGTAAAATGCATTGTTTGCTGCTTACAATTTGAGGCCTATATGAATGTGGAAAAAAAAAATTCTCTTATCATCCATACTAAGTTCTTCTCTGATATCAGATCTGTGTGGATATGGGGGGAGGGAATGAACAAGGATGGGCCTAATCATGAGCAAGCATGTTATTTCTTTTCAATCTTTTTTTTTTTTTTTTTTTGCCAGATGGGGAGGAAAGTCACCTACTCAGCTAATCCCTCACAATGTTCATCTCCAAAAGTTTGAGATTTCCTGGAGTTTTCATAAGGGAAAAGGTAAGCTCTAGCTCCCCAAATCTTTATAGGTAAGGACTAACTTCCTTCCTGAACTTCTGTACTCCTCAGGTGTGGCTCTATACCTGCTCTCTTTTTTTTTTTTGTGCCTTGTGGAGAAAGCAAATGTCTAGTCATTTCTTCTACCACTAGATAAACTGTCTGACTCTATAATAATGCAGTCAGTTAAAACCTGACTGTATCATCCCTGTTGCTGCTTCCTGTACCGTGGCCAGAATCTCCTTGTGCCTTGTGGAAGGCAACCTGGGAATAAACTGCATCATAACTCCACCAAACAGCTTTTTTATTTCCTTCCCCTCCACCTGGGGCTGAGGGGAAAGATGAATAGAAGAGTGAGGGAAGCTTTCACTAATAAGGAATGGCCTAGTTGGGCACAACTTAAATATCTTTAAGAGGATGGGAGAAAGGCCTAGTGAGTAACTAAAAGAGTGTAAGTGAATGGGCAAGAAAGAGTGCTGCAGCAAGAAGCTTGGTGAGGAAAGGATTCTCTTGTACTGAAGCAATATTTACCTTAATCTATCCTAGGTGAAGTGCATCTGATAAAGAGCTCACTTTCTCTCATTCTTCCATTTGTATAGGTGATCTTTCTCTCTGTGTTCAGCAGATGAGAAAAATCATCCAGGCCCACTGGGAAACCCTCATCTATCTCTGGTGTGCATGCCAAGTCCTACCTGGCAAGGGGGGGAAGCATATTAAAACTAAAACAAACTGTATGAATACAACCTCCTCCATAGATGCCATGTTCTAAAATAAAAGTTACTCTTATTATGTAGCAAATACTCTGGAATGATTCCTCTACTTCAAAAGTAGAGTGAACTCACTTTCACTCAAGAATAGTTTCTAAGTCTGGAAGCTATACTAAAACAGTGTAAAAGTATATATCTTCTATATTCATACTGGTTGCTTTTCCTGTGTGTAGACAGCCTTATTGGTAGGTATGTTTGAGAGGGTAAGATCCTTTAAATCACAAAATACTAAAAAACCTAAAAGCAGATGAAAAGATAAGGTCCTATAAATGCTTGCAGTCTTCAAAATCCTGACCTGCCTCATTAAGAAACAAGACATCCCTGCTAGGAAAAAAATTATCAAAACCCAGCAAGGAGTCAGGGAGCCATGGGTGCTTAAAAGAAAAGGAAACCTTTGTGTGGTACATAATTTATTATACATCTTGGTAGTGAAAGGTATGGAACTAAGGCAGAATTTTAGGAGGAGCCAAGTCCTAAATGAGAGGTGGAATCTGGGAAACAAACCCCAGGGAGGGCAAACCGAGAGACTGACTTTTACACAACCAGCACAAGAGGGGACACACTGAAATGGGGACTTTTATGTATTCCCTTATGTTTTGGATATTGCATTAGAAAGTGTGAGAGATTTCCTCACACTCTCTAGCATGATGGAGTTCCTGTTAAAAAGCAAGGAAGAAAAATGACATACTTTTTTTGGGGAGGGAGGGAAGAGGCAGTGAGAATCACACTAAGGCACTTTGCCACACAATCCCAACTTGACAACAACGGTGAAAGACACAAGGGAGTAAGACACGAGGGTAAAAGACATTGGAAGCAAGCACATGAAGCTGTCCTTAATACAAGTGCACCTGGGGTTGCACCTGCCTGGCAGGGCTTGCAGCTTTTTCACAAGTCAGGGACAGTGTATAGGTTGTCATTCCAGTAGGGATCTCTCAAATCCTAATCTGTTAGAGTGAAAATATGTTTTATCTCACCGGGAAGTGAAGGGGAGTATGTGTTTGTGTGTGATATCTCCCTGGGAAGGGGAGTGTGTGTGTTATGTCACAGGGAAGTGGAAGGAAAGGGGAGCGTGTGTATGTACATGTGTATGTGTTATCTCACTGGAAAGTGGAGGGGGGGTGTAGCACCCTGCCAGGAGTTGAACAGAGAAAGGTAGGAGTGAATGCTAGGTGTGTGCAGGTGCGTGTGAGGAGGCAGGGGGGAGGCGAGCGGAGGGGCCGCGCCGGGCCGGGCCGGGGCAGCCGGGGACCACCGCGCGCGCTGGGGCTCGGCCCATGCACGGACGCGCCCTGCCGCGCGGAGGGAGGAAATGGCAGCGCGGGTGTGCGGGGAGGAGGCCCGGAGCCGCGCACGCGGGGCTTGCAGGCGGGTGCCCGGCCGTCCCCGCCGCTAGCTCCGAGCCGAGCCGAGCTCCCCGCCCGCCCGCCGCCTCCCCATCTCCGTGGCGTGCACATCCGCAGACACGCGGCGACACCCGCCGCCAGCAGCCGCCGCCGCCACATCACATGCGACCGCCAGGAGATTACATGAGAGAGAGCTGGGGGAGCTTTGCCTTCTCGCTCGTCCGGCTATCGTCGCCCTGATGTCCCTCCCCAAGGATGGCTTTCCCCTTCTTCTTCCTCCCCCGGCCCCCTGCAGCCCGCGGGGAGGCTGAGTCGGGGTCGAGCCCGTAGGGCAGGGGCAGCCCCCGGACAAAGCGCTCCCCGCGCCGCGGCTCTGGCAACAGCTCGTTTGCAGGAGGAAACCCGGGAGCAGCCCCTGGAAGAGCAGGGAATCCCTCAGTCCTTTGTGCGGCGCCAGCCTGGGTGTTTGCTGCCGGAACGAGGTAAGCACAAGGGGCATTTCTCTTGCATGAGAGATCGCGGAGCCTCTTGTAAGACTGAATCATGCCTGCCTGCTTCCTACACTGACATTAGTTGCCACGGAGGTGGCAGCGGCCATCTGGCTCCAAGCGGACTTAGAGTGCACGTTTCTGACTTAAGCTGTTATTCCTGAGTCCCGTCCCTGGGAGCTTCCTTGGCCAAGGTGCGCACACAAGTGCGCCTTGCAGAAAGGAGAGCTGGAAAAGCCATTCCCATTCCAGCCTCCCGACTGTTTTGAGGACAGGCTGAATGTTAGGAGGGGTCCTTCATCCATAGGACTCTCTCTCCTTGCTGGATGCATTGGAGAGACTATAATGTAGCAAGAATGTATTTGTATTTGTCTTCCTTCAGAGCCCTCTGTGAGGGGCAGAGTGGCATGCTCTGCCATTCTGCCCTCTGCTTTGGATGCTGCTCAAAAATATAGGCGCATCCTTGATTTCCAATGCACTCAGCTGCTTGTGGAAACCTGATGATATAAAATGAAGAATCTCTTCAAAGAGATCTAGTGCTCTAATCCCCTTTAGTCCTTTAAAAACCCTGTCTATCCTAGCAGCAAAACTATAACATGGCACAAGTCTTAAATGTCTTCACCACTACAGAGCCACAGCATACTGCAGTTTTGTATAGTTTTATATAAAAGACTGTTTATATGCATGTTTTATATAAACTATTCCATTCCTTAGACAGCTTTGTAGCAATATTTAAATACATGAATACAGGCAACCTATGTTTATGTCTTATGTAGGTACTGCCCATATTTATAGTAGCTCTTGGACTTTATTCAAGTCAAGTTACATAATGATTAAGGTATAAATAAACAGCATAGTTACAGTTTCATAGACATTTTAACTCCATTGCTTATGGGACCAACTTGAGTTTCTACACAAGTGCTAAAATTGTCACTCCTTAGAGAGAGAGAGAGATTTTTTTTTTTTACAAGAAGGATGTGTGTATACTGTCAGGTGGAAGAAATATCCCTTAGCAAATAAATAGTCATCAAGACCTTGCAACTAAGAGGACACCAAGAGAAAGATTTCAGTCAATAATCCTATCCTGTCATGCTGAAGACCTGCCAGGGTTGGTTTAGAAGAGGAAGAACATTAGCAAAGCAGGACAGGTGTTGTGATGGGGGTAACCTGCCTGGTGAGGAGAGACTTTGATTTTAAAAAAACACAATGTTACCCAACTTTGCCCACTGGGTAAGTTAAACAAGTTTCTGTCATCACTGGAGAACAAGAATTAAGCATTTGTGATTGTATATGAACTGGAAAAAACTAAGCATCAAAACATGGGGCAGGGTGTGATCTTGCTTCCAATTGAAGACCCCTAGACTTCAGTGGCAGCAGCACTGATCAGCTAATGGTCTGTGTGAATTCTTTATTTTGTCTTTTATGTATTGACACTCCAGAAATCTTTGTCAGGGATACTGGTTCAGTGGGCACAAAGGTTGTACACAGTTGGTATTGCCCACTAATGCCTCTTCTTTTAACCACTTTTAAACCTAGTCTCTCTGTTATTTGCAGCTGCCTTGTCTTGTTTGTAAATGATGCTTCCACATGCTGTTATTAAAGCTGGCCTCCTTGCTTTCCTGGAATGTCACTGATTCTGGGCAGGCTGGCCTTAAGTTGCTCTCTCCCAAATTTATAGTTCCAACTTTAAGAATGAAAACAGCTTTGGATCAAGATGAAAAGGAAGTGATGATTTGAACAGCACTCTTGATTATGAACATTTCCATTGGCTTCAGCATTTTGAAAATTCTTGTTGGCTTCACAATGTAGTTTTCTATGTATTTATTATGCCTGGCATGCGCTCTCCTCTCTCTCTCTCTCTCTCTCT
>JAGPOW010000261.1:54418661-54429997 GCA_030014935.1 Caiman crocodilus | reverse complement strand
CTCTCTCTCTCTCTCTCTCTCTTTTTCTGTAAGTTTAGTTAGCACATTCTGACTTGCTATTCAGGGGCAAGCCAAGGAGGAAAAGAACAGGGGGTAGGATCTTAGAATAGCTTCCTTGCCAGAGTTTGTAGCTCTGCCAAATAACTGTGCTTCTTACTTTTAAAAATAAAATCTCAAACTTCTAACTTCCTTGAGCTTTATGTGACTACATGCATAGATAATGTTTTTCTTAGGCCACTCATATTTTTAAAGCTATGCATCTACAGGGATCCCATTCAATAATCTACTTCATATTTTGCTCATTTACTCTACCAGAGAGGAATGTGTCATTTCAGTTCTGCTTGCTTTATATGAAAATAGTAATCTAAAATAATGACAGGGCAAATATTTTTAAAACAGATCCAAAATGATACACCTCTGGCTGGGCTTGACTTGAATTAGTGTGAAACACTTATTCTCCAATTATCACGGGCAGTTAGGGACCCAGAAATTTGGCCAGATTGCATGCAGATCTGCTTTAAAAGTATCTATTTTTAAACTCTCACAGGACACTTTCTTGTTAAATAATGTTATTATTACATTCTAAATTAATAGTTGGCATATGATCCTTTTAGGAGGGAAGGTGCCCTCAAGAACAGCAAGTAACCTCACTCAAGAAGGATTTTGTTTGCCTATACTGCTTTTTGTGTGTATACTGTTTGGCAACAAGGTGTGTTAATTTCTAGACATTTGAACATGACAGATTCAGATACAGTATAGAAATAACTGTGGTTTGTTTTAATATTGCAATTCTTACCAGAAGTTTGGCATTATGAGTGAAAATGTGTTATTTCTTTATATGAAAGTAATATTTTTCATTCCTATTTTTTGCTGAGATAGTACTATTGGATACTTTTATTTGTTGGCTTTTTCCATAAATTTGTGCAATGTTGTCACCTTTCTATTTTTTTCATATCTTTCCAACAAAAAGAAATGAATGCGTATTTCTTGATGCAAAATGTATCTGTAAATCAGAGTCCTCCTTTAATATAGAATTGCATATCTTTAGATCTTTTTTGGGTTAGACCACCTTTCCAAGATAGTGGAAGTAGTGGAAATACCGTTGTTTGAGACATTTAAACCAGAATGGAAACATATGCATAAATTTATAATAGAAAACAATCTTTTGTTGGTGGTTAAACTTTTGATCTACAGTTCTGTAATTTTCTGACCATCTAAAAACAGTCTATGGGGGTGTCTTGTCTGTTATACATTTTCAGATATGGTACCTGTGGACTATAGGAAGAAGATGATTAACTTACCAGATGAAGTAACCATCATTACTTTTTGCTAAAAATTAATGTAACTGTCACTAAAAAAACAACAAAAGTGAGCAGTTGAATCAAAACTTTTTTCTCACTTCTGTTTTTGACTTATCTTGGAATCTAATACTCATATAGCTCTGTTGGTTACTAAATAATAGACTAGCCGTAAGAATACTATATAACAGTAAATATATTAAAATTGTATTAAGCTTAAGATGACCATATTTCTCCTTTAAAGGAGGAAGAAATAAAAAGATCCTCTTGAGAGTTATTTGAGAACTATGGCACCAACTATACCCTAGGGTGTATGTCATACACACATCTGTGAAGTCAGTCAGCTTGCAATTTAAGAGTCCACTGAGATTAGTAGAAGCTAAGGAGTTGTATTGCTATTTTTGTTATAGGAAATAAAACGAGTGATTTTTTTTTTTTTTTTAACTATATGTTTAGCAAATATTGAGTCTTATGTAAACTCTAAATGATTCTTACTTATTTATGGTTTATGATCTCACCAACAAGTATCCAGTAAACACTAATGGAGTATAGTCTTAATACCATAAAAACCTAATGCTGAAAATCTACTCTTAATTAAAATGTCAGGTAAAACAAAGTATTTATTGTTTGGATTCTGTGCAGCCCTGTTCTTCTTGCAGACCCTGAGGAGGAGTCAGAGGTATGATACTAGGAGAAATTAAAGGGGAATCAGGAACAATAACTTGCGGCACACACCAATGCAATGCATAAATAATGTATTTTAAGGCTACCATTATGCATAGTGTTTAGAAGTAACTTGAATTCTCTAGCAACTGTTTGCTTTTGGGTTTTTTTGTTTTTGTTTTTTGGGTTGGGGAGGGAGTGGTGCTTGGATTAATTGTACCAAGCAGAAGTTTTAAATCCTGTTGTTCTATTTTCTGTGACAAGTAAGACCAACACAGTATATCATGATATTGTATGCTGCTGTACTTTGTTAAGAAATAAAATGTCGTCCTTTTTAGTAAGATAATAGGCAAAGAAATGGAGAGTGAGGTTGTCTTGATAATTAATTGTGCCAAATACTAAAATGTAGCATTCCTGGACTACACCAAGAATAATTTTATCCTACTGATTACATAACAAGTTAACGAATGAAAGTCAATGATTACATTTCCTGGGAGCACAATACAAATATGAAACAAATTTGCTTAGGAGCATTAATTATAAAAATCTCAAGACAATTTATAAAGTTATTGTTAACCGTAGCTCATTAACTATGAACCTTTTAGACAATAAGCCTTATTTTAAGTTTGGAATATAAGTGGTAATGTGGAAAGTAACAAACATTCAACAGCACAAAATGAGCAAATGAAAGCTTGGTTCCACAGATGATTCAATCACATATTTTGATTCTTAAAACTTGGAGTCTTCAATGAGGTTGGCCTCAAACTAATTAGATGTTCCCTGAATCATCCCACTATAGCCTATTACCACATAGTCGATAAAAATACAAATATAGCTGGTACAAGGATACCACTGTTGGAAAGATGCTGGGATAGTTTTGAGCAGGAAATGTATTCAACCAACCAGCATTTTACAAAAGCTGGAAAAATTCCACTGATGCATCAAAGCAGATGTAAAACTGAGAACTCAAATAATTGGCCTTGGAATCACAAAGGCTTGAGGGACACTATCTAATATGGTTATCTAGTAGTTTCCATCTGGAAGGTCTCACCTTCCAGATTATTTCCATCTATATCTTTTTCCCCGCTCTAATTATTGCTGATACACTACAAACTTCCTAATTGGTTAGTCTCTTGCTAGAATTGTATTGTGGCCAATACTTTCATGCTTGAGTATTGCATGAGATGCAATCCACGTTTAAGCACCTCCTGAAAAGTGGTTAGATCTTCAGAGATACTGAGCATCCCCCAGCTCTTCTGGAGGGAAGATGAGAGAGATGGATACTTAGTAGCTTTTAAAATACGCATTTTATTAAAAGATCTAGATTTGAGCTTCTATGGTTACTTTTAAAATAAAATTTCTAAATGTATTGACCCTTCTGACAGGGAAGACTTCTTTAACTGGTTTCCATTTAGGTTCTTCACTTTTATGTTTTGATTTAATGCATAGAATATTTTTTCATTTAATAAATCAACACATTTATTATTGGTCTTAAAGGGAATTAATTTCAAAATGCCTGATTTGTATTATTCTGTTTATTTGTTTGAATTCATAGACCAACTCTTGGATCTGAATATGACTGACTCGAACAGCTGTTCACAAGCTTGACTTCTTGCTTTTCAGAATTACTGTTAGGCCCAGTCCTAATAAGCCTTGGAAATTAAAAAAAATAAAAAAAATAAAATAATCTCACTTTAAACTAGACTGCAATTTGCTGAAACATTCTCGTCCTGGTTACCAAATCTTAAACTTAGTTTGGATGTCTCATAGCTGCAGCTAGGAAAAGAGCTCCTTACTTTTGTTAATGTTTGGAATGTAATAAAGTTGAGTCCTCCTTCAATGGGAGACTTTTTAGCCTAGTCTTTTGTGAGACTCTACCAGAGGATGTAGAAAACCAGAAAATTCAAGGTATTGGAGTTTTGTAATGTTGAAGGCTTCCTGTGAAGAGACTTAGCAAGAAATATGCACAATTGCTATACACAATATGCTAGTTAGAACCAAAGGATGCAGGAACTCATTGGCAGAACCAGGCCAGTATCTTGAAAACAAGATATTTTCTTCTGTACTGGACTTTACTTAACTGTAACTTTGGGTCTCTGATTCAATGTTTAGATTCAATCTCTGAACTCATATTTGGTGGTTAGGCCTAGATCTGTGGTTATAGTTTTGATGTGCTTTCCTTAAAAATGAAAACAAATCATGGGTTTATCATCTGACACCACTGCTTTGGAGTCTCAAAGAAAGAGTTATATTAACAGGTCTGACTGTACTTGTTAGAAGACACAGTTGAAGATTGAGATCCCATTGTGCTAGGTGCTATTCAAACACTGAACAAAAGGCCTCCATTTTGCTGGAGGCAGTGATAATTGGCATGAAGCAGGGAGAGATAAGAAGACTGAAGACAACAATGTCTTCAAAACAGTACAAAAACTCTCACTGGAGTTTTGGGTCTTATGATTTTTGACAGCACCTTTTGAAAGGAAAGCAAGGTAAAAATCTCACCCACAATTTCACAACATGTTGTAATGAAATTGTGAAAGCCCTTTTCAAATAGTGAATGAAAACTTAGGAGTCCAGGGATCTAATTTATTAATAATAATTCTTGTATCTTTATATTACTGCTTAGAAGCTCTAGTCAAAATCAAGCCCCCTTTGCGCTTTCTGGGTTACAAAATATAGTAAAATTCAGCCTCTATTCTGAAGAACTTACATAATCAAATGTTCCATTCTGAGTATATGAATTTAATAAAATTGTCCACAATACACTCTGTACTACTCAGTGGCAGTTCATCCAAACTTGGCTTTCCAGGGAAGGATAAGTATACAACAAAAGAGGATATCTTTGGCAAAAGCAATAGCTAAGTCCTTAGCAACAGAAAGTAAATGTAAATAGAAAGTACAGATATTGTGGAAAATTACATCCAAAACAAAGTCCTAAGAGAGACCCTAACATGCTTGTGTTAGACTAGCTGAAATGTTAGTAGACTTTGTAAGCTGAGCAAAAGTATGTTACAATGATTTGATTTTTTTTGTAAGAATTAGATAGCTTGTGTTTTGACAAGTACTAGTTAAAGTATTAATATAGCAGAAGAATAGCACAAGACTAAAGCTGGCCCAGAACTAAAGATCATTATATTACTTGATTCTCCCTTGTCACAATATCTGAAACCAGAAAAATGCATTAAAATCAAGAGATGGTACTTGACCTGCAATGCTGCACCCTCTACCAGCATGTTTACTATGGCTTGTGTAACAAGTGAGTTCAAAGCCTGATAAACACATAAAAGTACTGGGAGGGAATTATTAAGTGATGTATGTTTGAGAAAGAAAATAGAGTGAAAAAGCATAGCGAATGAAATAGCTTTTTGCTAGCTGTGGTAGTATTTAACTGCAGGTTTAAGGTTTATAGTGGTGTATCAGTGTTCAGGGTCATCAAAGTGTAATAAATATTAGGGTTAGTAGCCAAATTACATTTAGATGTCCATATAGTGTCATACCAGGCATGCAAAGTATAACAGTTGTTAAAGGGCTGTCCATGTGCAGAAGAAATTACTCTGGTAAAGTTGAAAAGATGAAGCTGGCAAGTAAAGCTTAGACTTGCATTTGAAGTTCTCTAAGTCTACTACACTTGGGCCCTGGGGACAGTCTACAAACTTTATTGGGAAAAAAATTCAATAAGGTAATTACAAGTGCTATTAGGGTATTTAAAAATCTTAGATAAGCCAAAACATTTGAGCATTTATGGTTCCAAGGTTTTTGCAAATATGTTATTAGTTATACTCCCCCTCTCTCTAGCTGTCTTCCAGCTATTTAACTTTTACCATCCAGCTTTTCTTGTTTGAACACTTTAACTAGTAGAGTCCCAATTGAGGGGGAGTTCACTAGGCAGTTTTTCTGGAAACTCTATCTCACCTTCCTTAATTGTAAGTTTGGTGAGAGGAACCAGGGAAAAGGGAACCTTTTAGAACCAAGGAGTGGAAGACAGGCCAGCTTACAGGGGAGCTTGCTAGCGAAGGTGTGCTTGGAAGAAAGGCAGCAAGAGAGTGGCAGCAGATTAAGAGACCCAGAGAAATGGCTGGAGGGCATCACAATGCCACAGCCATTGCCAGTGCCTCTGCTTTGCACCTGTGAGGTGGGGCCCCTCACTATTAAGGCTTCCACCCAGGTCTTGGTTTGGCACTATGAAGACTAGCTTGTAGGTTCCTTCCAAGGACAGCCAGATGGGGGACTGCCTGCGATGTGAGCAGTGCCTCCTCGTATGTCCCTCGGAGAGCAGGGAAAAGAGCTGCAGGAGGAGGTGGCATCCTCCATCATGAAGCATCCTCCATCATGAGGACTATCTTGATTCACTGCTAAAGGAGACCTCTAGGACTGGAAGAAGGACTGCAAAAGGCAGCACTAAAGAAAGAAAAGGACATAGATACCCAGAAAAGTGGAAGCTGGAAGCTTGTGACTTCTGGCAGCAAGCAGAAATCTTTATCTCCACCTGCAACAGTTTGCCTGGAGAACAGATATGGAGCCCTGGCAACAAAGGAGGAGAAACATGTTGCATTGGTGGAGGAGGCCAGACCAGACATCGCCAAAGTTGGGAGGATGGAGATCACTGCCACCAAGAGGAAGCAACAGGTGATGATGGTTGGAGACACACCTCTGAGGGACAGAGGCATCCATCTGCCATCCTGACCTGTTGTCTCAGAAGGTGTGCTTCTTGCCCAGAGCCCATATCCAAGATGTCATGGAAGGCTCTCCCCTTGCTTTCTGACTACTGTCCCTTGCTGATCATTCATGTGGTCACCAATGATACTGCTACGGATGGCCCTCAGCAGATCAAAGGTGACTACAGAGCTCTGAGAGCAAAGGTGAAGGGGACAGGTGCTCAGATGGTGTTCTCTCTCCTGGAAGGAGGCATTCTGCAGATTAATGCATAGAAAGAATGTAGAGAAATTGGAGAGTCCAGCAGAGGGCAATGAAAATGGGAAGGGGGCTGGGAAACATGACTTCTGAGGAGAGGCTGAGGGAACTGAACTTGTTAGGTATTTACACATGTGCTCCAGGATTGTGGGGAGGGGGGGACTTTAATTAAAGTGCCTAAAGCATTGTTCGAGCTTTAGTTAAAGTGCCCCCCCCTCCATTTTTCAGCATGGGGATGATGATGCACGTGACACTGGGTTCTGCTAGTGTGGTAATAATCGAGTCTGCTGGAGCATGATAAAATACAGTGCATCAGAGCAGCCTCCCTGCATGTGTATAGGTGCCCATTTAGTCTGGAGAAGAGAATACTGAGGGGGGATTTAATTGCACCCTTCAACTACCTGAGAAGTGGTTGCATAGAGGATGGAGCTAGACTGTTCTGGTGGCAGATGACAGAACAAGGAGCAATGGTTTCAAGTTGCTGCAAGGGACGTTTATGTTAGATACTAGGAAAATCTTTCTCATTTGGAGGGTAGTAATGCACTGGAACAGGTTACCCAGAGAGATTGTAGAATCTTTCCCTCCTTGGAGGTTTTTAAGACCTGGGTAGACCAAGCTTTGGCTGGAATTACATAGTTGGGGAGGGTCCTTGTTTAAGGCGGGGGTTGGACTAGATGACCTCCTGAGGTCCCTTCCAACACTATTTTTTCTGTATTCTATGATTTGAAATTACTGCTCGTTGGATAACTTCAGCTTATGCATCTAAATGGCACTTCCATGATTAGGATGATGATATCATGGAAATTATTAAAAAAGCTGTATTTATTTGAAGAATGTGTTTACTGACAAACCACTGTAACACGTGTGTGTGGGGGGGGGGGTTGCAGCTGAAAAGCGTCACAAAATTGTTCAGGTCTGAAACCTAAAAAATCCAATATTTTCTTTTTCTGAAAAAAAAAATGTTTTTAATAAGTTACTCAAGAAAACTGTCATAAGACTTGTACACTATCTATGGCTAGACAGATTTCTTACAGTAACATCTCATTAGTGCCACATCTTTTTGAAAGATTTATTCCCAAAGAAAAAAAAACAGTATTCCATTGTAGAACATAACTTAAAGAAGATGAATGGTAAATACCATATGTGAGCTCAAACTTTAACTATTTTGTTTATGTTTTCAGCTTTCTTATGTGTGTCTTTATATAGAGAGTTGGTAGTGTTGTGTACAGTTCAAGCTGTCTGATACTTTCCATTATAATACCCTGTTTTCAGTCTCTTATTCCTTCTAAGTTTTGGTTGCATGATCTACTTTTTCTTTACTAGGTGCCTGCTTGAAGCTGAATTATTTTATTAAAGTGTCAGCTAAGTTCAGTTGTTACTCAGTGGATGTATGTACATATCACCCTACAGTGATGTAGCCACACACTGTGTTGCTGTACAGCATGTTATGATGACATAATGATCCTATAGATCTACACCTGATCAGCAGCTATGTCACCATAGTGGTGCACTGCCCCATTTTCATGTGCTGCTACGGTGACATAGTGGCAAAATTAACTGTGTGCCATGTGCAGGCTCAATACAGATGGTTACTGTGCCATGCTTTAGTACTCGGAAAGGAAGTACTAAAGCACAGTGCCATAGCAATGTTGCTGTATAGTGTAGACATGCCCAGTATGAGACAAAGGAAAAATACAATTTGTACATATTAACAAACACTTGCCATGGTTTTATAGGAAACTTTCTAAACTTCTTCTAAACTTTTTTTTTATGCTTTAATATGGGGATTTACAACTTGGCGGTTTAGGAAGTGCTAGGGGTTGCTATTGTGCTAGGGGTGTGCCTTTTTTTATTAACCTATAGCCAAATCTCAGTAAAATGCTCAGTAAAAAAATTGGTAGTTTCTCTGTGGGCAGATTGAGTGCAGTATAATGAGACAGGAGGGAGAGTAAGCAGAATAACAGTCTTTTACACTCTCTTTTCCAAGCCTTGGATCATCTCTCTGTCTTTCTAGGACTTTCCAGAACCATTTTATAGACTTAAACCTCAGGATGATTGTATGTAAACCCATGAAAATCAGATGTTAATATAACTAGATGGAAAACATTTTTCCTGTTCCATGAGAACTTCAGGATTTCAACATTTTTTCCTTTCCAGAAATTGGGGGGGAGGGGGGAAATCTAAAAATTTGAAGGCCCCTCTGCTCCCCCCCCAAAAAAATTAGATCGAATCAGTTTTGCCCATTTAACTTAACTTGATTTTGATTTTTCCCATTTAATTTTAACTTTTTTTCACAGTAGGTTAACTTCAATTTTGAAGCTATGTTGGTTAGAATGGAAAAGAAGATCTTTTCAGATTTATGAAAGAGGCTTCCTAGTAATTCACTGTATTTTCTAAAATTGGGAATTCATCAGAAGTGACACTTGTGCTATCAGTTTCAAGAAACCAGTATTTTCCCATAAAATAAATGCTTTGCTAAAGCAAATTTCCAACCAGCCCCAAGGAATAATTCCCAGGCAACTTCAAGAAAAGTACTCTACAGATCTCTATCCTTTTAGATACATTTAATGTGTCTATATGCACTGCAGTGCAGTGTCATGTGGAGGTTATACCTGAGCTACCAATGGGTTAGCTAGCTTAGGTACTGGAAGCAATATATTTGCTTCTGCACTTGGGTTAATTGGCTCTTTTAAGGAGAATAGTGGATTAGCCTGGCTAGAATGCTATGTTAATATTGCTTCTGGTAGCTGAGCTAACATTTCCTACCGTGGGTATTCACAGCACTACACTGTGCCATTTTATCAAACTTTATGTATACTTAAATATTATTTGGAATTATTTGGAATTCTCTGAAAAACTTTAAACAGTAACTATTTACACAACAAATCTACTCTGTTCCTTATGTGTTTTCTTGCTTTATCACTCTTAAACATTTTTAAATGAAATATACCAGTATAAGACTTGCACTTTAATTCATGCACATAAACACACATTCCCTCTGATCTGCTTTCAGTGATTTCCCAGTCTGTTTTGTGTAACACTGTGTAGTGTTGTGTCATCTGGACTTTTTAGAGCTTGCAAAGAATGCCAAAATCTCAATTCTTTCTGAAGTCTTTCAAACCCTGTCAGCAGACAAAAAATCCAGCCTTTGTCTTAATAGTAGGCTCGTCTTCAGTTGACGGTCAAACTCAGATCAGTGTTACCCAAAGGGTGCCAGTACACAAATGTGGAGGCTGCTCCATTATGCTCTAATTACAGCACATTGTAGGAGACTCGATTAATTGAGTCTGCTGGAGTGTTGCAAATACCATTCTCCAGCAGCCCATGTATCAGCATCCCTGCACTTAAAATGGCAGCAGGGGTGCTTGAACTAAAGCTCGTTGAACTAAAGCTTTTTTAAGTGCCACACTGTCTTTTTTAAGCATGGGGATGCTGATACATGAGATGCGGTGGCACTTCAATTGGAGCGGCTCTTGGAACTGCTCTAATTAAAGTGCTGCTTCCTCACTCCCCCAGAGCACATGTAAAGTGCCCAAAGTGACATGAGTCTTATACAAGGGTCAGTGGAGTAGATATGAAATCTTTGGACTTCTGTGCTGCTCTAGGTCTATAGAGAACCCTTTTTCCTATCACACAACTCTTTTGTATAAGAATGTACAAATCTTCACCCTGGGAAGCTCTGCCTCAATCTGTCTTTATCTGGAATAAAATTCCAGTCCCAAACAGTGTGTGAATACCTCACTCATATAGTTTATCTGATCCTGCAAGAGGCTGAGAAGTGATAAGCCAAATATTACCCCAACAAAGAGCTTTTCTTCCAAGTAGATACATTAATTGGAAGTGAAATAAGTACCATACTTTACTTGCATACCACATGAGCCTTTTTCCCCCAAAACAGCCCATCAAAATTGGGATGTAGGGAAAATGATTTTCTGCATTGCAACTGAAGCAGGTTATGGGTTCCTGTAGTATGGTTCTCTCTCAGTCCAGGAGGGAGGGGCAGAGGAGACCCTTCAAGGTCAAAACTAGTTTTAACCCTGGGCTGGCTCCTGGGTAGTAGAACTGTAGTTCTGAAGCTACAGCTAGAGAATGAACCACCCATGCTGTTATGGCACCTTGTAGCATGTCTGGGTCCCAGAGGTGGCTGTGACATCTCCTAGTGGCTCTGCAACAGTGCCTTGCCCTGCCTACAGGATGCCCTGCTTCTCGCTTCCCACTCCTTGATGGAAATATAATAAATAGGGAGGCTGCTCATGGGCCTTTGCATGGCCCCAGTCTGACTGAACCCCTGCTAGGGTTCTCTGGCACCCTACTGGTCCCCACTATTCTCCAGGCCCCCTGTTGGGCCTCACTATAACTGTGCTGCCACACGGTACCTTAAGCCTTAGGGGCTAACTGCATGGCTCCAAATCCTTCCCTACACCACACCTCAAGCCTCACAGATATCCAGATGTCAACCCCCGC
>JAGPOW010000261.1:54392832-54418561 GCA_030014935.1 Caiman crocodilus | reverse complement strand
TCCCCGCACATGCTGCTCCCTTGAAGTGCAGAGAACAGCTCAACGTGCAGTATGTGGTGCTCCAGACATGTCTTTGACACCCATAGGTGGTGGAAGGCTGGGGTTAATGGGCTTAAGTCCACCTCCCCAAAGCAGGGCAGTGGTGGCAGCGAAGAGGGCTGCACCCTGGGCATGGGCTCCGAGCAGCTGCAGTAGGGGATATGCACAGATATAGACATACAGCCACAGTCTGCATGGTTACAGTCGTCTTAAACATCATAAAAGTACAGTATGGGGCAGCGGGGAGGGGGAATGGAGGCAGTGGCTGTGAGCCTCCCTGTATTTCCTAAGCTAGGAGGCAGGTGGCACTCCATAGCCTCTTGGGGCTAGTCATAAATTTGACCAGCATACAGAGCTTATGCTTAGGTTTCTAAAGCGCTGTAGGTTGCTAAAGTATTGTAAAATACAGTGCTTCAAATAGAGTACTTCATTTAACAATGTCATGTGTCCTTCTGTTAAGTTACAGTAAGGAAGCACTTTAAAGACAAAAAAGTAACTTCTGTACATATCCTTAAAATGCAGTCGTAGAACCAATTCGTAACTCCTAGAGAATATTCCTTTCCAGAACCTAGAATTGAAGCCAGGAGTTCTAAGTCTCCTTTGCTAGCAGCTAGTACAGGTTTCCCTCAATTTATGCGGGTTCTTTACATACAAATTCTTACGCAATGAGTATATTTAGACCCATAATTCATTGTGTGAGGTAAATTTGCTCTTATGCAATCAGTGTAGATGCTCCTCCCACCCAAGCAGGCAAGTCTGTGGGGAGAGGGGAAAGGGCCATGGCCACACTCACCTCAGCCTCAGCTGCAGGAGCCCTGGGAGCGGCTGGAGCCAGCTGCCTGCAGCTGTTGGACTGCACCATGCTCTGCCTGTCCCCCCATGCTTGGGCTCACCCCAGCTCCTGGGTTGCGCTGTGTTGTGGTGCAGGCAGCTGGTGCCGGCTGCTCCTGGGGCTACTCCAGCACGGGCTGGCATGAGTGCAGGCAAGTGGCGTCCCAGGCAGTGTGGGGCACAGCAGTCACCCCAGCCCCAACTGCAGCGGACCTGGGAGTGGCTGACACCAGCTGCCTCCAGCCAGTGGGCTGCACTATGGTTCACCTGTCCCCACTCACCCCTGTTCTTGGGCTGGTCTGTGCCTGGTGCAAGCAGCTAGCATTGGCCACACCCAGGGCTGCTGCAGCAGGAGCTGGGGTGAGTAGGGATAGGCAGAGCCCTGGGTGGTTCAGGGAATGGTGCAGCCCAGCAGCTACAGGCAGCTGGTGTTGGCCACTCCCAGGGCTGCTGCACCTGCACCACCTGGGGCTCTGCTTATCTGCACTCACCCCAGCCCATGCTGGAGAGGCCTTGGGAGCAGCCAACACCAGTTGCCTGCACCAGGGCACGGCACAGCCCAGGAGCAGAGGTGAGTGGGGACAGGTGGAGCTCAGGTGTGGGGGACAGGTTCAACTTGATGCAGCCCAGCCCAGCCTGATGGCACTGGCCACTCCTGGGGCTGCTCCAGCCAGGACTAGGAAGAGTACTGCTATGTTCCCTCTGCTTTGCTGCCTTGTGCAACCTGGGAGTGGCACCCCTCCCCCCACCCCTTCTCTAGTCCCAGCCTCACTCCCGCCCTCACCACCCTGGGAACCTATCCTTATTTGTTACATTGTAAAGTGGGTTTGCTTTGCGTGAATTCGATATCCAGGGGTCAAAAAAACCTGCAGAAAAAAGAACGGAGCAACGCATGCACACCACTGAAAAGCAGAGCTGGGATGTTCGGAGATGTGCTATGGCTTCCAGCCAGGCTCTGCTCAGCAGGATCACCACTGCTGCAGCCCTGGGAGGCCACCAGGACTGCACAGTGCTGGCCCCAGCCTCCTGTGCTGACCCCAGGGTAACTTGCCTCATGCCAAAATGCACATGGCAAGGGTGTTGCCTGAAGACAAGCTGCGGTTCAAGGTGCACTGCTGCTACTTGTCTTCTGGGAGCCAAATGTCCATGCTCATCTGGATGTGGCCGCAGAGTGCAAATGAGGTTTGGCAGACTTGGGGAGGGAGGGTCGTGCTGTCTAGTTTTGTGGTGGGTTAGTCAGAGGGGTAAGATAGCCTGGTCAGGGTTCGGGTGGGAGATAAAAACAGCGCTTTCCCAGGGCTGTGGAGAGTGCAGCCACTTTGTGGCTGTGTTGGGAATGCACGCAAACATTCATTAAATTGAATTAACCCATGATCATTTAAAGTTAGTCCTCATCTGGTAAGAGCTAAACTTAGATCAGGAATGCCGGTTTTAGGGCACCTAAGCCCTGCATATGCCTGCACAGCTAGCCATTTAGATGGCCCTGCACTTGGTTAGGGTGATCTAAATGTAATACTTGTACACACCTTCAGTTAACTTGAGTTGTAGATATATTGATGTGTTGTATCACTGATGATTCAAGGTAGGGGTTATTGTGTTTCCAAGTAGTGGGATTTCTGTTTGTTTTTTCAGTTTTGTTTTTCTTTTTTAAAATTAAGAAAATTATTTTAAATTTGAAAAAAAAATGATTGAAAGAATGTTATACTTCTTTATGTCATCCCCTTTGCCTACCTGGACACGAATCTACAAATGAGTAACAACAGTTAACATGTTTGGGGCTTTAATAATCCCAAAAATCATCTTCACTCTCTGTGCATACTGTTTTAATCTCTTCATGAAAGTCAGCTGCTATTCACCCCTAATTTGAAATATTAGTATCAGACACAAAGGCAACCTACCCATCACTTCCCAACATAATGGAAAAGTCCCCAAAAGGAACAGCTTTCATTTTCTTTATGATCTCCTGTGATTTACAAGACACAGTGCTATAGATAACACACAGGTTGAGATGAAGCACAAAAATCAATATGGTCACAGATTAGGAAAGAAAATGACAGACAGAACCTTATAATGGAATAGAAAACCTTTCCTTCATTTTCACAAATGGAAATTAACCTTCCTTCCAACCCGCAAAAGGAGCATGAGCCATCTTTTCAAAAGTTAGGAAATTTGAGGCTGTTTCTACCACCTTAGTTTGGTCCACTTGTTTAGAAGCATAATGAAATACTCTTTGATTACCTGATTATATAGTTTTTTCCTATAGGACTTTTTCCTCATTAAGTGTGCAGAGTGGATCTACTCTGTGGATGAATCATGGATGTGTAGTAAATAAACCTATTATCTGTAAACCCCCTTCCTTGTCTGTTATGAAAGCTGAAAGGTGTGTTCTGAGGGTTGAAAGTTTCCCTGGGAAACTGGATTCTTTTCCTGCCTACCACTGAGGTTCTGTGTGATGCTGGGCAAGTCACCTAAACCAATATTTTCAGATGAGCTTGCTATTTGTGAGTACTTCATTTTCTGAGTAGTCAGAATTGTTGAAGAGAGTGCTCACAGCTGTAACTAAAGATATTTGGATAGGTGTTATTTGAAAGTATGAAGTGGTGTAACAGTGGTAACTGTTAAACAGACCCTTAGACCCTTAGGATTTCCTGGTAGCAGCCCTCCTCCCCTGAAAAAAAGGAGGTCACTGCACGTGAAAATAGCATGTGTGTATCTTGTGCTGCTACTGTTTGTGCTGCTGCAAGTGCATGCTCATCTAGACGTGGCCTCAGTGTCTCAAATTGAGCACCCAGAATTAGTGAATATTTTTAATTTTACTTAGTACCTCAGTTCCTTAACTACAACGTGGGGATAATGATTCTCTCATCTCACAGGAGTGTTATAAAGATGCATTCATTAAAGTTTGCAAAGTGCTTTGATATTAAGTGAGTCACCATAGAAATACCCTTGAAGAAATTCAAAACTTTGAAATTAGTGCTGGCTTTGTACGGTGTGTGCTAAACAATGCTAGAAGTCAAACAATGAATGAAGGCAATAAAAAGCAATGTAGATACATAAAACCCATACTGAATGATTCAAGGGTTCGTTGGAAATGATATTATGTGATTATGTAATTAAAAAGCTGCATGTATATAAGAGAAATATATTAAAGATTCAGGGTCTGTCTTAATTCTGACTTTTTCTAACATGTCTTTTCAGATTTAATGATCTAATGTTTTTATTTAGGGTTCTTGTTTTTCTTTTCTTTTTTTTCTTTTGGATATTTAACATGCATACCTATGTTGTCACTGCAAAGAAGGAAAATCTGTTCTATCAAACGTTGCTTGCATTACGTATTGTAGTTATTATTGTATCTTTCTCCACTTACTGCAATATGATGCTGATGAGCAATTGCATGGCATTATTTTTCTGGTACAGACTCTACAGTGGAATAGTCATACTTTTCACTTTCCCATGTCCGGAATCAGCATGGTGTAATCACGGTAACTGAGAAGCTGCAGGGCGGTAAACTAAATGCTAAAGAAAAAAAACCAATGAAATGCTTTTCAGTATCTAAAGAGTTCACTGTGAGTTGTTTAAAGCTTAGTTTAGAGTAGCTATTTTAATAGTTTTAAAGCTAACCCTAAATGTGTAATTTTGTTTCCAAAAGCTTAAAGATTTGTGCGGTTTTTGAATGTACTTTATGTCAGTTAGAAAGGTGAGATATTACACACTTAAAATAAAGATATTGATTAAATCCTTGTGATATGCACAGATAGATACACTCTTTTCTGCTCTGTAATAGTTTCATAGGAAAACTTCTTTTTTTTTTCTTTACAGTTTATTAACAGAAAACCAAGAAAAGGTATAAAGAAAGGCTTATAAAATCAGGTAAAAGAACCATAGTTGAGCCTTTTGGTTGAATAAGTAGAATACAGCAATATAAAGGAGGTAAAGTAAAAATAAACCTAGCTCTTACAGGATGTTTTCATTTTTTCACTTTTCATTTTTTCAAGATACTGTGCATTATGATGTGCTAGGTTGTGAAATGGTAATGCTGAGTTTGTTCTATGATATATTGAGTCCAGTTATCCATACTAAAGTTTATGGGAGCTTTACCTTGGCTTCATGATCATCAGACCCGTTCCTGGCAAGTATTTTTTTCAACCTTTTGATAAAAGAAGAATTTATTGAAGCTTGAAGAGTCTGCCAGTAATTAAAGAGTCTTAGTAAAAAATGTTTTGTTTCATTAGTGCTTTCACACAAAATCGGTAGCAGTTTCATTTTCCCAAAGCCATGCTATATCTGTCCTGTTTCAAAAGTAAAAAAAAAGATGTGGTTCTCAAGGGTAATTTTTTTAAGTCATTTTATTAGACAATTTGCTTAAATTATAGGTAACTTAAATATTCTGATCAGCTGCTGCTAATGTGTTTTTGCTTAAGGTTGTTAATACTGGGTGCATCTACACGTTCATTAATGCACAGGAGTTACTGCCCTTTTAGTTTAGTATCTGCTTAATAAAGTAATAGCTAAATGCACAGGAACTACAGTTACTGCGGGGGGACTCCGGGAATGTTCTCTCAGCTTGCCCACCTGTCTCGGTGGGCCAACCGCCCGCCTGGTCTCTCCCGCCACGACTTGATCTAATAGGTTCTCTAATTGATGTAAATCTCTGCCCATGGCTTCCCAGCTGCATGCCTGAGTCTTCAGGCCAAGTGTATGGTTGACGAGGTCCTCCAACCTGGTCCCTCCCACAAGACTCCCTATCTCCCTATACTAATCACCTTGTGAGGTGACGTGCCTATCCTACCACCGAGATAACTAAGGCCCCTAAACTACTGGGCCAGCAGGCCCAAAAGGGTGCCTCTGGCCTCTGGGCCACATGGATTGCCCTGGGCTCAGGTTCCACAGCCCTGGTGGATCACCCCACTGGGGTATTGAGTCCCCGCCTCTTCCTAAGGCATTTGTGGGCCACGAAAGTCCACTGTCCACACCCACTTCAGTCTTTGGCCACCCTCCAGTGGGACCCGATGAGGCCCTGTTGGACATGCCCCTTTCTGACCTCTTCTCCGAGGCTCTCGTGCAGGCTCACTCCTAGGTCTCAGCGCCGGCTTGCCCCGATGCTACTCTTTTGGCTCCTGCCTCTGGTTCCTCTGTGAGTGCTGCCGCTGGATCCCCTGTCAGCATTGCTCCCACCTTTAGTGCCACCTCTGCTGCTGATGTCACTGCCGATTTTCCAGTTGGCTTCGCTGCTGGTATTACAGCTAGCTTCCCTGCCGGCTCTGCTGTTGGCGTTCCAGCTGGCTTCCCTGCCAGCTCTGCTGTTGGCATCGCTGCCGACTTCGTTGGAGCCTCTCCTGGCTCTGCCCCCGGCTTCCCACGCTGCCCGGCGCAGCAGCTGATCCCCTCAGTGGAAGGACTCTCCCCTCAAGCCTCCACTCGTCAGCCGCCCTGCTGCATCATCGGGGCCGCTTTTTATCTCTTCCAGGCGGTGTCTCCCGCCCACGCTGCTCAGCCACAGCTGTATATATGCGCGGCTAATTACCTTCACTGGTGGTTTTGCTGTGCGCCTCTCCTCCAGCTCTCTGGGCTCTGTGATAGGTAAGTGGGGCTCTCTTTAGGCCTGGGATCCTCCTGCCACCCTAGGTCCCCTGGGACAGGCGCGATGGCACGATGGTTGATTTCAGCGCCTGAGATTGTTGGGGAACCAAGTGAAGTGCTGGTGGCACTTCTGGCAGCCCCCTTCCCAGTCAGCAATCAGCTGCTGGATATCAGGAGACACCAGTCGCCCATGCTCATGATTTACCTAATAGTTCTGCTGCCTGTGCCCCAGCAAAGTAAACAGCATTTCAGGCCACAGTGACCACACAGATCAGTACTGCTCAGTATGTACGTGTACTCGGATACCCACCACAAAGTATCAATGTGCTAATTAGCCATCCAGTCATGAGTGGAACCAGGTGTTCTTGTCATGGGTTCTGAGATGCTCCAACAATTTATGTGTAGATGAGGTGCAGAGTGGCCTGGTCTGGCTCTACGTCATTAAAGGTGGGGCCACACTAATCCCATGTGACAGGATGAGAAAGGGGCAACAGGGATTCTGGGTGAACTGATGGGTCCTGTTTGGTTATGTTTGCCAGACATTTAAGGCTGATGAAGAAACAGGAATCACTGGAAACAGGAAAGAAAGATGCAGCTCAGCTGTGGAAGTGAGGACAAAGTTGAAATGCTTTTAATGTAGTTGCTCACCATGACTTTTAAAAAAGAGCAGTGCTGAGGTTTGATATACAGGACGGGTGCTACTATATATCTTATTTCGATGGGCTATGCTAACCTATCCTTGGATGTTTTCCTAATTTGGGCCATGTGTTTTATAGTTATTCTCAGTGCTGGCTGCATTTAATCAATTTCATAGTTAGTTTTTATGACTGAGCACATGCTGCTTTTGGCATCGGTATAATGATAGGCATATGTATTTAATGAGGTCTTCTTGTATGCAAATATAAGACAAGGGGTTTTTCCCCCTATGCTGACCGGGGGGGAGTGGGGGGGACACAATATTTAAGTATTGTATTTAGTAAATTAGGTATATATTTTTCAATATGCAGTTTGTTGGGGAGAGCCATCACAAGGCATTTTTCCTCAGTTTGCATAGAGTAGAAATCCTCCAAAGGTGCAAATCTGCAGCTCATCCCACTTCCTGGACACTAGTGCCATGGCAGTCTCATTGCAAGGAGATGGGCAAATCTGGAGACAGGAGCTGGGTTACATTAAAAATCAGGAGAGAGGCACGTAATGGAAATATCCCACTACATAGTCTTTGATTGTGATACAACATTTATCTTTGCAAATTAAGGTATCAGGTTTCTCTCATGAATGAAGATAAATGCTATAGGCTTAAGCTGTTATGTAAATAGGCACTGAGATGCTTGAGGTTGCCTTCGGAGATCAGGAGGTAGTTGTATTCTTCAGTACTGAGTGCAAAATATGAAAAGGCAGAGTTGTTTGAACTTTAGGCTGCGAAATAATTTTAGGTGATTCTATGATATTTGGTTGTTGGTAATCAGGACTTAAACAGTAAATTCTGCAGCTGGTATATAATGCACTCATGTTTATCTTTGCATAGGTATGCTCAAATATAAATGTTATGTTGAGAAATACTAGTTGATATGAGGTAACCTTTTGTCTTTCCTTGAGCTCACTGGGAATTGAGGCCCCTTAGTACCAGTACTGTGACAGGATTGGGTCTCTGTGTTCTTCACAAGAAGTAAGGCAGGAAATCTGTTAAAAATATAACTGGTACAGGCCCAGGGTTTGTTTTTTTGTTTGTTTGTTATTTTGGTTTATATTTGAAGTGTAGGACTCGATAAACTTACTGGGACACTGAGTTTAGTTTCCTGCTCCTGCTCTTGCAGGTAACTGTATTATATATTCTGTTTACTAAACTGATCCAGTTTTATCTTAAAAATAATTTTGCTCCCACTACTCCTCTAAGAAAGCTGTTCTATAACCTCATCAATCTAATAGTTAGAAACCTTCTTCAGCTTTCCAGCCTGCATTTATTTATGGAGAGTTCAGGCCTATTTGTTCTTGTGCTGATGTTGCCCTTTAGCTTACATGGTTCTTCCGTTCCTGGTCTCTATCCCTCTGCATTTGTACACATCAGGCATACTGCTTCTCAGTTTTGGTATTTACACTGTAATCGGGATCAAATTCTTGGTCTTACTCACACAAATACTTTTTTTAATGTGTTACTATACTTCAGAATGTGGCTCAGGCTCCTCATGGAGTTTGGGAGGGAAGTGTCCTTCCATTTGTGAAAATGAAGGGTAGATTTCCTGTTTCATAATAAAGCTGACTATCATTTTCTTTTCTAATCCATGACCATATTAATTGTTGTGCTCTCTCACAATCAGTGTGTCATCTAAGTACCATAGTTTTGTAAATGACAGGAGATCATAGAGAAAATGAGAGCTGTTTCTTTTATGGGATTTTTCCACTATGGAGGGAAGTTATGGTTAGGCTCCCTTTGTGTCCGATATCAGTATTTCAGATTAGGGGTGAATGGCATCTGATCCAAATGAAGGGATTAAAGCAGTACACAGAGAGAGTGAAGACGATTTGTGGGATTATAAAGCCCCAAACGTGGTGGTGGCTGGACATCATGTCCAGGTTGGCAAAGGGAGGCAAAAGGTTTCTGAGGAGCTAGAGATCACTATGCCTGATCTTTCCATATGCATAAATCAGTTCATAGAGCAGAGTCATCTATAGCAACTATAAATCAGTTAGTAGAGCAGAGTAATCTCTAAGCAGGCAGTGGTTAGCAGTAATTTCTGGCACTAGAACCTGATCAGTTACACTGGCAATGGAGCTGAATTATTTTTAGTTATGTGACATAGTCCTTCATTGATTAATGAGACTATACTTGGCCATGAATAATCCAATAAATCTGTTTCATGGATGATTGTAAAGTCTGGTTTTGTTGTGATTTGGAGAAAACCCCAAAAATTCTCTTGGAAGGGATGTGGACCCCAAGTCCTGCAACATTCATTCTGCCAAGTGGGTAGGTCTGAAGAGACAAACTTAAAAGCCTGGACTCTCTGGCTTTCAAAAAAGCTGCAAATATAAAGTTCATTGCAAGATTCTAATTTGTTTTCTCTTCTAGCTTCAAGAATGGGGACATCCATCTAAAGAGGATCCTACCCAAATATTTGCACTCTCCAGTCTCATTCTTCTAAAGACTCATCCCTTTCAGAATGGCTGGAAAGGCTCCACCAGGGATAAACAAAAAGTCTTCAAGGTCTACCCTTTCCCTTCCACCAGAACCAGTGGAGATCATTAGGAGCAAATCTTGCTCCAGGAGAGTTAAAATAAATGTAGGTGGACTCAACCACGAAGTCCTATGGAGGACTTTGGATAGACTTCCCAGGACACGATTAGGAAAGCTCAGAGACTGCAATACTCATGAATCTCTGCTGGAAGTATGCGATGATTATAATCTGAATGAGAATGAATATTTCTTTGATCGACACCCAGGAGCCTTCACCTCCATTTTGAATTTCTACAGGACAGGTAAATTGCACATGATGGAAGAAATGTGTGCTCTCTCTTTTGGCCAAGAACTTGATTACTGGGGGATTGATGAGATATATTTAGAATCTTGCTGCCAGGCAAGATACCACCAGAAGAAAGAACAAATGAATGAGGAACTAAGGAGAGAGGCAGAGACCTTGAGAGAGAGAGAAGGGGAAGAATTTGATAATACTTGTTGTCCCGACAAAAGGAAGAAACTCTGGGACTTGCTGGAGAAACCCAACTCATCTGTGGCTGCAAAGGTAGGATAAAAAAATATGTACAACAGCAAATTAAGAATGCATGATTTGTACGTTTCAATTTCAGCAGTAACTTTTACTAAATACATTTCATATGAAGGACAAAAAACAAGAGTCTATATGTTGGCTCATGAATACACTTAAGAAATATCTATTCCAAATCCCACTGAAATCAATGTCAGAGATCTTTGACCTCATTGGGCTTTGGATCTAGCCCCTTATGCTACACTTCATCTCTTTCTTTTTTTCTTTTCTTTTCATTTCTTTTCTTTATTTACATTTAAACAAAAATGCACACGTGGCGACTACATTTTCATCTAAATTTTAAGTAGAAAGCATTAGTAACTTTCTTGCTTTAGAGCAGTTGTGTCTGGTTACAAGAAATGTTTCTTACTAATCCTACATGTCTTTTCTACAGTGTTAGTCTTGGTAATATGTCCATTGAAGACATTGTTTAGATTTAATATGGCTGTCACTCAGGACATCTGGTAAAAAGCATTGGTTGAATTGTCAAGGGTACCAACACCTAATATATCTGGGTGCTTTATGTATGGCAAGGATTGCATTAATATTATTTCTGAAAATAGATTTTGAGACCAAGAATTTATCTTGTGAATGAAATATAGATATGAAAATTGCTGAGAGAAGGAATCAGCCTAATGAAATCCTGTCTCATTCCTGCCAACTTCAGGCAAAATTTCACCAATATGAAGGGGAAATTTGGACTAACTGCACCAGATTTTGGTTGTGTTCATTAAAATAAGATGCCTTTCACTTCCATGAATGGCACTGAATCAGAGGGACTATTCATGCTGTAATATACTACTTGCTGTAACAAGCATCGTTAGCATCTGTTCCTAAATAAGTAGCACCTCAGCTATTCTCTACAAAACCCTTCAGAACATTAAATGGCCACATATAACTTAACTTTGACTTTACTGATTCCTTTTACTTGAGTTGTATTAGGTCTCCACCCCTTTCTTGCAAAGATACTAAAATGTACTAAGAATGTTTCTATGGTAACACTTCTATGGTTTACTTAATAATTATTTTTTTAATATTTAGACATTTTGAAATGGGTAGTAACTTTTATTTTAGTTTTTCTCTGTGACTGGTTTAATTACTATACATAGAAACTGATGTGTGGACAAGATGTATGTTAAGGTGACAAGAGTACATTGTAACTGCAGTACACAGCCTACAAAAATGAGGGTCATTTACAATAGTAATCGAAGTATGCTTTCAGATCTACATATTCAGAGCCATATGCTACTCTCTAGTAGGAGGACCAAAAGGGAAGCAGATTGCCATAAATTATGTGAGAAGGGGTTCAAGTTCATGCTATGCTCTATCATCCCATGGCACTATATATAAGTCTCTAGCCTTTCTGCAGTGTTTTTGTGGCACAATTACTATAAAGCCTGCTGGTTAAGGTTAGGATTAGGGACCAGCATGCATTCCCTGTGCAATGTCCCTTATACAACCCGTTACCATCAAAAACTATGAAAAAGATGTGTGTGGAAGAGGGAGACAGGGAGAGCCCAGCAGCAGCCAGTGTCCCTACCACCACTGAGTAGCAATCTCACCTAGGAGAACCACTCTAGCTATACACACAGCCTTGAGACATCCAGGATGTGATGTCACTGACCACATAGCTTGCCACAGTGCTACCTCATGTGCCCCATCAGCTGTATACTTTTGAGGGGGAAAGGCATTAAACCTTTCTTATAAGCTCTTTTCTGTGTTGTTTCCAGATAGTAGAAAAGGATGTAGTGCTTAATAACAAGGGGAAATTAATGTTTGCCAAAATATAGCGTAAATGAGAAATCAGGTTGATTATGCTGAATAGTTGGATAGGGCAAGAATATAACTCCAGTTCTTTTCTT
Source organism: Caiman crocodilus (assembly GCA_030014935.1). Lineage (NCBI taxonomy): Eukaryota > Metazoa > Chordata > Crocodylia > Alligatoridae > Caiman > Caiman crocodilus. The sequence continues at coordinate 54,406,494 of JAGPOW010000261.1, read as the reverse complement.
TAGAGTGTGTCATGTTCTTGTTTTTTTTTTTTTAGTATTAAATCTCCATGGCCTTGAATTACAACCAGGGTTAGGCTAATGCTGAACTCTTTTGAAAATCTTAAGCAAAATACTTACATTGCTGCACTTTACAGATGATTGTATCTATTTGGAAGGGCATAGCAACACACTTATCTTTCCTAAAAAGATTTAGCGGTATTCATTTAAGGTAGGTTCTGAAAATGCAGGTGACTGATTCTTTTTACTAAGGGTGAGGCATGTTTATGTTGCTTGCCTCCCTTTTGGTACTCTCATCTGATTGAACACAAGTCACAGAACACATTCTCTGATGGTACTTTGTTACAAACAGTTCATGTCATCCTTGTGTTTATGCTGCACTCTGAACCCCATTTGTCTAATTTAAATTGCCTTCTGTTTGAATTAATGCTATTTTTTATGATCTCAAGGTGGCCATGAGCACATCACAAAGCATGTTATACAGAAAAAGTCTCTTTCAGTGATCCTCAGTAAATATACTGTATATAAATATTCAGTGTGCCAGAATCTCCTAACAAATACTTGTATGTAAGCTCAGTAGAAGGCAGTAGAAATTGATTTTGATGTGGTTGCCTAATGTGTAGGAGATGAGAAATGGGCCAATGTTCCTAGCCTAATGGAACATTGGCAAATGAATGGTCTCATAATAATCAAAATATACTGAAATCAGTATACATTATGCACTTAAATTTGATATGATGTCAGTTGGACAGGATGTTTGGATCTATAGTGTGATTCTCTTTTAAGGTGCATTTATACTGACAGATTTCTGCTACTGGTTTAACAGTATAATAATGTCTACATGTTGCAAATTCTTAGTTAAGAAATTATTAGAAATAAGAAGCTTGATGCCTACCCAATAATCTCATTCCCTCTGTGAAATTCAATTGAACAATTGTTGTCTTTGAGGACCAAGTATCACAACAGCTGCATGCTGGATTGCCAGCTATTTGTGTACTCAAGATGTGAAGCCCCAGGCTGGAGAAGACATGCTGAACCTCCAGGGAAAAAAGGCTAGATCATCCACTCCTACAACAAGATCTGGCAGCTAATCTAAACAACAGTGGTATCAGCTTTGTAAGGAACGGTTTGTCTGCCTACCAGTTCAGAGGTGAAGTGACTCTTTAGGAGAAAATAACAAAGTTGGGTTTTTTTGAGTGGAAAATCAAGAATATTATATGGAAATATTGTAAATTAGCCTAAATCGCTAAAATATTTGTAAAAACATGTCAGAAAAATGATACTGCACTCATTTAGTCTGCAGAAGTCCATAACGTCATTTGGTACTGCATGGTACAAATAGAGTAGTTTAAAGCTATTTTTGTCTAAAAGATTAGGAATATGTGATAAATACTCAAAACTCAGTTTGGCTTTTGGATATGTGTGTTCATTAGCAGGTGTCAGATGTAGTAACTTACTGTGAATGTGATCTGAATGTACTACAGTCATTAGTCATGTTAGTCTGAAGTCAGGTAGAAGTTAGGGCCTGCTGGCATTTGGTGAAGTAGGTTGTTGCCTACAAAAGCTCATGCCTTTTCGAAATTGTTAGTCTCTCTTTTGCCTTCGGCAGTTACAAGAGGCCAAATCCTGCAGTCCCGCCTGAGTCTTTACTAAGGCAAAACTCCCAATGAATTTAGTAGATCTTGTAGGATTAGAGTCTGTTTATGATTTTTTCCTCGCTGGAGGGTTTATTTTAATGCGTAAGCCCTGATCCACTAGAGTACTAAGTTGGATGTTGGGCTTTGAAGTACACAAGTAGATCTGCTTGGGGAATTTAGAGATGTGGGATAAAAAACTGCTGCGAACAGTGCAGGGCCTCTAATCTGGCATCTTTCTTATCCTGAAACACTGCCCTAACCTCTGGACTATTGATTAAGAGAGAGTGTCTCTTACGACTCTCAGACACTCCTCAGAAGTGACTGGAAAGTGTTGGACCCAAAAAACTACTTGAATTGAACTTCTCAGGTTTTAATCTGACAAAACACAAAGGGACATGACTCCATTTGATGAAAACATTTAAAAGGTTTTAGTTTTTATGCAGAATGAATACAGACTTTGAACCCTTGTGGAAATGAGGCACGAAGCATCTGGAGAATACCATATAGCTGTCTAATAGGGGTAGTCCTGTAGACTTCAGTGGAAATTGTTTTCTTGCTCACACTTCAGCACCTGTGTAAGCACCTCACTGTATCAGGATCTTCATGCCTTGGCATGCTTGTGTTGTACTGTTTTGTGCTGCTGTTGAAAAAGAGAAAAAAGTCAGAGTCATTCTACCAATTATTAAGAAACAAATAAACAAACAGCTTTAATTCTGGTTATAAGACATTAATCTATGAACTATTGTCCATTTGGTCCTGGTTTACAGTTGAAGAGTCTGATTTTCATTTTATACCTTTTTTTTTTGTAATTAAATTACACAAAATGAGATTGGAATGAGGCCTATATTTTCTTGCTGGGATTTAATATAATAAATAAGTGGAATATGTAAAAGGAAGAGGGAGCCTACTTTTGCCTAAAGATATTTAAAAATTAGTCTATCAGTCTTCTTTCAGAACTAGTAAATTGCATATCAGTATATTGAACACCTGACTGCCTAGTTGTAATTAAATCTCTGCTGGCTTTTTCATACTAAATTCATTTTTTGCTGTTCTTTATTGTAGCTTGGCTATTTGAAATCAATTGTAGGATAATATGTCAAAGGCTGATCTTTTTTTGCACAAGTCCTTTCTTGTACAAGTAATTCTTTGTCATATGAATGTTCCCTTTGAAGCCCTAATGTGACTATTAGTCAAGTATAAAAAGCTAGTATATATGAGTGAAGCCAACTAAAAATTACTAGTCAGCTGTACAGTACCTTTAATTTTTCCATGACTTCTATTGACTTCCAGACACAGAAGGCTAGAATATTCTTTTGGTCTATGTGGCATGCATGCTTTTTCCTTTCTTTTTAAGGTAATTTGAAACTAAGAGTTTAAAAAGTATTTTATCAGTAATTCCATCTCGCTGGTCTAGTTGCTCCCTTGTGCTCTCTCTCACGTATGCATACACATTTTTTTTTAAATCTTTGCTGTGATTTGAATGTGTCCCTTGGGAATATCATAGTAATTTATCAGCTGCTCATTGATTATATAGTATAATTGTCCTCCAGCCCTTAGTTGGATCTGGAAAGCTGCATGCTATTTGTTCAGGACTTAAATTTGGTGCTTAAAAACCCCCTATTAAAATAAACAGGAGAGGAATTAGGATTGAATTCCAACCCCAAACATTTATTGAACTGCAATATACATCATGGCTAGACTAAGCACAATCCACTTGGAAGAGTCTTCTGCTGGGAAGAAACCCATACATTATACATTTGGGGCCTGATTCTCATTCTTTCTTAAATCCTTTCCACACAAATTTTGCATCTATTTTAAGGCCCCTTTATACTATTGGAGTAGAGTAAAATGGAACTTTGTATAACTGAGAAATCAGGTCCAGCTATTTTCTAGGCCTTTGGAATGAATATGGATGTCGTATAAAATATGAGTGCAATCCTTTCCAAATCCATCATAACTGAACCTCCTGGTTGTCAGGTACAATATTTACTCAGTAGCTGAACCACATTAATTTTACATCATTGATTGTAATAGCGTCGACTTGAATTTATAATCTATGCATGTTGTACTCCAGGCAGCCACTAAATTTGTTGTATGTAGTGCAAAAGAGAATTAACATGCAAGAAACAGAAGAGTATTAGCAAATTAATATTTGTAGTAGAGATGTTGGGTATACTGTTCAAATGGAAGAAGAAACACCTGTTTTACATCTTGAGTCACAAAATGTCCTTGCTTCTTCTGGATTTACTTCTGTCCCAGTGTTTACAGCATTCTATATCAGCTTGATCTTGTCAATAATTCCAGTATGGTCGCTATAACAACAACCTATATTTCTGTGTACTTTCTTATCTAATGTTAGATTTGGATAAAGGAGATAGGGAAATAAGGTTTGTCTCTTAAAGGAATAGGTACCTTTTTGTACTAAGTGAATTTTCTGTAAGAGTTTGGGTACTTCAGGATCTTCCAGCATTTACAGAGAGCAAGGGTTTTAATAGTTTTCTTTTTTTTGGCCAAATAAGGTTGGAACTTCTGTTGACCTCCAGTTTCTGGTGCACTAACTAGAAATTCTATCATGAAACAGTGTTTGAGTCACTTGTGGCCTGTATCTAAATAGATTGAGTGTTCTGATATCAATGACAATGGTTATTATTCTTGTCTTTAGTCCGAGTACCATTGCTTTAAAGACCTACAGCATCCCAAACTGAAGTTATGGAAAAGCAGGTGCATGATTAATTTGGAAAGTAGAAAGAATGCTATGAGCTGTAGGTATTTTTGCACCACTCTATCCTTCGTTTTAATCCTGACACTGCCCATTTTTTGTTACACGCAAATCTAATTTTCTTTGCAAACCTTTAGTGGCAGTCAATGTGACTGTAAGACAAAGAGATTATATTTGATGCCAGGAATTAAATTTTAATAACTAAAGTATTTTACTGTCTCAAAAGGTAAGTGAATGTATTGCTTTTCCAATAGACATCATATCAAGGATCACATAGATTGGCAGTAGCTAACTGATCTCATTTTAAAAGCCTGTGTATGCTGACTACTGAGTTGGTCATTAAAAGATTATTTACCTTCTGTACTTTTTGCACAAAGTATCACATAACTAATGATTCAGCAATCTGGAGCAGCATAAATATCACAGAAATAAGGCACTACTATTTAACCTACCATGGTTTGGAGTTGTTTTAATATCTTCATTTATCTAAGGGCTCCTTGATGATGCCTGCAATGTACTTTAAGTTTTTCTCCCAGGTAGAATTTACAAAAAATCTGATATTGCACTTCAACAAGTAAAATTAAATAAAAAGTCCTTAAAGGTAATCTGCTGGATATTGACAGTTAATTTTTAGTAACTCAAATGTTTAGATTATGAAAGCTACACCAGGAGCAGAATTAGAATGAGCCAGACCTAGACAATATTACTGACTTCAAACACCTGCATCAAGGAACTATCCCATTCATTATATGTGCAAAGGAGAAGGGATTGTTTCTGTTATAAGTTATGAAAAAGGAATTAATTGCTGTGCCAATTCTTAGTTGTTAACACCTCCCATGGAAGCCACACTTCCTTTTCCTGTCCATTAAAAAGGACTTAATTATGACTCTTGTTAAAGAGGAATAAAAAAAAGGATAACTAGGGGAAAAGAGCTTCAACTCTTTTTCATGCTTGTTCAAACCATGGTCTGTGTTAATATGGCAGAACAGAACTGCCTACACACAGTGTTTCGGTCTCCCTCAGTGCACAGTCAGGAGCTTTCTCTATTGCAGAGAAGTGCACCAGATTTAGAGCAGAGATTACCTGTTAGTAAGTCAGTTTATGATCTGAATTTGGGTAGCCCAGTTGATAAAGTAGGATGTTACTTGACAATTTTTGATGCTGGTCAATTGATCAGTCAGTTGACATTATTTGACCAATCAGTTTACTAGTTTACCAATCCTAATTGTGCCTTCACTAAGGGGCCTGCCACATGTCCTAAATTGTTGTGCTGCCCTTTCATTAGCAGTTGTTGTATTGTGTTCTCTTGGCCATGTTTGAAAAAAGTTCATTAATATTAAGAGATACTTAACAATTGAACTGAATTATGTGAGGGTGATATTAATTATGAGATCAGCAGTGGTAAATCTGCTCTAAATTCTGCATACATGGAGTATATTAAGGAATGTAGACTATCCAGAGGAAGTCCTTGAGTGCTGTTTTCTTGCCTTTGGGTTTCTGATTTATCTGCAGGATGGAAAGCAGCATAAGTAGTTAAGACAACTCCCAAATATCTAAAGGCCTACCAGATTCATGGCAGAAGTGGGCTGCGCTGAGGCTCCTTTAATCTTGCAGGTTATCGCTGTGCTCCCCACTACTGATTAGTGGAGGGGCCCTGCTTGCAGCTCACTCCTGATTGTCAGGAAAGTAAAACCTCGCCCTGTTTTTGCCTTCCCGCTAGTCAGCAACAAGCAGCAGGGCCACTGGGGTTCCTCAGACAGTCAGATTTGGGGAGGCATAAATATTGTCATGTTTAAAACCGTGGTTTTTTCTTCTCTGCCTATCAAGTGTGAGCTGCAGGCATGGCCCCTCCACCAATCAGTGGTAGTGGGGAGAAAGAGCATAGGGAAACCTGCAAAATTAAAGAAGCCACAGTACAGCCCACTACCACTGTGAATCTGGTAGAGCCCTGCAAATAACTATTGAGGCAAAGAGATTTTCATATTTTTCTTATTCTAGCAATATTGTGACATGTGCTGTGACACATATTGGACTTTTTCTTTCTGATGGATATATTAAATGAACTTCATTATTTCTTGGGAGCAATTATTTCTCTGGGGTATTTAAGGGTGGGCATCTGAGACTCTCTCAACTGTTTTTAAAATGCTTAGTGAGGAAAGCAGTATCCCAAGAGAGCCTTTATGTACAGAGGCAACAGTCTGTTCTTTATGTGAATTAGTAATTCCAATTTTGGAAGCTACGCACACATATCAAGGCCAGATTGTCAACTGGATTAAATCTGTGTAATCCTATTGGAGTCCTTTGAAGCTTCACTGATTTGCACTAGCTGAGAATCTGGCCCAAGTTCAGATACAAGCCCTAAATAAGAAGTTTGGTTTGGTATATAAGGCTTTTTCATATTTACAGAGGGCATTTTATGTCTGGGTTAAATTATGATAGACGTGATATCTTCTTCAGTAGTTTCAAGAAGTGGAGGAAGGAGAGCAAGTTATCTTAAAGAAGCACAGTTTCTGCTGGATCAGTGAAACTACGATTAAAAAACTATTCCCTAATTACAATTGTAATAAGGACTGGTGGGGCTTCTTGTCACGGGCAGCTCACACATGAATATTGATCCTGACAGATAAACCTATTTGTAACAATAACTTCAACAATTTTTGGTTTAAATTCAGGTTTGGTTACATAAGCGTTGAGAAGAAAGGGGTCCTGTAAGTGGTTTGCTTTGAGGATCTTGTCCAATCACTCAATCTTATCTGTTGACTGAGGTTTCTCCTTATTATTGACAGTTGTTATCTTTATTTCAAAGAAAACAGATGAGCCTGAACAGGTATATTAGATCTGAATGCCCCAAGATTCTGAGGAAACTGGGGCTCCAAATTATGGGATAGCCTTTGCTCTAACTGTAGCTAAGGTTGGATCGATCTGGACTGAGCTTGGAGGATCCTGTTTATCTCCATTCAAAAGAACTAGAGGTATACTGATATATCAGTCCATGTCAGATAGGCACTGATTAAAAGGAAAATTAATATTATCAACAATTGGCTTTTTTTGGCCAGTGTAGCTGATAATGTCACTGATAAATGCTGCGTGCATGCAGCTAGGAATGCAGCTGGGTAGCTTGGACAGCAGCATCTGACCACTAAGTCTGTAGGAGGCAAGGAGCATGGTGAGGGGTCCCCCCCTTGAAGCCCCTCACAGTGAGGGAGGGTGTGGGGCAGGGGAAGGTGCTGCCCAGCCAGAGCAATGAATGCAACCTTGGGAGTGAGAGGGAATTGTGGACAGCTTGTATGGGGGGAGGTGCCAAGGAGTGGGAAGAGGAGGTAGCTCCCTGCCACTGCATGCAACCCTGCGGGAGATATGAGGGGTATGTACTCCCAGATTTGACATTCATTAGCCTCCTGCATGAAATCTCATACTGCACTAGACAAAAATGTAACTTGCTTGGATTATATAAGATATTCTGTTCTGTCTTCTAACAGCTAAGTCAAATAAAGCCCAACAGCATCAAAGTTTATAACAATAATACTGCGAAGCAAGTTCTTCCTCAAGGCGGTAGTGAAATTCACTGCAGGATGCTGAAGAACATTGCCACCCACCCAGCTTTGAGAGTTTTCATAGATTCATAGGTTCATAGATATTAGGGTTGTAAGGGACCTCAGCAGGTTGTCGAGCCCAGCACCCTGCCCTGGGCAGGAAAGAATCTAGGTGCTTCTCCAGGCTTCTCTTGAATACCTCCAAGGTAGTACCTCTTGAATACCTCCACCTCCCTTGGAAGCCCATTCCAGATTCTGGCAACCTTTATACTGTGCTGAAGTTCTTTCTAATGTCCAATCTAAATCTGCTGTCTGTCAATTTGTGGCCATTGTTCCTAGTTACTCCAGGGGTGCCCTGCTGCCCTCCCCTGATGAATCTATAGGCAGCCACAAGATCACCTCTCAGCTTTCTGTTGCAAAGGCTGAAGAGATCTAGTCCCTTATTCTCTCCTCATAGGGCCTTGCCTGCAGGCCTCTGACCATATTCAGAGGCCCTCCTCTGAAACCTCTCAAGATTCTCTACACCCCTCTTGAAGTGTGGCGCCCAAAACTGGATGCAGTACTCCAAATGCGGCCTGACCAGTGCTGCATAGAAGGGAAGCATCACCTCCCTGGGCCTGTTCATTATGCATATGCTAATGCATGATAAGATACGGTTAGCCTTGTTGATCACTTTGTCACATTGATGACTCATGTTCATCTTGGAGTCAACTATGACTCCAAGATCACTTTCAGTTGCTGTGCTGCTGAGAAGGTCATGCCCCAGCCTATAAGTGTGTTGGTGGTTCTTTTTGCCCAGGTGCAGCACTTTGCCCTTGTCTTTGTTGAACTGCAACCTATTTTGTTCTGTTCATTTTTCCAACCTGTCCAGATCTGCCTGGATCTGTCCCCTACCTTCTGGTGTGTTAACTTTGCACCATAATTTGGTATCATCTGCAAACTTGGACAGGGTACTCTCCACACCCTTGTCCAAGTCACTGATGAAGACATTGAAAAGTACTGGTCCAAGGACCAAGCCTACAGGGCTCCACTGCCCACATCTTTCTAGATCGATATTGACCTGTCAACCACCATTCTCTGGGTGTGACCCCTAAGCTAATTTACCACCTACCTGACCATGTAATCATCTGTATCACAGCCTGTTAGTTTATTTACAGGAACAAAATGAGATACTGTATCAAAGGCTTTTTTAAAGTCTTGGTAGATGACATCTACCTTGACTCCTGTGTCTAAGCGTTTTGTGACCTGGTCATAAAAAGAAACAAGGTTAGGCAGGAAGGATCTACCTGCAGTGAATCAGTGCTGATTTCCTTTCAGCATTATTGCCTCTCCTGAGCTCCCACAAATGTGATCCTTAATGATTTTTTCCAGATTTTTCCCAAGGATAGATCACTTATCTTTCATTGAGGCCTTCCTGATGCAACCACAAAGATTGGATACTGCTTAAAATAGCCTAGGTATAGCACATGCCAGAATTATCCCAAGGGCAGCCAAGTAATAGAAATACAGTTCCAGATATTGTTGGTCACTTGCAGGATGCCCTCCTGGATGGGAGGGGTGGTGATGTTCCTGACATCTTACAACTTTCAGTTCAAATTTACTTGTAATATTACCATGTGGTGTTATAAGAGAACTGAGACAATCCTAAATCGGAATTAATTGATTTCACCCACCCTAGTTTTCTCTCAAAACAATTTTGTTCATGTGGCATTAAATTAAGGCCTCAAAAGTTTTGTGTAAAACTTGTGTTTTACAGACTTAGTCATATTTTCACATAGCTTACTTCCATAGCACTGTAATTTCTGCTTTATATTTACTTAATGAAAGTTCCTGGGAAGATCAGTTTGTTCTAATACAGTGAAATATATTTCTGTATGTTTTCTGAAGAACAGTGTGTCTTTATTCATACAGACTAAATCTGAAGACATTAGTTAGTTTGCTGATTCTAATAGATCTGTTCAGCATGCAGATATAGACTAGTATCCAGTATATGTCAGGTTTGTTTTGGGGAACAACATGGAATTTGCTTTCAATTTGTGTTCAATATTTTTACAAAGCATAATGTATATGATGGCATTACTTCTTAAAAATACAGCCTTACTCTTTAAATATTTCAAATATAAATCCCAGTATAAGCTATGCAAGCTCCAGTTTAAAACCTGTTCCAAATGCTTGTAGCTCTCAGTTCACTGTAGACAAATTCTTTCTGATCCTAATGTGTTAAAGCATTAATCTTAAGCTCACAGAAGTCCATAGAAAGACTATCTGAACTTCAGTGGATTTTGGATTGAGCTGCATTTAATGAAAAAGTGAAAGGCAGTGAAATACGTTATTTACAAGGAAAACAAAAATATGTCTCAGTCCTCTTTCTCTGAACTCTCCAAACTGTTTTGGAGTTCAGAGGGTTTGGATGTACAAAGAAATCAGGTTCAAATGACGTCAATCTGAAAAACGTTGAGTATTCTGGCAAAACAACTTAAGCATATTTAACTATAAGTATATCAGTATTCCTTTTGGCACATCACATAGAATGTGGAGACCGTGATCTAAAGCCAGTGGAAGTACATATATATTAAATAAGTATTTGCAGGATCACAGCCTGAGAAACAAGTGATAGATGAACAGCACTCTAGGCTTTCGATTTAAGTCTTTCTGGAGTGAGCAAATGGGGACAGCAAACAGGGCAGTTTGCAAATGGTTTGCTGGGAGCAAGAGGAGGAAGAGGAGCCAAGCCCCAGTCCCCAGATCCTGCTTCTGGAAGGTAATTTAGATAGGGTTGTCTGCGTGTTTGGCTTGGCAAGTGTTTATTTGTTTGGCTGGGCATTTGGGTGGGTGCTCTGAGCATCTGGTGAGTGTTGATAGCTGAGTGATTGCTGCAGTGTCTGACAAAAGCCTTAATGAGGGGGTGGAGCCAGTCCAGGGCCTGGAGAGTATAAAAGGAACCTTCCCCAGGGACTAGGGAAGAAGAGAACTGGGACAGCAAACAGGGGAGTGTGCAAAGAGTTAGCAAGTCAGTTTGCAGCTCCTCTCTTTGAAGGGAGGAGCCTTTAAGGTAAATTCTTTTTTGAATTAAAAATAGCTAACCTACATATTTAGCATAAGTAGCTAAAAGTCAGCAGTTAGATCAATACTTAAGTCACTTGTTTAACTAGAGACCAGAGTGAGTAGAGAGCTTGCCCCAAACTCTCTCTCTCTCACCTTCCTTCACTGTAAGCCTGGTGAGAGGAAGTAAGTTAGCAGGGAAAATGGAACCTTTCAGGACCAAGGAGCAGTGAACAGAGCAGCTTACAGGGGATTTTTCTAGGGAAGGTCTGCTTAGAGAGAGGGGCAGGAAGAGGTAGGTGGCAGATTTAAGAGATCAATGAGATAGAGAACATCACAATCCCAGAGTCACTGCCACTGTTAAATCTTCCTCTCCTTGCACCTGTGAAAGTGTCTCTCCAGACAGGACTGCTTATCATTGAGGTTTCCACCCAGGTCCTGGCTTGGCAGTGTGAGGACTGACTGAAGCTTGCAGGTACATGCAAGTGACAGCCAAGTGGGGGATTTCCTGTGATATGAATGGTGCCTCCTAGTGGTGACCCTCAGAGAACAGGTAACAGAATTGCAGGAAGAGGTGGTGAGGATCCGAACCAGTGGTCTTTGATTCAGTGCTGAAGGAGATCTCTAAGGCTGCAGAGGAAGGATACCAGAGGCAGTGCTGGAGAAGAAAGAGGAAATGGACCATGGAAGCTTGGGGTCTTTGGCAGAAAGCAGAAGTCTTTATCACCACCTGCAGCAGTTTGCCTGGAGAACAGACATGGAGCCCTGCCAACAGAAGAGAAGGAGCATATTCTGTCAATAGAAGCCAGGCCAGGCATCCTCAAACTTGGGAAGATAGAGACCACTGATGCCAAGTGGCAGTTAGCAACTCCCTTCTAAGGAGATGGAGGGATCCATCTGCTGGCCTGACTTATTGTCTTAAGAATTCTTCTATTTACAGGGCCCAGACCCAAAATGTCATGGAAGAATTACCAAGGCTCTTCTGGGCCTCGTACTATGCTATGTTGCTCATCCATGTGGTATGTTGCTCCATCCAGTGATACTGCACAACATGAGCATATCAAAAGTAACTACGGTGTGCAAGGATGAAGGCAGGGGTCTTCTGGCCAAGGGGAAGGGCCTGGACAGAGGTGAAACACATCCTGCATATCAGTGCATGGCTGCACAGATGGTATCACCATCAGGGCTTTTGCTTCTTCAACCACAGGATGTTGTTCAAAGAAGAAGCATAGCTAGGAAGAGATGGGATCCACCTGACAAAGAGAGGGAAGCACATCTTCACAGTCAGTTTTGCTAACTTGGTGAGCAGGGCTTTAAACTAGGTTTGCTGTCCTGAGATAAGTGGGGCAGTGGGTGATCCAGAGGAAGCACAAGGAGGAGGGGGCAACAGAGGAGGCCTTTTCATTCTTCCTGAAAGTAGAGATAATGACTAGTTACCTCAGATGTCTGTACACAAATTCATGGAGCCTGGGATACAAGCAGGAAGAATTGGAAATCCTAACCCAGTCACAGAACTATGATGCAATTGTAATAACAGAGACTTGGTGTGATAGTTTGCATGACTGGAGCACTGTCATAGAAGTGTATAAGCTGTTCAGGAAGGACAGGCAGGGGAGAAGAAGAGGAGGAAAGTAGGGCTCAAAGTGACCTTGAGGGTCATCTAGCCCAAACCCCCTGGCCGAGGCAGGATCATCCCTATTCAAACCATCCAGTACAAACCATAATGTAAACTCTACATAAAACCAACAAAGTAAGGATCCTTCGGAAAAACAGACTTTGCCCATCAGTTCCCTGAGTGAGTCAGGATCCCCTGGGAAGTGCGTCGAGGGTGGGGCGGAGAGGGGGAGGAGTCCAGGACAGCCAGTTGTATTTTAAAGAAATCTTACTGAGAGTGTAGGAAAAAACCATACTGATGCACAGGAAGACTAGAAAGTATGGTCGAAGACCAAATGGATCATCAGGGAACTCTTCAAAGAGCTCAAACACAAAAAAAGAAGCTTACAAGTAGTGGAAATTTGGATAAAGAACTAGGAAAAAGTATAAGAGTATTGCTTGGGCATGCAGGGATGAAATTAGGAAGGCTAAAGTGCAATTAAAACGTCAGCTAACAGGGGATGTGAAGGGCATCAAGAAGGGTTTCTCCAAGTATGCCAGCAACAAAAGGAAAATCAGGGAAAGTTTAAGTCCCTTACTGAATGGGGGAGTATGGCAGGGCACTTGGGGTGCCTGCCACTTTAAGGCCCTGGAGTTGGCAGCCTGCAGGTGCCTGATGAGGGCAGCCATTTTGGGCTCTATATCAACACAGGCAGTTTGGCTGTTGGAAGCCAGGCAGCAGCATTGCCTGGCCTGAGAGCTGCTAGCAGAACATCGGCAGTAAGGGGGAGCTGCAAGGGGATGGTAGGAGGCTCCTGGTCCTGGGCATGACCTGAAACTGCACCGTGCCGGGTGTGGGTGGCCTGGTGGGGCTCTCAGTGGTGCGGGAGCCCCCAGGAAATGCCAGGCCAGTTACCACCCCAGTGGAAGGCAAGACGGGGCACCTTAACCTCTTGCCCCCACTGCTGGGTGGGTAACCCCGTGTGTTTGGAGGGCCCAGGAAGGGGACCAGAGATTGTGTGAGGGGCTAGCGACCCAGCCCGACCATGGGAGTACCCTTGACTGGCCCAAGCTGGGGCCAGGACCCAGGAAGGGGTCAAAAGGGCCAGAGGGCCCACCGTGAGGGATGCCCAGAGCTGGA
>JAGPOW010000261.1:54373368-54385817 GCA_030014935.1 Caiman crocodilus | reverse complement strand
GTCCTGTGACCCTGGCACTCGTTCCTGCCATTGGCGGGGTGTCAGACTAGATGGCCTGCTCTAGGCCCCTTCTGACCCTAGGTACTATGATACTATGATGACAGAATGCAGGTTGGTTGGGGGTAACAGGAGTAGGTATTTTGGTGCACTATTTATATTTTTATCCTGTATTACTTAGAAGCCTGACGTTTCCATTAGTCAGTTTACTGGAAATCTGGCACTGTTACACGTAGTCAAGTCTTAAGAAAAATGGAATGGACAACCAAAGTTATTGGATGACTTTGCCAATACCTAGCTAACTCAGCAACAAAGGGGTCAGAGGGAGATCAAGGATGAGAGAGAGGGAATGGGACGTGAGAAATTAATCACTGTTTTTGTGTGCTGAAGCCTTGTTACATGCAAAGACTTTGGCACATGAAGAGTATTGATTCTGTTGTTCAGCTCCACAGCTTCTCCACTCTTTTCCATTGCCAATTCCTGCTGAGTGGGCATGCCTTGAAGGAGGAAGTGAGTACCTGTCATGCCTTCACCTCAGTTTTAGAGTTTTTCCCACAAGACCTTTAGAGAATAAAAGCTACACCTTCAGGACTGAAGCTGTGCCATATTTAACACAGGTCAGATGAAACAAGTCCCATTGCCTTTCCTAAATGAGGTATTCATGATGAAGAACTCCAGCACATATTACAAAAGTTGGGAAGATCAAATGAGTGCTGCTAGCATTGTCAGTAACCCTTCCCTTGAAGTCATTTCATAGCATCTCAGTATAATGAAATATACAGAAATAGTTTTCAAAGTATATGAGTTATGTTTCCTAAGGATACCTCAGCAGCTATGTGATCTTATCCTGCACTCACAAAAATAATTTATAACTTGTTTCTTTAATTAGCTGTTGGGACAGTGTCTTTCTTGTATATTTTTCTCAATCGTCTAATCTATTGCAATGTCATAATCTTATATATACTCATGAAAGCCACAAGCCAGTATAATTCCAAAGAGGAACCCTAACACATTCTGTTCAAAATTATCTAGCGTCTGGTTTTTACAGTTTTCATTGCTTTTTATTAAATACTGGAGGGGCTCTTGTGTGTGTTACTCCAAGGATCCTATTTTTAACACTGCCTCCAATACAGCTTCATTAAACTCCACCCTCCCCTCCATAACATCTTTGTTATAAAGTTCATTATAAAAATGAAAATGCAGGGATTTTAAAGATTGTGTTATGTTATAGAATACTATATTCTGTTTTAATCTTTCTGGCAGATTTCTTGGAAAAGATTTAGAATACACAATTGAGAAAATACAGACAAACTCCAAAGTGTGCGCAAACTACTCTGATCTAGTTTGTAAATTAGCACAGTGGGTACTAATTCCGGTGTACTGCAGCATTAGTGGTTAGGTTACTTTTCAAGGTAAACCACAGGGCACTTTATGGCTCAAATCTTTCTACCAAATGTTTTGGGAATTACAAAACCTAACGAGGCTATTACTCAGCAGTTATTTAACTTTATTGTAGTCAATTCAAGGTTACACATAGCTGTGTATTCTTTAAAACATTGTTTGTTCTAAATGAAAACCCACTATTGGCTTGCTAATGCATTGATTTTTCTTGAAAACAAAACATAGTGCACATGGGAAAAGTAGGTACTACTAATTCCTAAAATTTTTCCTCAGACTAACCCAACTTTACTGCGAGCAGCAGCTATCTGGAAGGCTGATGTCAGAGAAAGCTTATTCTGAGTGAAAAGGGGAAAACAAACACATTTTCATTGGTAACATATGTCATGTGAAGGACCCAGAAATATTTCAAATAAAGCCTACAGCTGTTGCATCTTAAGGAGCTATTTGATTCAGTTGTCATACCTTGTAAGCGGAAATGGTCAGTGGCACTTAGTTGGGGTCTGTGACATTTTCAAATATGATATCATTTAGCTTGTAGAAAAGAATTGCAGAAGTGTAATAGCTATTTAATGACTAATGAGAAGAACCCTGTGTGTAATGTATTTGTGAGTGAGATTACCCCCATGATTTCTAAGCAGTATTTTTTCACATAGCCTAGAATTTCAAAGTAGGATACAACTTGCCACTTAACTTATGGTCTCAAATAGCTCATTAACATACAGGCATCGCATAGTTGCATGTGATCTGCTAGGCTTCTATTAGACTCTGCGCATATGCAGATGAATTGTTTGATATTGGAAGGAATTTGCACATTACCACTCTAGCTGCCAGTGCCCAATGAGACACAAAAATTATGGTTATTATTACATGAGAAGCTTTAAATGACTTGGATATCCCTTCCTTCAGTGTAAATTACTTTCTCTATAAATTTAGCATGGTTATTGTTTTTCTGGGGGAAATGGTCTTCATCAAGAAAAAGTATAAAGCCTTAATGGAATTTTGGAACTAGAATTTGTACATGAATTCAGTTTTTTTAATCTTCTGGCCCTAATTTAGATGACTGCAATATTTGAGCATTTCCCTAGCTTTATGAATTTAGGTTTACAGCTCTCCTTCAAGGTTGGGGAGTACAGCTAAGACCATTTAACAGAGATGGAACTGAAAATCACACTAGCCCAAAAAGGCGCACACAGTCTGGGGCATATTAGAGGTCTCAATCCAAATGGCTTATATCCAATCAAACACCCTAACCACTAGGCCATCTTTCTTCTCTGAAATCTAGGCTTACATATTTAAGATTGAATCTAGAAAAAGAATATTTTCACAGTCTATTACCAAAATATTATGCATTTATTTATATATTTAGTCAGAGATTTTCCAAAGCTGCCTAAGAAACTGGGTACTTGAGGGCAGATCGTCTTCCACACATTAGACATCTAAATGTTACTCTAGTTGTTTAAGTACAGTCTTCTTCCATGTTGCTGGAATCTCTGAAAAATGTTAGAGGTCTCCTTTTCCTAAATATTTTAACCTTAGACTTAAAACTAAGTGACAAAAGTGCTGAGGGCTCCAGAACCTTTTTTTCAGGGACTCAAGGGCCACATCTAGATGAGTGCAGCCATGAGGTATGTAGTGCCGCAGATGTGTTTGCAGCACCACATACCACAAATTCAGGAGTTCTCCATGCTACAAGGGGTGCAGCGTTTGTGTGTGTGGGGGTGGGGGTTTGACCCCTGGATAGCCACGGGTAAAAAAAACCTGTGCAAATAAAAGTGAAATGGTGCACGCGGGGATAATAGCATGTGCCCCTCAGAAACAGAGCCTGGCTAGCCAGCAGCCACACTGTAGCTGCTGGCCAGGCTCCAAGTGTCAGGATTGTTGCTGCTGCAGCCCTGAAAAGTCCCCAGAGCCCCAGCTAAGGCTGCTGGGGTCAGCACGGTGCTGGCCTCAGCCTCCCCTTCCCCACCGGTGCAGAGGGGGTGTGGCACAGGTGTTCCCCAGAGACAACTAGTGGTGACACCACTAGTTGTCCCCAGGGAACTACATGTCCACGCTCATCCGGATGCAACCAAGGTGTAGGAATTGGATCATCCTTAGATAATTAGGGGTGCAAACAGAAGTGCAGCTCCCCGCTGTAACTGAGACTGCTTTGTCAGAAGCATTCTGAGTTACAAGGCTCTCCTAAAACAAACAGAAGTTCACTGGGAGCCTGCAGCAAGTTTCCACTAGCAACCGCCCTTGCTCTCTCCCAGCCTGTCCCTGTTTCAGAATGGGAGGGGGAAAGGGAGCAGAAGGAGCACATTCTAGTGCTGGAGAGTGGGCTGGGTAAATTGCAGTTCCCTCCCCTCCTTGGGGGGGGAATCCAATGCACTCACCCCACCATCCAGTGGGGGGCTGAAAAAAATAAAGACTGAACTCTCTCTGCTCCCTTTTGTTTCTCCCTTTCTGAAAACAGCTTGTGGCTGGCACCACAGACAGAAATTTACAGATGCTGTGTTTTGAAATGTCTTCACCTGACATCTCATGCATGAGGGGTCAGATTTTCACGCAGCTGGCCATTTTTTAACCTGTCTGCGGTCACGTACTTGTATTTGGTCATGGCTACAATCTGCTTCTGTGGCTAGATCAGGCAAAAATTGTTACTTCTGTCAGCACCCATTATTACTTAGATGCCTACGAGGTGGAATAGGATCCTAAACCCTGGTTGGTTCTCATTAATTTTAGTAGGAATTAGGCAGGTTGGAAAATCTTAGTCTTCCTGTTTTGGGGGCATGTATATATATATTTGTACAGGTGGCTTTGCCACAACATTTTCTAATTGCACTTTTCTAACTTAATGCTTCTGTTTACAAGAAAATTCTATAGGATTATTATATATGTTTAATTCAGTTGCTTTTTAGTTTGATTTTTATAAAGCCCTGGGAAGAAGGGAAAGGAAAGTAGGGAGTAAAGACTGAAGTTGTATACAGGTTGATCAAGATTTTGTTTTAAAGATAGCTCATCTGTAGCTATGGACTCTCCTGCTCATTTCACTTGATAATCCTTTTATTCTTGAAGCTTCTGTTAAGTAGCTCCTTTGAGAGCCTGCAACCTGACCATTTTTTCAATATACTTTGGGCAAATTAAGAGTATATTCAATGTAGCAGCATTTCTTGCATTCCCAAACACAGGTACATGTCTTAATACTGTGAATAGTTGAATTGACTCATGAATGCACAGACTTGCGTATCCCAAACCCTGCCAGACCCTTTCCAGATATCAGATGGAGTCAAATGATTGTCAAACTGGAAAGTTTATTTTATAATCACCAGGTGTCAGTGAATTCCTCTGTATTTGATGAATAACAAGTCACCTGAGAGACAGATATGTCTGAAAGTTCTGGCATGAAAATGAGAAGGAAGTAGAGAAGACAAATTACAAATGAGTGAAGGAATACTACCCTAAGTTAGGTTGTAGTGGAAAGTTTTGGTTCTTAGGTCAGTAAGAAAATCCTGATCAAAAAGCATGGTGTAATTAGGAAATCTGATTTCTAGTAGTTTTCTGCTTGTGCTGAGTCCAGCACTGTTAAATTAAATTATATCTTACAATGGTACATTTTTTCAGTCTGTACCACAGGAAGGTGTGTAGAGAGGCAGCTATTTCCTTCCTCTCCTTAGCCAATTCTGAGCTCCTTCAGGGCACAAACATGAATTTTAATGGACTCTTGCCTTGGCTGCACTGTTTGTGAGAAGACACCTTGAATTCTGCTTCCATGAAGATCAGGCCTCACAATTTTTCTCTCTGTCATATGTATTAGATTTGGTCAATGATGTTATAATTCCTAGAATGAAAATATTTCTGTTGCATTCTAACCATTTTACTTGATCCATAGTATAATAGATAGATTTAGATATCCTGTCCTGATGGTGCCTTTACATGAAAGTATAAAAGAATTCTTGTAGAAATTGCTGCAACTATTTCATTCTGATGAGAAGGAGGGTAGCAAGATTAAATCAACTCTTTCTGGTTTCTCTTGCTTCATCAAATATTTCTAGCAGTTCTTCCTGTAAATGATAGTTCCAAATGGAAAATGAAGGAATTGTTATTGTCACAACTACCCAGCAGATAGGTCCAGAATTCTGCCAGCTTTTTCTGAGTCAAGGAGACATATATGACAATAAAACATGAGCAATACAAGCCGATCCCTCTGCCTGCTGATTTCAGAAATGAAAAATAGGACCTGCTGTTAAAGTGTTTAAGCTTTCCAGCATTTATTCAAGATTCAAGACCTATTTGCTTTGTATCTCTGGGAATATTTTTACTAACCAATGAACAGCCCTGAAAATTCAGAATGTTAAACAATATAATATTCACTGCAGTGGCTGTATTGTAGATTCATTATACGCTACAGTGAAATGAGTGCTGTGTAGTGTCAGGTTAAGATGAGGGGCTATAAAGTAATAAAAACAAATTTGCTGAGTGATGTGATGATTGCACCACTTAACTAGCAGTGATAGCCTCGGTTTCCAAGGACTGCCAAAGCCTGCAGGAGAGTGCTAGAGATAACAAGGAGGGGAGAGATCAGCAGCAACAAAAATAAATTGTATTTTAGTTTGTTCACGTGTTTCTCCCTTAAATCATTTTGAAATATGAGAAGTCAAGTTAATCCCTAATGGATTAGAGAAGGCATGAGTAAAATGTTCATGGGGGATAGTAATTCTTGTATTCTTAGCAAAAAGCAATTTACCAGACAAGCTCTGGAGCAAAATGTTGATCAAGATCATCCTATGATAATAGCGGTGATTATGTATTTGTATTGTAATAGCACACAATAATAATGACATCAGCAAAGGATCAGTCTCTCGTGTGTGTGTGCATTGCACACAAATAATGAAGAGTCCCTTTTATTGTCTGAGTATATGACAAGGGGAAATAGGTGGATCTAGTAAAGAGATACAAGTGGCACAAGGTAAAAGCAATTGTAGTAAATTAATAAGCTGTGGTTACCCATAGATTTTTGCTGTGAATTGTGTTCTCCATTCTGTCCAGTAAATAGGAACAAACCTTAAAAATAATTGTGAATAATTGAAATTAAGTCTCCTTGGTATTGTTCTAGTCTGGTTCCAATTTTTCACTTTACTGAACTTTCATTAATCCCCATTTTTTTTAAATGGGGTGGGTGGAACTTTGGGGAAATTATACCTGGAAATGTATTGTGTTTCAGTTAGCTCTATTTCCATCCCCCTTCCCCCTATTTAGACCATAGGATATCCCATACAAAATTAACAATAGTTATTAGGCCTTTGCAAATAGGGAAGTATTTGATTTGTAGGATTATGATTCGATTTGGATCACTGTCCTGAAACTATTCAGTGCTGATTCGGAGATTTGGCCATAGACTGTAAAGGGAAATCGCTGAAATACCTATAACTTTGTCATTTTGGGCAGATTTGGATGAAAACAGGAAGGGTTGTAGCCCCTTCTGAGAGCATGAGGCCTGCCACGTTTCAAGGAGATTGGTGCAGGGGTTTCTGGGAAACTGCACCTCAAGCTTCTGAAAGCAAAACTCATGACATATGTGACTTTGTGTGTATATTAAGGCAGGGAGGGATGAAACCAGCAGGAATGGTAACCTATAACAAGAGGGTTTCCCAGGGCTCAAGCAGAAACAGCTCACAAAAGGGACAGAAAGACTTCAGACATAGACTTATGTGCTGTTTCTATGTCCCTCCTCCATAGCAACTGTGATTGGAAAGGGACTCAGGGAAAGATCACAGTCACTGGTCAGCTACAGGGGTCAGTTCTTTCCCCCCCTTGCTCCCCATCCCTCATCTCAGTTTCTGTTCCCTTGAAAGACTGCTTTCTGAATCACTACATCTTTTTCCAAATCTTTTCCAAATCGATTTGGACGCTCTGAATTAATTTGGAAGGTTTTTTTGGTCTCTCAGTTTGATTCGGAGTTGATGATTTGGTTTCCAAATCACATGGAATTGTCTCCAAATTGAATTGGCAACCAAAGCTTCACACACCCTTAATAGTTATCATAACTGGCCAAGCACTCTTAGCAGAAATTGTTAAGGAATGCTTTAAAGAGGCATAAAATGTACCCCTCTTTATATAACGCTGAGTCAATAGGGACATTAGATTTTATTATTATTATTATTATTATTATTATTATTCCTGATAATTGTTGCAGTTGTGGTTGTGGCAGCTCTGGCTGTAGTCCCAGGACCAAGTTGGAGCAGGAGCTGTAGCCAGAGCTGCCACTATCATTGTTCCTACTGCTTGTCCAGGCAGGGGCTGAACCCACTATATATTTCATGCTCTGGGTCAGAGTGGAGCTGGAGCTAGAGCCACAACTGAGGGTAAATTGCAATGGCAGGGATCAAGCATCTTAGGTTAGGTTAGGCAGATGGGATTGAGGAAAGGAAAAAAGAAGTTATGGGGGTAAGTCACCAGGGAGTGGCAGTGGCTGCAGTTCCAACTCCAACCTTGGGCCTGGGTCAGGACCAGAGCCATAGCAGCTGCCTGCCCCCTTGCCTTGTTCTCAAATACAGGCCCATGGGTCTATTTTTCCCCATGTTGAGCAGGGGGAAAAACCTCATCTTCAATTTGAGTAAATGCCGTAGTAGAGCATATGCATGCCCTTCAACTGGCATCATGACATATGCCTCTAACATATCTCCTCTTGCTGTTTTATTTCCTGATTGATCAGTTTCCTTTAATATGCTTCCTTTGGTAAGATTTTCTTTAATTAAGCAAACCCCCCAAATCATGGGCTTCCCTTTAATAGCAAAGGCTTTGATCAATAGATTTGACTTTTGTGCTAGTTGCACCCAGGCAGCCAATCATCCTAACTGCAGCTCCCCGCACTTTTTTACTACTTGTGTATTTGAAAAAGAGTCA
This sequence comes from Caiman crocodilus, assembly GCA_030014935.1. Lineage (NCBI taxonomy): Eukaryota > Metazoa > Chordata > Crocodylia > Alligatoridae > Caiman > Caiman crocodilus. The sequence goes on along the minus strand of JAGPOW010000261.1, from coordinate 54,377,534 downwards.
GTTATCCTGTACAGCCTAGAGATTAAGTTAATTAATAGAAGTTTCATTGTAAAAAAGGCCCTCTAGGGAAATGTCAAGAAAAATGCACCACCCCAGCAAATCATGGTAGCTGTTTGTTATTGGACCAGTAACAGAGCACAGCTGGAGCTAATTTCTAATAATGCTGCCTTGCTCTGTGGCACCTGGTTAATGTCTTTGCTATGTCCTGGGCTCTACATGAGATGTGATTGTTTTTCTAAGCCAAAAGTGGCTTTGGGTTTTGTTTTTGTACTCCTGTTTTTGCCTTGTTTTTTGTGGTTTTGAAAAGCTGTAAAAAAATCTCCATTGGAAAGTAGAGGACGTGCAGTGCTTTGTCTTGTTAATGCAAGTGTGAATTGTTTGACTGATGGCAAAGAAAGGAGTCCCTGTTAGTCATAACAATACTTGTGGAAAGAAAATATTGAGCTGGAACATGTTAGTTCATCATGTCCAAGCTGCTTCAGGGAGAGTTCACAGGGAAGTCTTCTTCATCACACTGTACAGCAGGGCTCATGCTATTCTGTGGATGCTGATTTCATCATGTGTTAGCTAAAAATGAAGATTTCTTTGCAAGGCAATTACCCCTCGTTTCTATCTCTGGAGTGGATCAGAGAGAATGTGTGACTAGATAAAAGTTGACAAGACTGCAAAGAATATTACAGTCCAGTGATTTTTTTTCCTGTGCTGCTGTGTGAGATTACTTCAACAGGGAAAATAATCTTTGTTACTGATTTAAATTTGCTGCTTATATTTTATAGGCACTATCAGGACTATGCTTGAACTTCACAAGTTAAGCGTGCATTTTTCTTTTTTTGTTTGATTCTTTGAGTCTAGCATCTTGCTTTTTTGTTGGCACCAAGCCTCCAGAAATTATTGCCATGGGGCTACTGATTGTATATCAGTTGTTAAAGGACTTCAGCATATACTTTATCAGTGAGTCAAAAGTAGTGTTTGATTTGAAAATCTACTTAAAAAAAAATAAACTCAGTTTATATTTTAAAATCAGATGGATCGGAAGCAAATTTTAGTCTCTGCATTTCCCTAGAGATTTTAGGAGGGAAGTAAAGGCATATTTATGGTTTACTACGCAGGAGACCTAACTGAATCCTTTTAGTGTAATGAAGTGAAATAAATTAAGGTAACTATCCAAAACATAACAAACAGGGTTTGTTTCTGTATCCCATGATCTTTTCAAGCATCTTTTAAAATGATATGTGGCAGTTTCCTTTTTTAATGAAAGGACAGAAAGATTATTACAAGTGTGAGCAAGTCATATGATGATAAATAATCTTACTGACCAATCATTTTCCATAATCTTCTAATGCAGTGGTCTTGGTTTTGGCTTGGAGTCAGCAGAGATTAAACAGCTTGACATCCATTCAGTAGTTTAGCTCCATTTTGACTGGAAACTTGTTGATGGTCCGATGTTGCATTGCAGTAAGGAATATTGAGAAGAGAGTTGGAGTGATGGTGCAGCCTTGCTTAACTCCTGTCTTAATCTCAAAGGGATCTGTGATAGCTCTGTGACTGAGAACCACTGATCACATACCGTTATGGAGCAAGACATGGGCAACTGTACTTCAGAAGGATCCTCCACAGTGCTGCTTGGTTAACAGAGTCAAAGGTTTTTGTGAGGTCAGAGGGCCATGTAGAGAGGTTTAAGTTGTTTCTGGCATTTTATCTGCACCTGGTAAGCAGTGAAGATCATGTCAGTTGTGCCTTTTGATGCCCTAAATCAGGGTTCAGCAACATTTTTGGCTGGAGTGCCAAAAACAACCCAGCCTCGACCCATGCCTTGACTTGGTTTCCCAGAGGCAGATGGCAAGGGAGCCGTGGGGGGCCTGATCCTCATTGTTGGCAGAGGGTGCATGTTTGCCTCCAAGTGGATGGCAGGGGAGGGGCTGAGTTTGTGCTGCTCCAGGCCTTCCGCCACCGTCCGCCCCAAGACGCACATGCAGTCACCATAGCAGAGCCCAGGGCAGCTATTTTCAGCCTCCTGGCCACCTGGCACAGCTGGCCTGGGCTCTGGGCATCCGCAGCAGCCAGCTGGGAGGCTACAAACAGCTGCACCAGGGTCTGGAGCCCCAGCATCAGCTCCATGGCAGCAGCAAATGCATGCATGGCAGGGGAAGAGTTTGGGTTGCGCTGCCCTAGGCTTCCCAGTGGGCTTCCCTGAGGTATGCATGAGTGCTGCACCACCACAGAGCCCAGTGCAGCTGTTTGTAGCATCTTGGCTGCCTACCATAGCTGGCCCAGGCTCTGAGCAGCTGCAGCCTGCCATGAAGCTCACAAGCAGCTCAGGCTCCATGACTGGTGGCAGCTGCTTAGCGCCCAGGCTGGCTGTGGTGCATCCAGCAGAATGGCTTTGTATGCCATGCTCTGGCATGCATGAGGAGTTGCCAATCCCTGCCCTAAATCCACACTGAGATTCTGGGAGAAGCTCTTCAGCAAGTGGAAGGAGACAGTTCAGGGGGGTTCTGTTGTGGTGGACAGTAAGATGATCTCTCTGTAATTTCCTTAGTTGGCCCTGTCTCTCTTCTTGAAGATTGTCATGATCATGGTGTCCCTGAGGTCTTCTGGGATTTCCTCCTCATTCCAGATCCTGAAGATGAGGGCATGGAGCTGTGATGTGAGCTTCTCTCTTCCTTGCTTAAAGATTTCAGTGGGGATTCCATCAGCTCCAGATGCCAAGACCAAGATCACTCCAACCTCAAACATTGGGCTCCAGTATATGGATGCTATAGTGTATGCTTACTCAAAGGCAGACCTTCAGGCAATCATTGACACCTGTCCCAAGGCATATAAAAAATGACAGTGATGCTTAACATTTGGGAAACTAAGGACCTCCATCAACAAGCTCCTAAAGAGCAATCCCTATCTGAGTAATTCAGATTTACAGTGGGAGTTTCCCATACCTCAGATGCCATCTCTCGCAGAAGATTGACATTTGATGAAAATATTCAACATCGTCTTAAAAGTGCAAGTGCAGCCTTCTGACACATGAGGAAATGGCTGTTCAAAGATCATGACATCAAATCCAAAACCAAGCTCATGGTTTATCAAGCAGTCACAATCCCTATCTTACTGTACAGAGCTGAGACGTGGACAACGTACAGGAGACACCTCAAGTCACTGGAGAAGTACCATCAATGCTACCATTGTGCTACTGCACAAGCTCCTTCACCAACATTTTTGTTCTTTTGCAAGCAAACAACACAAGTTTCAAGGCATTGACCATCTGACATTAGCTTCACTGAACAAGCCATATCATTCAGATGTCTAACTTCAGACTCCTAAAAGTTTTATTCTCCTAGCTCAGTAAAGGTGGAGGAGAGCAGAAAAAGCACTTCAAGGACATCCTTTAAGGTCATTTTGAAAAATGTAACATTGATATCAGCACATGAGAGACTATTGGCAAGGACCACCCCAGATGGAGGAGTCTGCTGCAAGGATCTCAGTACTTTAAACCTTTACAATGACAACAGGAGATGGAAAAGCAGGATGGCAGAAAGAGTGTGTTGTGGTGATGATGATGGGCCCATATGGAGAGAGAAAATATCACAAAGATGCTTTCTCTGTAATTTTCAGTACTAGGAGAAAAGAAGAGTATTAAAGATTTTCCTGATTTTCAGCTATTGTCTTACGCTGTAAAGTTTGAATTCATAATCATATTTGAATTTTGCTGAAGATAAATATTTTTAGGTTAAACCTAAACTGCAGATCCAATTTCTGATAAGTAATATTGACCTTGGATATTGAGGTTGTCATCTTCATCTATAGGTCAGGGTTATACCATTGTGCTAAATGCTGTACAGGCACCTAATGGCGATAATTCCCTCACCAAAGCACCTAGACTCTAAACAGATAAATTAAGGTTTGGGGAAAAACAGGTGCAGCATACAAGTTCTTGTACTCTAAGCAGAACTAGATAACAGGATTATAAATGCATGTCATTCTTCTATAACTGCCGTTGGTAAAGATGCAGTTTCGGGGAGTTATGGGTCTAATGGAAAGGAAATATGAGTTCTAATCCCTGATTTCTAATCCCACCAATGTCATTTATTGCTGTGGCAGTAGTTCTCAACCTCTTTAGACTCTTGGCACCCCTCAGAAGATGCTAGATTTTGTCTTCTCTCTTTTTTTTTTTT
>JAGPOW010000261.1:54328278-54373268 GCA_030014935.1 Caiman crocodilus | reverse complement strand
TTTTTTTTTTTTATTTAACTAAAGAGCCACTTTTCTGTTACAAAGAACATGAAAAAACTGGAACTATGGATTTTTATTTGAAATCTATTATAAGCCAGAAAAAATCTCTTCTCAGTTCACCCCTAGCCTAGAGTGATGTTAGTGTGACCTTTTTCATTTCTGTTATTAGTATGTTAGTGCCTTACCTTACTCATGTATTGTGAGACTTATATAGGTAGCGTGCATGCAATAATTTAAAGATGGGGGAAGAACCCGCTGCACTGCTCCTAAGTGTAAATATTCCCTACCAACAATGAGATACATTTAAAAAAAATGTGAATCATTTCATTAACATTAGTAAGCTTTGTCAGTTTCATTTTTTTCATGGCTTGTTTTTCTTAAAATTAAACACAAGAAATTAAATTTAAGACAACTATTCTATATAAATTTAGCAGTTTTCTTTTAAAAGTACAAAAATCGTGAGTAAAAAAAAGTTATCGCAGTAATGAGTCATTCATATTGTATACAAATGTGCTTATTATATTTACTTGAATTTAAGACAAGATTTTTTTCCCCAGTCAGCATGCGGGTGAGAGGAAGCCTCATCTTAGATTTGAGCACTGGTCTGGGTCAGGCAGAGGCTCAGCTTTGGCCTTTGGCTGGGAAATAAAGCTAAAGCTGAACCTCTGCCTGTCCCTGGCTGACATGGCTCATTTGGCAGGGGTGAGAGCATGCAACTGGGGGAGTGCTGGGGAGACCATAGGGGACAATAGGAAACCTGAAGCCTACCCCCTAATCCTTGCCCCCCATGCTTATGCCCCCACTGCCTTCCCTCTCCCTTTTACCTTCTGTTTTGTCTCTGGTCCCTCCAGCCCTGACCCAAACTGGGCAGGAACTGCTGCTACTTCTCCCTATCTGGGTTGGGCAGGGCTGCTGCTGCTTTACTGACATAAAGGCATGGAGGGGCAGACAGCAGGGGATAGGGGAACATGTGGTATGGGGGTATATGGCAGAGGACAGGCAGCAGGGGTGCAGGAACAGGGGGACAAGGGGTAGAGGTCTGACCCCTCGACCTCCAGTGCAGCTTCTCCTCCCCTCAACTCCCCACAGCAATGGGGATGATAAATTTAAGATGACTTTACACAATTACCTTCTATACCTGGGAAATTATAACAAATCTATAATTTTCCATGTGTACAGTCTAATCTTTTTTGGGGGGAGGGGGGCATCTTGAATTCAAAGTACTCTTGGATTTGGGTAAAATATGTTAATCAAAACGGTACCTGATTCTCATAAATGTCAAGGTTTCTTTACATGCTGTAGCAGCATGAGGGGTCTTCAAAGTGTGTGTACATTATATTTACACATACTTTTACATTTCTTGAGTGGTGTAAAGGGGATTTATTGTAAAAGAGAATAAGGCCCAATGATTCCATGAGAGGTAATTTTTTAATTCCTTAATTTTATGAATTAAATTTGTTTCCTAAACATTCAGTTTGCATAGATTTTGACCATCCTTGTTTTAAACTAACTTTCTACTTTGTATTTTTAAAATAGCCTTCATTTGTAAGAGGCCTAATCTTTCAGTCTCTAAACAGAATAATTTTCTTCTGAAGTCTGTGGGAATTTTGCTTGAGTGGGAGTTTCAAGATCAAGCCTTATGTACATAGGTAATTATAGGTCAAAGGTAGCATAGCTACTTTTTTTTTAATAGAAAAAGCATAAGCTTATCAGCAGAGTTTGCAGTGTTTATCTTTCAAGGCAGAGAAGACGGAGACTCTTTATGAGCTGTTGGTGAAGTGAACCCCAGGGAGTCTTATATTAATATAGTTTATCCTATGTGCTTGGGAACAAGAGTTTATTCCTAAATTAATGTCTTGCTACTCTGGTTTTCTATTACTTTCTCTTATACCGGCCTCAGGGGAAAAATCACAAAGAAAAAGGAAAATATATTTATCATCTACAGTGTCATAATCCCTAGTAAACTAATATTAATTTTATTTTATTTGGGTTTCTTGTTATTTATGTGTTGGGTTTGAAAATGCTGGCTGTAATATTAAATTTGCCAAGATACTGCAGTATTTAAAAACAATCTGTGGAATACCAGTGTCTGTTTCAGTTCCCCTTTGAGCCAAGTCAAGATTAGCATGACCATCTTTGCCCACCTCTTCCTTCTCCCCTCTCTCTGCACCCCTCCACTCCCCCAGTGGCACAGCCAGAACAGAGCCTGCAGAGAGGACAGGGGTGGATGTGTGCTGTCCGTTGCAGGCTCAGGGCTCCCCACCCTGCTGCCCTCCCCCAAGAGCCCTGTGCTGGCCACAGCACCATGGTGAGGTGCCTCCTGCCCACCTGGCTGAAGTGCTCAGTGTCTTTTTTGCCTCAGTCTTCACAGGCAAGGTCAGTTCCCAGACTACTGCACTGAGCAGCACAGTTTGGGGAAAGCTGAGGGGCCCTCAGTGATGAAAGAACAGGTTAGGGGTTACTTAGAAAAGCTGGATGTGTACAAGTCCATGGGGCCAGATGGGATGCACGCAATGGTGTTGAGAGAGTTGGCTGATGTGATTGCAGAGCCACTGGCCATCATCTTTGAAAACTCATGGTGATGAGGGAGAGGTCCTGGAAAAGGGCAAATATAGTGCCCACATTTAAGAAAGGGAAAGAGGAGGATCTAGGGAATTATAGACCAATCAGCTTTACCTCAGTCTCTGGAAAAATCATGGAGAGATCCTCAAGGAATCCATTTCTAAGCAGTTGGAGGAGAAGAAGGTAATTAGGAGCAGTCAGCATGCATTCACCAGGGGAAGGTCATGCCTGACCTGATTGCCTTCTATGACTGGCTCTGTGTGTGTGGGGAGACCAGTGGATGTGGTGTATCTTGATTTTTAGCAAGACTTTTGATACTGTCTCCCACAACTTTCTCACAGGGAAGCTAAGGAACTATGGGCTGGATGAATGAACTTTTAAAATGGATAGAAAGCTGTCTAAAGCTTCAGGCTCAGAGAGTAGTAGTTAATGGCTTGATGTCTGGTTGGCAGTCAGTATCAAATGGAGTGCCCCAAGGGGTGGTTCTGGGGCCAGTTTAGTTCAAAAGCTTCGTCAACAACCTGGAAGATGGCATAGAGGGCACTCTCAGCAAGTATGCAGATAACACCAAACTGGGAAGAGCAGTAGATATGCTGGAGGGTGGGGCTAGGATTCAGAGTGACCAAGACAAATTCAAGGATTGGGCCAAAACAAATCTCATGAGGTTCAACAAGGACAAATGCAAAGTCCTGCACTTAGGACAAAACACTCCCATGCACAGTTTCTGCAGGGTTTACATCTTGCTGGGATCCTTTGACCCCAGTTGACTTCCTGCCCCTGGAGCAGGAGGCTGGACCCGATGACCTTATGAGGTCTCTTCCAGCCCTAACGTCTATGAAATCTATGAAAAGGACCATGGCTTACAGTGGACGCAGAGAGGTGGTGGAAGCTCAATCCTTGGAGGGTTTCAAAATCTGGCTAGACAAAACTTTGGCTGGGATGACCTAATTGTGGATGGTCCTGCTTTGAGCAGGGGGTTGGACTAGATGACCTCTTGAGTTCCCTTCCAAACCCTAACTTTCTGTGATCTATTGGATAGGTATTGGCTGATGTGGCTGGTTACTAATCAGCCATCGGTACTGGCCAAAAAAATCTTTATTAGTGCATCCCTACTTAAAATTAATCTTTCTTATGCTAACTTCCTTCAAGGTATGTCTTGGCAGTCAAATGCAGGTATCATGTTTTCATTGCGATTCTTTGATACATGTTCCATACAAAGCACAACACATGGGAAAAGCTTGGGCAGGGTGACAAAAATGAGGGATTTTTTTTTCAAAAATGAGATTACATTTTTACATATGAAATGAATGCAGAGAGAAGGTGTCCACAGAGTAATACAAAGGTAATAAAGGACCAGAGCATAGACTAAGAGGAAACCAGAGATTCTGGCCCTGATTCAAATCTCTTTCCCTATTCAATAGAGCACTTAAACACACGCTTAACTTTAGGCCTGCTTAAATCCTCTTACATAGAACTAGGTCTTTTGAATACACTGATTGACTTGGATAAATGAAATGGGATACAGAGCTTTTCTGTCTCCTGATGTTCCATTTGGTGAACGGATAAGCAGAGAATCTCAAGTGTTTCAATCTAGCACCTTGTACACATGCTAATGGATTTAAAGAAGAGAAATAAACTAATGTTTTATCAAAGTGTTGGAAAGGCAGCTAGGGGTAGATTCAAGCTAGCAGTAGGTTCATATGCATAAAGATAGATTTTGTAATTGTCAGTTTTCAAGATAAAAAGTTTTGCGAACAGATTGCAAACTGCAGAATCTGACTATACTGATAACACACTGAACTTAAATTTATTCGAATCCTCTTTTAAAAAATATGACAGATTTTTGAGAAGTCTGGATAGAAAGATTCAAATATATTATGACTACTATTAAGAAAATATGCCATATTGAAAAGTTGTGGCAGTTGCATTATGTTGCAGTGACTGGCTTGATCCTTTGCAAAAACTGAATACAACTGTGTTCTCTGGAAATTTCAAATTCATTTGATCATTTTGCAGATGCTTAATTTATATGAGAAATGCGATATTAAAAGCTGTTTGTGTGATCAGCGTAGAAAATTTACTTGCAATCAGAAATGGCAAACATACTGATCAGATCCCTGACGGGAATCAGCTATAGAAGGAAACGTTTTTGGTGTCACTTATTTATTACTTAGTGCATGCAAAATACAGCAAAGAATTAACTATATTTTAAATGGTTCACAAGTGCATTTGATGCAGCATTTTGAAAGGTTACATATTACAGCTTGATTCTGTGCCTTTTTAAACTGAGGGCAAAACTCCCATTGTTTCAGTAGTGCAGGATCAGACAGACCATTAATAACAGCTCTTACTAAGTTTAGTAAGTTGGAAGCTTCCAACTTAGGCTTTAATATGCTTAAAAATTAGAAGCTGGACCACAAAAGTATGACAAAATTTGTGTTTTGAGCCTAACTTCCTGATATGGTTAGTGATGAGCATTGTGCACTTCTGTAGGGTAATTCATAGATACCAGACACTGAGCAGGAAGCCTAGAATTATTTAATAGAAAACACTTTGCATAGAAGTGTGTGTGTTTGATTCCTTGGCCCATTTGTGTAGCTGAGGGACTTGTTTCCAGATGGTATATCAGGTGCCCTGTCTCACTTGGAATCATGCACTTCTCGTTTGTGTGGGAATTACTTGCTACTCTGTAGAATCTTCTATGGTGTTCATGTTGGGCAGTGTGGGAACAGGAAGCTTCATAGATATCTCCAAAAACAAATCAAATTACATAATTTGATTAGGCTGTATTTTCATGCCTTTTATCCTTGAGGGCGCACAATTTGGACATATATGTGAGAAATACATCTGTTCCATATAGAAAACTTATTATGGATCAGTATCTTGTTTTGTGATCATCATTTACCATGACAAACTGAAACATTTGCAATTCAGAAGACATTCTCAGCTGCAGAACTTAAAGGTTTTATACTTTGGAGAACAGCTGGCATTATTCAGTCTGCTGCTGCTTGTTTGCATCAAACACAATGCAGCAACCGCTTTTTAAAAATTTTTGGATGAAGCCTGCAGAACACTGAATGCTACAAGGACTTCCAAACCACAGTTGTTCTCACTAGATAACGCTTCCAGTGATATCAGGTCCATTGTTCTAATCCTGACCCAAACTCACAACCAAAGATAGGCAAATAACTATGTGAAACTCTAAGGAATTGAAGGACTCTTAGCAACGGGCTAACATTCATGCTAATACTGAAGGCGATTAGACAAGATTCTGTATTGTGCAGAATTGTAGTAATACAAACAGTAAGAATCAAGGGAAGTGATATTGTTCGCTAGTAGTATGAAGTAAGAACTACTATACTAAGCTGTTGAGTGGTCTCCTTTATTGTTACATTTTAGTGCACCTCAGTCATACAAATGCACACAGTTGTGGCTCCAAAGATGATGAACAATTGGTTCTTATGTATCTCAGTTAATATTTTTAGTGGAGTTTCAATGAGGAATTATATCTTTGTTGATGTTCAAGGAGCTATTCTTTGTGCTGTGCTGAAAGACAATTAGGAAGCAACACAGAATAAGGACAGGCTAAGGCTTTATAAATCTGAAATTGTTCTGATAATGGGGTCTGGTTGTATTCTGGCTTTTAACTGAATATTTTTGTTTATATGCTATCTGTAGATAATAATTGCTTTGCTTTTTATAGGATGTGATCCAAACTTCGAGAAATGCTAAGTACTTTCAATTGGTTAAATATTCCCTTCAAGGTTTTAGAGAAGTTGGAGCAAATGAAAGGGAAAAAATGATTTTCTGGGGACACCTGATGCATCAAATTACCAGTTAACCTCTTTGAGTCTTGTAGTCACTTTGGTGTCTACGAAATGATGCAAAAACAGCAAGCTTATGACAGGCCACGTCCTCACTGTTGACATAACTGGAAATAGCCTAACTGGCAGGTTCTAGCCTACCAGATGTCAGGTATGTGAGAAAATAGCTTAGTAGTTAAGGCTGTTGGAAAATACGCATCTAAACTTGATTTATGCTTTCCATTGTTATTTTGGCCTCTTTGGAACTTATTTCTGTGTTGTCTCACTGCATATCAATCTTTGGTAAGAGTTGATGCAACTAAATGTAATGAGAGAGAATCACAACAGAAAGGTAAACATACTGGATTTGAAGCAGGCATTCACTTTCCAGTTAAATTAATTCAAAATTTATTGTGGGATGCAAAGACAAGTAAACGAATCTTTGCTGCAAACTATGAAGCTGCCATGGCAAGCCAATGCTCTGTCTGTGGTACATACAAACCAAGCAAGGGCTATGGTTTGACAACCACACGAATCATTTGCAGAGTTTGTTATGTTTTTAGTTGTTGCTGCTTGATTGTCAAATGAACAGTTTGTCAGTGACCCACTGTATGGGCTCTGTTGTATAGCTTTGAAAAAAATCAGCCAGACTCATAATCAGAAAAGTGATAAAAGTAATTACATCTAGCAGTGTTTTGTTATCTAGTAAGAATCTGACTATATATAAAGTATGACTGGTTTGTATTAAATCATCTTTCACTCAGAGCTGCAAACCCAACAGCAATGGCTTAGCACTACACTGTGTCTTAGCCTATCAGTGACGTCTGATTACTGTGTTCGCACGTCTAAGTTAATACTATTACAAGACTGCAGAATGGTTAAACAGAAGACTGGTAGTTACATTAAATACTGATATGGGACAGTTGCTTCCTAGATTTGTTCCCCCTAACTTGCCCCCTCTTCTTTTCTTTGAAAGACCCATCTTTTGAGTTCATTAAAAATGAAGTGAAATCTGGGAACTGAATTTCTGGAGCAGTTTCATTTAGTCAGTACAGTCCACATCCTTTCTCTGTGTATGTGGAGATTATGGGTTTAAACTCCCACACCGTTCCTGGGATAATGACATAAATGCAAAGCATAAATGTGAACTATCTAATTTTAGTCAGGCGGCAGTAAATTCTCTTGAATAAGTGCAGCATGTCATCTGTCTGAGGAGAAAACAAAACAGCTAAACATACTGCCTATGTTAACCTCTCTGGTAGCCTAGGAAAGTACAGAAGCAAGGGTTGCTTTAAAGCTCACATTTTCCTTAGCCTCAGCACCTCTTCTCCTAGGATTAGAGTGGCTACAGATTACTTGTCTAGGGCAAAACTATGTGTAAATACAATTCTATACGATAACCAGTTTCTAATATCTTCCGTATACTTAAGACTGGGCACATACAGTGAGATGGTGTGGGATTGTGACAAAAGATTAACATGATTGTTATTTGACTCTCTTAATACTTTTTTGGTTCTTCCTCATTTCTGTTTATTGTCATATATGCAAGCAGTCTTTACTCCAGTGAAAAATGAAGTAGATATCAAAGTAAAATAAACATGCTAGGAGTAACCAGAGGAAATTTTATCCCTGTCATAAACATCAAATTATCAGCTGAAGTCAATAGGAGTTGGGCCCCCTCACCTCATGACTTATTAATACTATGCCTGGTGTATATCACTACATTTCAAAGTGTACTTAAATAAGGGGCCTTACAAGTTTTTAGGAGGTAAAAGCTATATTTTGCCAACCTTCCTCATGGCAAGTACTAATGGACTCCATGGATAGTCTCCATGTGCCACGCACAGAATAAGATAACTTGTGTGACTGAAAGCAGCAAAATCTGGCCCTTTGCAAAAAAAAAAGAACTGGGTATATTAATTTCCACATAATGGATTGTTGATTTAACAAAAAATAAAATGGGTCTTTTCCCTTTAATCTCAGAGGAAGATTAAACTGTATTTTGGGAGAGGGATTGAGGAGCAAAAGGAAGATGTGAATATCCATAAGATAGGGTGATATCCTTGCTGAATTAAGCCCAGAAGAGGACTTGAAAGACATGAATGCTATAAATGGCTGTAATCTGCTTTGATGGGTTTAGAAAGTCAACAGCCAAAAATAATACAAGAGGTCATTAAACAGCAGTGTGCAAGGTTTGGTGTCTTCAAAATGTCTGATGCCATGTGCCGGGTGTCCTGAAGTATTCACTATACCTAGGTCATGAAACCCAAGGCAGGATATTGACAAAGGAGCAAAGCTTATAATATCTCTCTGGAGAAGCTTAGGCATACAATAAGATTATATCTGTCATTTGAAGGAGCAATGTCAAAGCCCACAAACAATACTAGGTTTTTTGAACCAAGGCATTGATTTCATAAGCTCTTAAAATACAAGATTCAGTATTAATTTTGTTTCTTTTCACTTAAAAAATCTTTTTGATAAATGATAGATTCATAAGTAATAGATTTTCTTTAATTGGAAAACCATCCTGACGTTCTTTGCAACCTTTATCTTAGCAATGATTTTACAAAGGTAACCTAAACATCGGTACATGATCATAGATCCTGATCATTAAATCACAAATTTTGATCATCACTTTCAGGTGAGAATCCCCATTTACTCCAATAGTCAGTTCACCTAAGGGGTACATGATTTAGCCCCAGCTTCATAACTGAGTGATGAAGGTTTATTAATTGATTGGATCTAGTGCTTATGGCTGGTGAGGAATCTGGTGCATAGTATATACTTTTGCTATATAGGAGGTAATACCTGTATTAGATTCAAGTCCACAAGTTGTATAGGTCCTTGGGTAGTTAAAATGAAGTCCAGCCTTTACTTTGAATCACCATCTTCTACCTACATAACAAATTCATCACAGCATATCATTACTAGTTTAATTTAGAATGAAACTTCCCATGAAATGCATAGGATTTATGAATGTGTCTAAAACAGACACAATCGTACAAGTTAATGCTGATTTATAGGGACGTTCAGAGTTCACAAGCTCCATGTGTGTTTTATTATATGTGTTTTATATATAATATATTTCTGTGCTCTCCATCAAGATATATTAGAAATGTGCTGTTCCTACAAAAACAAAGTACACAGCTGCAGTTTTTCCCTGTGATAATAAAATACTATGCAGGAGACAAAAGGATGATCTGAAATTAAGGCACAAGGCCAAAACTGAGCTTTAGATGACATGTTCAGTTTGTATCTTGGCCACAGACTTTGTGCATGGCTTTGACCAGTTCATTTAGGACTGGAAGACAGACTCGGTGGAAAGATGTCCATTGACTTCAGTAGACTAACTTTGTGCTTTAATTCACTTGAAGAATGGTACTTCCCCAAAACTGAAAGTACTTTAAAGCTTTTAAGGTCCTCAAAAACTAGCTGGACAACGGCCCTGTTTGTAAGTAAGGGAAAGCTTATTTGTTAGGAGAGGGATTAAGCTACTTAGTTTTCCTTTTGTACTTAAGTCAGCTTCACTTTCATAAAGCAGATGAGACTGTTTGCTTAAGGCTACCTCTCATATACCTGCTCTCAGTAGCTGAGTATTTGAAGGATTAGCCTATCAAGTTTGGTCTTACATTAACTGAAGGCAGGGTGTCTTTAAGTATTTCTTTTCATTTCCCTGATTCAGGCAACATGATAGCACCACTCACTTTGACTCAGTATTAGTGGTAAAAGCCTTATTTTCTCCTTCTATGCAGAAAGGAAAATAGACCCATACAGCTTTATTGGCTTTTTGGAGCCACAGCTTCACTTCACTTTACAAAAGGTAGAAATGGCAATACTACGGATTTTTTTTTTTTGGGGGGGGGGGGGGGAGTTTAATTGCTTTTTTTTATTTTTTTTATTTTAAGCATTATTTCCTGTAGAAACAAGAAGGTGTTTCACTAGGAGCACAATTTCTCTGTGCTACCCTTCACAACTCTGCATTTTCCCCTGGCATGGTTTAACTTTCAGCTAATATGCTTGCAATGCCATATCTTTGGCCTGTAGAAATTGCCTGTAACAATAAGTTATAATGTATACTTCAATATAAGATCCATGACTCTGAGAGGAAATAATACTATATAAAACAGTCAGGCATGGTCTCTTCCTTCCTCTGACAAGGTAGAGTTCAGCTTCTCAGCGGTAGCCAAAAGGGAGTCACTGGAGGTGGTTATCTGATATGGGGGGGAGACAATCTGATATGGGAGTTCTCCTTTTTCCTGCCAGAGTTCCATTTCACTCTTTTGCAAAAAATTAAGGCCTTTCTAATGCCCTCCATGTATAGTAAGAGGAAAGTTCATCTATGTCTAAATCAACATGCAACTCCAAGAATACTCCCATCAGTGTAATGCCAGTACAATTGGCTGCTGTCGCGTATCTGTTAGTTTGGGATGCATATTTCTGCTCACAGAATGCAATATGACCAGTATTTTATTAAACAACATTGTATAAGGTGACAGAATATGAAGGACTTTTTTCATCATTTGTTTAAACAAAAGGCTTCAGTTTAAAATAAGTAGCTTTGAAATATAATGGAATTGTTTTGGACATGCTTTTTGGAGAAAATGATTAGTTATGTGTAGAAATCTTTCAAGTCAGTAGATTCATATGCAAATGTAGAAAAATGCTTCTCTGAAATGTGAAGAAAAAATGCAGTTATAACACTCACTGTATTGAGATACTGCAGCCCATAGTGTAGGTGATTTTCACACATACCTTTGTCTATGCACCTCATTCCCAAAAAACATGCACTCGCACTGTTTTAGAATAAGGCTTCTCTTGAATAGAGATGCATTCAATTAATGTGTTTTATAATGTGAAACTTTGTAAAGATAAATTGAAGCCAACAATCTTCTTCAAGCAACCGGTATTTGGGAACCAAAATCTAGGCCCAGTTCCAGATGCTGCATGGATACAAGCCTACTCTAAACCTCTGAAAGTTGTCTACAACATTTCCAGTTCTGATTAGTGGACTTGCCTTAATACAATATTGGGAGTGGGCAAATTAATTCTGATGACAGCCACAGCTAATTATCTAGGCACAATATTGCATAAATGCAGGTATACTGCTTCAAAGGTAGCTAATTAGCTCTCTGCAGATCTAATTAGTGTGCATGCATAATCTATGTCTGAGCAGAACATTGCAGGTTGCCACAGGAATGCTTAAGGGTGAAGGTTGTCCAAATTCAGGACAAAACTGTAATTTCAAGGACCCTGAGGACACTGGGGTACAGACCTGGAATTTGAGGCTATCCTGAAAAATTAATGATGGTTGATTGCATTAATATTCCCTATACTGTACTTCGAATTTCATCTTAGATTCAGTAGCAGAGAAGCTACAGCTTTCATCTTCTACCTACCTACATTTCTCTAGCATGTAAAAACTTTAAGTTACTGGGCTTGATTATTCCATCTGAACTGTGCTTAGATGGTAATGGAAAGGGGCTACAGATCTTACACCAGTGGAATCTTACATCACATACTGCCTCCTGTTCCATCCCTTCCTCTTTTTCCTTTTCACAGCCAGATCCCTCCTCTGGAATATCACCAATATGCCTTTTGCTGCTCTTTGCACAGGAGACGGCAGACAAGTGACTTTTCCCATGTTTCCCTGCTCAAGTTACTTTCAGACTATTGTTAGCTACTAAGATTGTGCAAAGGGGTGTTTCTGGATCATAGGGTCTACCCTATTGTAGTATCCTACATTTAAAATCCTACAGCTGAAGTTTTGTTCGGTCTCTGCCAAACGTAGTTCAAAAAATTCCTTCCAAGTGCATTTTTCTTGGATTTGCTTTGCTTTGGTTTTTTTTTTAAAATCTGATAGCTATACAGCTTAGTTAATGACTTACTTTTTCATGATTTTCTGTCTTGTAAGATCTAGCAGCCTGATATACAAGTAGGCAGAATGAAAAAAGAGAGAGGGAAAAAATCTAAATTACTGAGCGAGCAGGTACACTCAGGGTAGCAATCTAGCAAAGAGAATTACTGGAAGATTTTATGGAAGGAAGAAAGGAAGGGAGATTAGTCAACCTGATGGGTTTTCAAGTACATTTGGTTATTGAGTAAAGTTTAATAAAGTTAGTTCTTTCCTTCTCTTGCACCAAATGTGCACAGCGGGGTTTGTTTTGTGATGGGGTCTTTTTGGCTGTCACTTATGTACAACTTGTGAAAGAACTGTGGTCTTAGAAGCTCTCACAAAAGTTAAAAGATTGTCTTGCTGAAGGATTGGGCCCCATGAAAGGGAAAAACTTTTGATTCATTACTTGAGTAAAGCCTCTCTCTTTGCATCCTCTGTAAGAAAAAAATCCGCTAAACCTTTCTTCACTGCCCTGATGTAAGTTTATGAGCCACAACCACAGTAAAAAAGAATGGCTTGTTTCCACTTAGCCTTTTGTCCTGTAACAGCCTGTACACTGACAGTGTAATTTAAAGCTGTCTTTGGCTCCTTTAGGTTATGCAGTAGCTGGCCCATGATCAAGGAAATACATTTTTCCTGAGATGTACTTTTTTGTTTTGGGTCTTAGCTGAGAATTCTTGACAAGTTAGTAACTATTTTATAATATAGGCAGAGGGGGCATGAGAGTGCTCAAAGGGTAAAATGATTTGATGATTTTAATGTGACTGCAAAATATATCACTTTTTGTCACACTGAGGTAACTTCAAATAGGATTGAGGCATTGCTTCTCTCTTAGCAGGTTCAAAGTGCTCCAGAAAAAAAGTCTGCATTTTTGCCTTTGCATAATGAATTGTAGTTGACAAATGAGGCTGCTTGTAACTTTAGCTTTGTTATCTAAGGCCAGAAGCAGAAACTGAGGTTCCAGTACCTATATTTGCACCCACAATTCAAATGTTGCAGATAGAAATTGTGTTAGTTAATGCTCATAAAATGGAGACTGAAATTATAGCCATGTGCTAGTCTTTTAAATTATTCTTTCATGAGTGCAGTACATTTCATGCATGTTAGGTTTTGTTTACCAGCTGTAAATGATAGATTAGCATTTAAATGCTTTTGTAGCAGTTGTATCTGTTTTGGATGTCAAACCAAACAAGTCATTAAGTCTCCCTCAGAATAACCCTCAGTGTTTTATATACTGATTTCCTGCTACTTTTTCCATTCTAAAGAAACAAATGAATAGAACATTTCACAGTACATATGGAAGTCTAAAGTTCTTTTGAAATCTATCATTCACAGCAAATAATGTCTAGCAACACGCTGAAATCAATTACATTTACAAAGGAGTCATAGCTACACCCTCTAACTAGTAGGGCTTTGCCACTGTCATTCCCACCATCCTTCCACTTTACTCCTGTTTCAGGATGTTGTCATATTTTGTTCTCTTGTTGTTTAAAACACATTCTCCTCCTCCCACCTACTGCTTTGCATTGTTTCCTTATACTTTATCTCCCTTCTTCATGACTGCTGTCTTCCTGAGCTGTTACTCCCCTTCTTATTCCACTCCCCATTTGATTTTCTCTCTTCCAGATTTCCTGCCCTTTCTGTTATCAGGTTATCTTCCCTGATAACCGCCTCATCAGTGTCTTCTGGATCACTTTATTTCCTTTTTTAACTCTTACTCTATTATTCACAACCTGACCATCAGGATAATCTACTCCTTTTTCAGGTAGAGCTGGTGCTGGGGAAAGACTGACTAGGTGAACAAGGGAAGCAGAAGATCTTTGCAAGAAAGACTTGCCTCTAGAATGGGCTTGTCTTTTTGATCTATCATTCACCTTTCAAATGTAGCTGAGAGGAGGAATTCAGAGGCTGAGTGGGGAAAAGAAAAGTTTTGTGAGTCCTATTGGTGTTGTGAAGATACATGAACAGTCCTGTGGTCACACCCTGGCAGCTGTTGTTTCACCAGATGTTCCTAAAAGATGAATACAGACACATACACACATACTACCACCACCACCACCACCAACTCAAATTAGAAAACATTTTTATGTAGGGGGCAGCCTCACAAATTCTGAGATTTTTGATCTCTCAACAGAAGGAAGTTCTGACAAATTTTCCTTTCATATAATGCAGTTATTCTTTAGTTATACAGTTGTGGCCCTGACAGCACCCTGCTGTTTTAATACAACTACATTTTGTGTTTGATCTGTTCACAGCATCTTACTTAAACCCCAGGAAGTGTAGCAGAGGTGTGTGTTTTAAAGTGTGAAGAGTGGAGATGTGGTGAGGTCTACATACAGCTCTTTGCAAAAATTTCATCTCGTTCTTATCCACGAGTTTATCTGTCTCCCTATTATCCCATGATTTTAAGTTCTTGCAGAACGTATAGTTTCAAAGTGACAATTCAGTTAAAACCTCCATCATTCATTTTGGCTTTATCAAAATAGGGAGTACCATGACTTTCTCATAATTTAGAGATGTTTAAAAATTATCTTTGGGAAAGGCTTTCAGGGATAAGGATGAAAGCAACCTTATAAGTGTATTGGGGTTTTATTATTATTCTTTTTGTTAGGATGAAACACATAGTTTCAGATTTTAGGAAAGGGAGATTAGAAATTTGCATGCAGTCAGAAAACCATCACAAGCAGTTGTATATATTCATTTGCATATTCTTCTGCAAACACTTTTTCAGTACTCAGCTAAAAAAATGAATTCCTCTTATCAATTCAAAAACTGCCTCAGGTTTCTTAATATCCTTTCACTGTTTTCTCAAACCTGTTACGAGTCTTGAGTTTCTATTATAGAAAGAATCCTAACCAAACTAATGTATAGGATCATAGGTTACATTAGTAAGGAACCTGGAGAAGTCAGAGTCCACCACCACCCTGCCTAAGGGCAGGATCAACTATTCCAGGCAGATATTTGTCTAACTCAGTCTTAAAAACCTGTAATGATAAAGATTGCACAACTCCCTAAGTAATCTATTCCAGTGGCTTAACTCCCCTTCTTAATATCTTGGTAATATTATGAAAATATATATCTGCAGAATTTGTCAGACCTACATTGCCAGGACATTTGAGTGAATATTTTTCCCTGCTCTAGTGAGTTCATATTAGAGATTGCTTTGATTTCCTTCCAGTCCAGCTTTGTGTTTATTTGATACAAAGCTATTCATTCCCACAGCACAGTAAAATAACTTCAAGACTAATCACATATACAGTGAGGAAGGAAAATGCTACATGAAAGAATAATGAAAATACCAACCCAGTTGTGGCATAAGATACCAGGCACTCTGCCTTGACAAGTATAAAAGTATTCTTGGCAATACATCTTTCTTTTAAAAGAACCATAACAAAATATCCATATCACACTGTACCCTATTTTCTACTCCCACATCACAGGGCAAGACAGGGTTTTCATGGAAATTTGCTATTATTCCTCTGATGACTATTTAAAGATTCTGACAGTAGATACTAAGTAGTTAATAAATAGATTACATCTTAGAGAGTATACCACTTGCATCCAGTGCAGTTAATACTGGCCTACCAAAAGCCCAGCAATCCTGGAATTGCTCCTTCTAGTAAGCCTTCGTTGCAAAACCAAAGTAGTTACACAGTAACTGCACAAATGCCTAGGTGTTCAAATTTAAGCATGAAAATTGAAGAGGCTGATTGGAACCTCTATAGGAAAATTACCCTTGGTGTCTAGGCAGCATATTTCTTAGCCCTGGGCCTTAGGAATCATCTCACCTCTGACATCACTGTACTGAACTATTCATACCAGAAGAAGAGAGGAAGACCATGGCAGTGAGATGACACTTGTGGTTGTGTTCATGGCCAGCTTGTAGGTATAATACCTCCATTAAGTGGTTTAGAGTGGCTAATTGGAAACCATATGCAGAATATTGTTATGTCATCATCTGGGGCTGGATTGCAGAAACCCTCACCCAGGTGAGCTCTTGCTCAGATGAGAAGGTTCACTGAAGTCAGTTGGACTGGTCATGTAAGTCAGCACTGTTGAACTGATATCCTGCTCCAGGCTGGAGCCAGACCATAGCATTGCTTGCAGGCTGTATCTAGTCCAGGGTGTGGGGTGGCTCAAGTGGTGGATCCATCATCAACTCCCGCTATGTGCCATGTGCCCAATGCCAGAACTGGAACTGCTGCCACCAGTATGTGATCCATGTCAAGGCTGTGGCTCTAGCACAGAACATATGACAGTGGTGGCAGTGGCAGCTCCAGCATGGTGTGGCTCAAGCTCTAACCCAGGAACACAGAGGTGGCACAGAGCATAGGGCATGGGGTGCTGGTTTGGGCTCCAGCACAGAGCATGGGACATGCAGCAGCAGTGCAGAGCATGAGACACACGGCACCAGCTCTGGCTCCAGCATGGGGTGCACAGTGGTGCTGGCTCAGAGCATGAGGCATGTGGCACTGACTCCCATGCAGTGCAAACAGTGGCAGCAGACACTGGGACCCATAGCCAAGAAGCTGGGGCTGCAACAGTGGCAATGGGCAAAGTGACTAAAGGGCGACTAGGGCTGTGTCTACTCCATCGCAGTGTCCACCAGGGCCCAGAGCCCTGGATTCTGAGGCAGGCCACTGGCCATGCCTATTCCCCCAACTTCTGGTGACCAGTCAGTAGCCCAGTGGACCAAATACAGCAGCTCCGTGGGTTGGATCCAGCCCATGGGCTGTATGCTTGACACCCCTAATGTAACTATGTTCTCCCTAATGCAAAGTATACATATACAGATGCTAATGGCCAGATCCTGTTCTATTCCCAAATCAGTGTGGTTCATTTCTATCACTGAGCTTGTCAGATTTTCAGGCCAGTTTGTTCAATCACAATGAACCCAGCTGTCTCAGACAGTTTGCAAAAGAGTTCTTTGCTCCATTTCAAAATGTTCTAATCTGTTTAAGTCCCATATTATAAAGAAGATTATGTAAAAATGTATTCTGAACATGACAGCCAGCGAGCTGTGACCCATGTGCAATTTCAGGAAGAAATTTTTAAGATGCCTCCTTGCTTTTAAAAAACACTGATTAGTTTTTGCTCTTAAGCACACACATTACTGTCTGTTTTATATGTAAAGTAACTCTTGAAATGACAGGTCATAACCTGAAGTAATTAGACTTAAAATAGTGTAAATAAGATGCTTTGAAGAATAAAAATAGTTGCTTCAGAGAAATCTTGTTTGAGGACTGGGTCTGTTGGCATAAAATGACAAAGAAATCAGCCAGTGTGTTTGTTTTTTTCAGCTCTTGCTGGCTGTCTTTTCACCTATAATCTTTGTATTTGTACTGTATATAATGTGTACTCTGTATACTAACATTGTATAGAAATTAGGGTGAAATTAAAAACAATATTTATCAACTTTATTATGAATTAGAAAATATTTTAGGAAATGTTTAGTGCTTTCTTAAATGACAAAGGTAATATAGAATTTAGACTGGTTTGATGAAACTTCAGGACTCTGTACACATTTTTAATGTAAAATATAGTGCATTTAAGATGGATTACTTCTTTAAATCAAAATTGTCTTTAGAGTTCCAAAAGATTCACACACACACACCCTCCCCCCCATTTCCTGAGTAGAACTGATTAAATCCAGAGAATTTCAGTCATGATAAAATTTTGGCTGAAGCTTTGACTTAAAAAAGGTCTCATTCTGAGAAGGAAAAAAATGTGTAAAGAACGTTACCAAGCTATAGTTGTTATGCCCATTTTTACATGGGGAAATGAGACACAAGTTAAGTGACTTGCCCAAGTTTGTAACAAAACTAGAGACGACTGAGATTGTTTAATATTTTTAAAAAATGGGAAAAAAAGAAAAAAACAGGGAGACAAGGAGAGGAATGATCTGATACTGAAAGCACAAGTCTAGCAATGTGGGGAAAAATTAGGAAAATATAAAGGATAAGCATTTGCTTCATTTTGGATATTTCTGAATTTTTCTCCTTAAGAAGAGTCTCATCAGCTTCCAAAGCCCTTACAAATCCATTTGAAATAACAAAATAATTTCAGTTTCATTTTTTTTTGTATTTCTATGGTCTTTTTTTACTACAATATTTTGCAATATTTTCATCATCGTTCTGAAAGCATCACTCTCACCCACTACATAAAAATTAATGGAAAGTTGTGCAAGGCCCTTTAGGCTAGGGCCAGACATTCAAAAAGCGTGAGCTTGAATTGATTCAGTCTTTGCAGGTTGGTCTAACCTGGCTAGACTAAATAATTTTGTAACTGCACAGACATGCCAAACATGCAGGCATATGCCTGCAGTGGCTCAGGCTAGAAGCTGGGGGGTGCTACAGCAGCCCTCCCTTCCTTGTATAGCACTGAGCTGAGGTGGGGTGTCACCAGCCCCCAGCAGGACACTCTGGTTAGGGAGGTCTGCCTATACCATCCCAGGTGTTTCCCCGCACACTACTCAAGGGGTGAAAGTAAGTGTTTACTAGACCCCAACCCCCTGCTATCACTCTGAGTCAAGGGGGGGGGGGGAGTGCAGTGCACGCATCTATTGATGATATAAAGCGTTTCAGTCTCCCTCCCTGCTTCTTTATACTGTCTGCATTACACTGATAGTTTAACAAGCCAGCAAGGGGCTGATAAGTGTTTATCACTTCACTAACAAAACAGTAGCCTCTCTCCATTGCGTCAAATTCTTTTTAAACAGCTTACCGGCTGACTTGTTGATTAGCTCCAAACAGCCCTAAGTGGTCACTGTTCTGTCTGCTTGTCCCAGCGAAATTGGAATGAAATTGGAAAGACTTGCACACAGACACATCTCAGCATTAGCTAGCATCCCACATGCCAAGGGCTGTGGGAGATGGGAGGGAGGTAGGGGAGGATCAATGCTTGTCCAGCAAGCAGTGAGGGGGCAGAGTTGGGTAAGGGGAAGCCAGACAGACCCTGTTGTTCTTGCAAGTCTCTGCCAGAGGGGAGGGGCCAGCTCTGCTGTGGAGCAGAGAGCCCTCCCTAGCCCAGAGAGCATGCTGGGATGCTGGGGGAGTCTGATTTAACTTAAACCAGCAAGGGACAGACATTGCATAAACTGGTTTGGGCCAAATCAGTTAAGTCTGATACTACATTCAAACAGATTTACCTCAAACCGGTTTCACCCATTTTCAAACTGGTTTATGTGCAGTGAATATCTGTTCTTTTACAGGTTTGAACCAGTTTCTGATCACTTAAACCAGTTTATGTGCAATGTCTGTCCTTAGCCTTAATGTTTAGTTCAATAATTCTGTTATGGGAACTTGAAAGAGAACTTTATAACTTTTCCCTTTATAACTTTTCCCTTTCCGGTTCTTAATAAATCATACTTAGGCCTGCTGTGGGTCTGCAGCATTAGAGATGACAGGGAAAGGAAAAAGGATCAGGAACAGTATAGAGGGAAACAGAAAAAATAAACAGTAAGAAAATGCAGCACTTTCACCCCACTTAACAGTATGTCATTCTGTTGTTTTGATATATTAGAGTTTTATAAGATTTTAAGAGTTATATGTGGGAAAGGGCTTGATCACAGATCATGTTATCCCACAAACTAAGTAGAAAGAGAGTCTGAGCCAAAGTCTTCTGAAGCCAAGGGCAGTCTTTCCATATATTTTAATAGACTTTGCATCATATCCATGATCCTCTAAAAAGGGGTCATATTTTAAACTGATGTTATGCTTTATCTTATCTAAAAGTAAGAAAATGGTACTCTGGATCTTCAATGAAACTACAACTAGGTTTTATCCCAAGTTCAAGCTTCTGTGTTCCTCTTGTAATAGGTGATGACATATAGGAGTGTTTAGAGAGGCAGTCTCTAGAATGTCTCAAGTGTAAAGTGATAGTATCACTTTTTTCCAAAAGAAAAACAGAGCCCGTGCTCTGAAGTCTTGGTAGGTAAATAAACAAATTGCTAATTTTCAGATAGCTTTGTTTTCGGTAAAATATCCAGGCAATTATATGAACCATAATGATAGTAAGGTAGTCATGATTATTGGAAATGCAAATGACCAGTTAGACGTGTCAGCTATTTGTTATCCCAACTACCACTGCTACACACACAATTGCTGTAATTATGCAAAACAACATGCAAATGTTTTAAAGTACAACCTTTAAGTTTACATGTATGCTTTATTAATGGGGTTTGATCTGCAACATATTTTAAAGGTCTTTTTTAAATAAAAAAGCATTTTACTTCCCCTTTAAATGATTTAGTTTTGCAAGTTAACATTGTTTGTTGGTTTAAATATTTGAAATTATGTATTATATTTCACAGTGGTATACCTGTTCATGCAGCGCGTGATTCTCCTTTGTCTAATTTGCAGTTACATAGGCACTGATTTGTTTTGTGTACCTAATAGGCTGCCACACCCATGGCATACATTGCTGGAGGTTTTGCCAACTGCCTGTAAGTAGACAGCAGGTGCAACCTATTGAAGTATTTCCACTCCACACATTTAAGAAAGGCATTAAATTGAACAAGCTGAGTGCTCTATAGCCCTGTGAGAGGTTAGGGAAATCCCCATAGTAGCATTGCCAATTTACAAGTCTTTGCCATGAATCTCTCAATCTTTGATGTTTCACTTAAAGTCCTGTCTCCAGAAAGCAAGGAATTGTGGGAATCTCAGCTTTCATTATTTTCCCACGTGTTTCTAGCCCATGCTAGCACATGAGTTTGAATGTTTGGGGATGACATTTTTGAGTCTCACTTGCAATGTAGTCTAAGTAACAGAAGACTCGTGTTTGGTCTAAATCTGGATATCAGTAGAAACATATGATGTTGATCATCACCAGAAGCAAACTTCCTCAAGCCCAGAACACACCAAAAGGATCCAGACCATGCCATGACAAGAAATGCAAAACCTGTCAACACATCTCCGCCACCCCCACTATTACTACACCCCACAACAGAGCCATCGGCATCCCAGGATCTTACAGCTGCACCTCCAGAAACGTAATGTACCTCATCCAATGCACCAAATGCCCTGACGGAAAATATGTAGGAGAGACCAAACAACAATTGCACACCAGAATGAACGTACACCGGAAATCCATCAAAGATAGAAATACCCAATTACCAGTGGGGGCACATTTCTCACAGGAGAGCCACGCCAATCTCTCAGTCCTGATCCTCAAGGGAAATTTACGCAACACTTCCCAGAGACGAGCCTGTGAGCTTCATTTCATCAACCTCCTGGATACTAGAGATCATGGACTAAACAAAGACACTGGATTTTTGATACATTATAATCTGCCTGGCAACTGACTCCCCAGCCCAGTCCCTGGCGTCTTTACTTTTCATTCCATCCAGGAAGAGCACACACCAACTGCTGAAACTTTTTCCTTAGCCTGGCGAAGGGTTTTTGAACCCAAAAGCTTGCTTAATAAATATTCTCCAACTATTTGGCTTGGTCTAATAAAAGATATCAAATTCGCCCAAGGAACCTTGTCTGCCTATGTCCTTAGACCAACACGGCTACAACCTAAACCCCTGCTGATCATATCAGGCACTTGTAGTTTGTGTTTTGTAATAGATTATGCATTCTTTTTGATAGCCCCAGCAGCCTTCTTTCTCTTCCAAAATAGACTTGATCCAGAAGTTAGCGTCACTATCCCTAGTATTCCTCATCCTACTCTGTCCCAGTTCTGAATAAGAATCAATAAGTAGGAATTCTTTGAAGGAAAATGGCTATGCTTTCATTCCATCTACAGGGTTCATAACTTGCCTTGGAGGAACAGAACACTGGGTATCGATCAAAATTAGATGGGCGCTTGCTACAAGGTCTGTTTCAGTTGTCATCTTGCTCTTACTCTTGATTTTTAAATTGGTCTGTTCAAAAAAGTATGGAAAGCAAAGCACTATAGGTCCCACTCTGATATTATAAAATCATTGCTTGTTTTCTAAAGTTCAAAGCCACACTTGATATGTTGCAATATATGCTCATCTTGGTAGAGAAAAGAACGGGATTTGACTGAGCCGCTGCAGTTTGCACTTACACTGTAAATAGCCTTAGCTATGTCATCCCTGCCAGGAGTACTGAAGTCCTGAACATCAAAAATTGACCCTTCAGACTTTTTTGGCAAATTAGTATTGTAAGTTGTCTAAACTATACTTGACATAGGACTCTTTCTCTTTCAAGAAGAGCTTTTTTTCCAGATAGCTCTCCAGTTTCTTTTTGTATTCAGGCTTCACATTTCCTTCCCCAATTAATTTTAGATTCTTTTCTTTTTTTCAGCAAAAGCATTTACAAAGGTTGTTTTGAAGGATCTTCTTCCTTCCCCAGTAAATGAATCATTTTGTGAGCCCATCTTCCTGGAAGGAGGGGAGGAGACATGGGCTTGATTTGCATTTCCACAAAGAGAACAGTTACAAGCTTTGACAGCATAGGGGTGTCTTATCGAAGATGGAAGAGTTGTTCACAACCATGTAAGATATCGTAAAATGGTGAGGACAATTTAAAATTATCTCAGTATGAATGAGAATCAAAATGTTCAGATTGAGATCTTGCTGAACTGAATTTTTTTTCTGAATATTATTTCTCATTTAATTGGCTCCCAAGCTTCAAAAACCACTTTTTATATAAACAACAAATCCTTTTAAAAAGCTTAATATTGTTCAGAAAAGCACTCACAATCTTTCATGAACACATTTGTATAACAGTTCAGAATGATTTGCATGACAAAAAATACATTTACCCAGTAAATTGTAGAAAGCTACAGTGAAAAATGTTGATTGACACCACAGTAGGAAATGTTTATTGGAGCCATCCGTTCATTCCTGCCCCACCTTTTTTCCCTAAAATAAAATTTAGCTTACTGAAACATTTATTAATTAAAATTATAACTTGACTGTTCCTATTAAGAACGCAATTAAAAACAAGTCTACAAATGTGATAATTTTTTAAAATATCACCTTGAAATCATTCTTTTAAATAAAAAGAAAGAGAGAAAATTGAGTTAGTCTTCCTAAAAATGTTAGTGCTGTAATTAAGTTATTGAAGTATCATAACCAATACATTCTAATGATAACAGTTTCTGACTGTAACTATATCTGACACTAGTATTAGTGAAATAAAAGTTTTGGAACTGACCCCAATGATGGCTGGTACCCGAAGTTTCTAGTTATCCATGCAGTAGCATTTCATCTTTCAGTGGGCTGTGTATTTTGCTGTGTAGCCAGAATATCACCAATGGACCACCTCTTGGATTTCATGGTTACACTGGAGAGAAAGAGGAGGAGGAATCCCCTGATGTCCCCATGAGGCCTATTTAGATTTCAAATCTGGACAAAGACTTCAAAGCTGGAGCAAGAGGCAATGCAAGTTTGAAGTCTTGGTTCCATCTCTTCTACTCACTGGCATGCTGTTAGTCGCAATAGCACTTCCAGGGTTGGTTCAACTAATCACCTCCCCTTGCTCATAGCTAGGTTGAAGGTTGAAGCTTCTAGGAGCCCTATCTGTAAAAACCAGGTACTGGTTATTCTACCCTAAAATTAGCAGCCACTTTTGAAAAGTTTATTTTAATTTGTGGATTTTGTCCCACACTATTTGTCCATATCTGTGCTATGAGAAAAGTCTTCCCTTAAAGTAAGGTCTGTTCCAAAGCCCTTTGCACAGAAATTCCCATTGAGTTCAGCAGGTTTGATAAGGCCCATTAAAACACATGAACAAGGAAAGCAAATAAATTCTTCTTGTTGAGATTGCATTTTCTAACATTGTGAAATGAGATGCATGCCAGAATCTGAGACAGGTTGAGAGTATTTGCTTACCCCAAACTTGTTTTTTTTTAAATAAAAATGGGAACTGTTTCTCTCGTTTTTGTTTATATTTCAGAGAACATCTCTCCTTTCATCCACCTAGTGGCCAGCTCACTAGAGCCCTGTGGGACAGATCTTTCCCCCATGCAGCCCACATCTCAACTGAAAACCTTTTATCAAAATAAGCTAAGGGGGAAAATATTCTCTCTGAAACTCTTTCTAATTATCATAGTGTACTTTGAAAGTTTTGAGTAGGTTTTTGTTTTTCCCCCACTTGATGCCATGACTAGTCTGACAGTCAAAGACAAACTGGAATGGTTGCCAATAATGTCAGAAACTCCTACAGAATGTGCCAGCAGAAATATGAAAGGCCTTTTAATGAAACTTCCCAAGAACCAAAGAGATGTAAACTTCTTTATCTGACCCAGGAGTGTGGACCATTTGAAATAGCACTTACGTTAGCACCAGATTGTGTTTAGGGATCATTAAATCACAATTAACCCTTAAATGGGATGTGAAATACAAATGTAGACAACTCAGTGTCCTAAAATCAAAGTCTAATTTTATTACTACAGCAAGTATTATCTTAGCAGTTTCTATATTGGGAGAAAAAACATTCAGTACAATAATGTCACCCAATCCTAGATATTACTTTGCCCAACAGAAAAGATGGATGCTCAGTTCCTGGAAGCAAAGGGTATATCCTGGGCTGGGATGGTCCAGACAGGTGTTGAAGGCTGGATTTTTGGCCATAACAATGAACTTCCTTGCTGCCCGCCTTTTATGCTTTTCTTCAGCTTCGCTCCTTTGATCACTGCTTTCAGATTGGTCTCTCTGCAGTCGGCATACTGCCCATCTTTTATCCCATCAGCATATTCCTTTGTAAGACCCATCACAAGCATACCTCTTAATTTGGCCTTTTCCCAGTGTCTTACTTCGGATATTGTCCATTGGTCTCCCTTATCACCTTTTGTTAAATTATGCAATCCTTTCATTCCTCTGATTCAGCTGGTTAGTGCCAAATTCAGTTAATTTGAGCTGAGCTGGTACCACAGCCATTGCTATGTTATAGTAAAAGAACTTCTCACAGCGATAATAAAGAAAATATATAATATAATAAGCACCTATGAGCTCTACAGAAACAGCTCAAAGCAAGATGATAAAATGAAAATTTAATAAGGACACAATTAAGCAATGATTAAATAAAGCTAAATATAAACAATACTATAAGCAGATGCAGCTTCAAAGCATTAAACATAAAAAGCTACCCTAACAATTAGCTGTAAGAAGATACACGTATTGAACAAGGAGAGGAAGAGTTTGACCCATCTTTCAGTTTTTAATACAGTTCAGAGTGGTAAAATTAAAAATCAGTTTGGTTTTTCTCTGTACTGTTAAAGTATCCAGCTTATTTTATACACATTTTTCCCTCCAGCTGGGCTGCTGTTCTACACTCATCACATTCACTTGTTGCCATGTAAAACAGCATCTGCCAAATATGTTGCAGAACAAAAAAGTCCAAGGGTTGGGTTGCTTGTGGCAGCCTTGCAGCAGTGTATTCATTGTCTCTCTTGTTCAAAGCCATTGGTCAGTCTATTTGCATAAGTTGGTGGGGCTAAACTAAACAGTGCTTTCTGATATTTGTCTGGATCCTTTCCTGCAAATACATATCACGGATCACATACATAATAGTTCAAGCAGCACAGAATTGCCCGTGAATTATGAATTCTCCATTCTGAAGCTTGCCTGTAAAACAGTTTTTCTAACCTTAAAGAATGCTCATTGTTTTTCAATTTCTAAGCAGCAGCAGAAAACCTTGCAGGGTCAGGGTATTATTGACAATTTATTTAAATATACAGTAGTCAGTTTGGAGCTTATCAAAGGGGAATTCCACTTTCAGAGTAATGCTGCTTTTAAAATCTTAAAATACTATTATAATTTTCTTTCAGTCTATCATATATGGTATTCTATCTTCATCATGGATTTTCAAATGGTAATTTGAAAAACACTGTAGATACTCTATTGGCTAATAGTCTCTTGAACTGTGCAGATTTTACATGTAGTATCAAAAACAGTATTACAGAAAAGTTCCTCTTTCATTCAAAGAAAAGTTTGTGGTGCTACAGATAGAAGTCACATCTTTACTCTTGATTTTTTTTGTGTTGTATGTAGCACTAAAAATGTAATGGCTGTCTGTAGCCTCTGAGTAGTGATCCACAGGAACTCCTTTTTCAATAATAATAGCAACAACAACAACAATAATGGTTATTGTTGCTATAAAATAAACACTGCAGTGGTGTTCTGAATTTCTCTTTGCTTCAGCAGTGCTTTAAAGTAAATGAGATTTTACAATCCTAATAAGGCCTATTAGAGCTTCAGTCCAGCTACTTAAATTATTTTTTGTCTGACAGCTGATTAAATATGTCTGGCTCAATTCCATAGATGAGCAGAGGTGTTCTGAAATAGTACAGTTTGGAAAGCACAGAATCAGCCACACTTCCTTAGAATCTTAGTGTAAACCCTTTAACACCCTACCCCCTTTTTTTTCCTGCAACACCCACACATTCTGCACAGATGGAAGAATGTGACAGATCATGGAATTAACAAACCAAAGGCTTTTTTGTTAAATTTTTAATCCACTCCTCCCACACCTCCATAGTCCCTTGATTTACAGTTCTATTCAAACTGAATGAATTGCCAGTCTCTGTTAACAAGGCATCTGTTCGTAGCATGTGTTAGCTTCCAGCCACATGTTTGACCCCTCTGATACTGTTTTTATTTTTCAGTAAAGAGACAGGTCTCCACCAAAGTGTGTTTATCACTTTCATGGCAATATTGGGCAGAGGAGTTTGGCTAGCAGCACTCATGTTTCTTTAATTCATTAACTTGTGGCACCTTTACCATAATTGTCAGTTCCAACCAAGAAAGGAATAGTGGTTGGAAAAAGTCTTTCCTCATTTTTGCGAAATGGCTAAAATAGTTAAGGGCTTTCAGATAAATTAAGTAATTTTATAAAAATACAAGTTCAGTTCTTTAGGCTGGAAGGTAGTTTCAGGTAAATTATAAGCTACATTGTATGCTTGTGATATGTTCTGTTCATGTATCTACCACTCCGCACAGAGAAAAGGAAGTTGAATTCTATTACAGCAGAATTCCTCACAATAGAAATGGCTAAGAATTTTCTGATAAAATTTGATAGAAAATGGCATATTAACTAAATGGGTATTTTCTATTTGGGGATAAAGTTTGTATTTGAACTTTTTTTAGTTTTGGTAATTCTGATGAACATCTGAAGAATTTAAAAAAAGGAAATAAAAATAGTTGTAATATGTTCTCAGGAAAAAAAAACCCCAACATATCCTGACCAGCTCAATTACCCAACTTTTTTTTCAGGTCCTAGCAAATGGCATCTTCCTGCCTTGCACCCTGGTCAAGTTGCTCCAGAACTATAATCTAGCCTCTGAATTTTTACTCTTCCTTCTGTTCCTCATCCGCTTCTGTGGTGATGCTGTCTTTCCAGGTGCAGCTACAACCAGGGAAGATTTCGACAGGAAAGCTTTAATGATCTTCCAAACCTTTTCAGTTATGTTTTGAACAAAACATCATCTGGCCTAAAAAAATAGTAAGAATTAAATTCTAACAAAGAACAAAACCCATGTATTAATGTGATTTTTCCATGCTTAGCACTTAATGCCTAGAAATAACTACTTGATCTATTAAATAAAAAAGTTATTTTTTCATTTCATGTAGAATGAGTCAGAATTATACATATGTTAGTCTAACCTAGAAAATGCAATTTAAACTATCTAGCTGGTGATAAGACAGTGCTTACATGAAATGCCTGATCAAGATGTTCAAAAGTGAGGTGTGATTTTAAGCAGCTTAGTTTGACTGATCAACTTGAAGCACCTTACTGAAGCCTGGGTTTTTTTCCCTCCAGAGGCAACATGCTCAGTACTTTCCAAAAATCTGATCCCCTTCAGTTCTTTCAAGCTGTGAGCAATCAAGTATTAAGGAACCCAAAATTACAAATCACTTTTCAAACTTTAAGTTTCATGTGCCTTTCTTTTAATTTTGGGTAACCAACCCCTAAGTACCTGTCCTTTGTGCTTATTTTGAAAATCAATATCAGCTAAGAATATGCAAATACTTGCATCTTGAAAATATGAATTATGGAAATATCTGACCTGAACCCATTTTTGCACACTCTGCAAAGTGAGTGTGCCCAAAATATATGTGTGACCAGCCAAATTATAGATGTGTCATTTCCCATTTGGCCCATTATTACTTTTTACTATTGCCAAACCCAGTTCAGGTTCAATATCGAGATTCTTGAATGGCACCTGGATCAAACCCAGATCTGGAAGGCTAATTCTCCAATCTACAGTTGAAGCCAAAAAAGTGTCAAATATGAAACCAACCATTCAGGAAGCAGGGTGGAAGGGTAAATGGAAACACAGCTTGTTCTCTGTTCCTTTTCAGAGCCAAGTTTTGCAGAATGTTCTGAGAAGAAGCTATATTTGTTATAAATAATTTAAAAGATTGTATCCTCTGAGGATTTTTAAATCAGCAGGTGGATTGGCTTCAGTAGCATTATTATATTTTATATTTCATTTCTGAAACACAGAGCTCTAGGAAGTGTGCTTTCAAATCCTCCAGGAATGGAATGGTGGTAGGGTGAATGTAAGGACTTGGGGCTTGTCCAGTAACTGGGAATGTCTTCAAGGAAAAGAAACCTAAAAGAACACTTACAACCATTAAACTGGGAGGAGAGGCTAAGGGGAATGGCAATGTGTACAAATACAAGGTGATCAGACACGAGTATAAATGAGGAGCACCTGAACTATCCTGAACTACAACTGCAATTTATTCCGTAATAAAGGTGAACCCATAATGTAAAGCTTATCTGGATGTAAATTAGAATCTCAGTGTTACCAGTATTTGGATTGCAATATATCTAAGCTGAGAAGCTTGAGTCTGGATCTGAATAATAACAATGGTGTTAAATATGGAATTGTGATTCAGGGCCATTTCTTTACACTGTACAAGGGATTTGAAGATTGAAAGCACTCTGTTACTGTTGCATATATTACTATTTACTTTATCTGGTTATTCAAGATAAATCTTTCTTCAGAATAGAGGAGGCCAGTTGTCCATTTCAAGACTCAGAATAAACGAAAACATTGAGACTCAAACTGTTCTTATGGTAGGACCATGGTCTTCAGGGTGAGGGGTCAGAAATGCTGAGTGTACTCCTAGTAGGGGAGCTGTTTCCTCAAGTCTGGTAGGAGAGAGATCTAGGTAACACCTCTAAATTTATCAAGTTGCACTGCCCCTTAGTGTAGCTTAATGGTTCTCAATCTTTCTAGACTTGAGGCACCCCTCGATAGACTTAAGGCACTCTTGTATAGACTCAGCGCACCCTGTAGAAAGTACCAGCTCTTTGCTTCCGCTTGGTTTTTGACTACAGAAAGATAGAGTAATTCTTCTGTTGCAGAGAAAAACCATACCAGGTCAGAATGTTTTTAATATTACAAATTCCTTTTTGAAATCTTCGTCCATGTCCAGACAAGCGTGGATGATTGGTTCCCTGGGGACAAGCAGCAGTGGCTTACCTTGCACTGCAGCTACTTGTCCCCACGAAATGCCGGTACCACACACGTTTTGGCTCTCAGCATGTTACCTCAGGGGCGGTAGTGGACCCCAGGGGCCAGGACTTTGCTGGTCCCAGAAGCCTTAGCTGGGTCCTGGGGGCCTTCCAGGGCTGCAGCTATGATGATCGTGCATGGCAGAGACTTGTTGGCAACCGCAATGTGGCTCTGGGAAGCCTGGCTCCACTTTTCAGCAAAATATATTCCTTCAAAATATTCCCAGAGAGGGTCTGTGTTATACCCATAAGCCATGACAGTTCTTCTGCAGCAAAAGTGTAGGGGAATCTAGGAAGCTGTGTGTACGGCCAAATAATGTCTTCCCTTTTTCTTTCCAGTCCACTCCACTGTTCCTTTTCTCTGTCCTTTCCTCCATCCTTTCCTATATTGTTTCTCTGTCTATAAGACAGTGTCTTAACTAACTCCTCTGCCTTGCTTGGCACAGCTCCACCACCACATAAGCACAGAACAACAATCCTATCCAGCCTGTGTCTTGGCACACGTGACTTTAGTCTGCTGAGAAACAGAAACTGAAAGCCCAGAAATTTCAAGAAACAAGAGCTGGTAGATTCGTAGATTCATAGATGCTAGGGTCGGAAGGGACCTCAATAGATCATTGAGTCCAACCCCCTGCATAGGCAGGAAAGAGTGCTGGGTCTAGACAACCCCAACTAGATGCCTATCTAACCTCTTTTTGAAGACCCCCATGGTAGGAGAGAGCAGCACCTCCCTGGGGAGCCCATTCCAGACCGTGGCCACTCTGACTGTGAAGAAGTTCTTCCTAATGTCTAGTCTAAATCTGCACTCTACTAGCTTGTGGCCATTATTTCTTGTAACTCCAGGGGGCCCCCTGGTGAATAAAACCTCACCAATTCCCTTCTGTGCCCCTGTGATGAACTTATAGGCAGCCACAAGGTCGCCTCTCAACCTTCTCTTGCGGAGGCTGTAGAGGTCCAGGTGCCCCAGTCTCTCCTCATACGGCTTGGCCTTAACCATACAAGTGGCCCTTCTCTGGACCCTCTCCAGGTTATCCACATCTCTCTTGAAGTGTGGTGCCCAAAATTGAAGGCAGTACTCCAACTGCAGTCTGACCAGTGCCCGATAGAGGGATAGTATCACTTCCTTGGATCTGTTCATCGTGCATCTGCTGATGCATGATAAAGTGCCATTGGCTTTTCTGACAGCTTTGTCACACTGACAACTCATGTTCATCTTGGAGTCCCCTAGGACTCAAAGATCCCTTTCTGCTTCCGTGCCACCAAGCAGGTCATTTCCTATGCAGTAGGTATGCTGGACATTTTTCCTCCCTAGGTGCAGCGCTTTGCATTTCTCCTTGTTGAAGGAGACTTCAAGAGAGGTAGGTAGACTAGAGTCATTTTCATGAGGTGAAAAACTGAAATAAATGCCAGTGTTTGATTGGTAGGTAACTCAATGTATGTATGTGTGTGACAGAGCCATTAATTCATTTTTATGAGACTGTAAGTGTAGGTTTAGCATGTTTGTGATGAGATTTAATTGTAACAGTTATTTTTAAATGGGAGAGAAATTTAGTATTTTAGTAATGATTTTAAAAAGTAAAAAAATCCAATGTAAATTTACATAATCCTATTTTTTAAATATATTTTTTAAATCATTGATTTTTATCCACTGTGTGGATAAGTCACGTCTAAACTACTGTCTGCTATCACTTCCAGGTCTCTTTTATCATCACTGATACTTAAGCTTTCTCTTTCTTCTGTCCTAGACTTTTAGGGCTGGTTTGTGTAGGAAAATAGTAGGATAGTTATACCAGTACTGCTGTGGTGATGCTGCCATAATTCCCAGTGAGAATGCTATATTCCAGAATAAAATGAGTACTCAAGTAGAGGTCATGTACCCAGTCATTCAAGTAGAGTAATTATATTAGAATCAAGTCACTTTAATTTGAAGTTGAGTGTCCACATGGGAAATGTTCCTGGTCATAGTTATAGTGATGTAATTATTCTGTATGTTTCTGATCAATTACCGCATGTAGCTACCCCCTAAAGACCTCTTTCCCTATATACCTTGCCTTGCATTTTTCCAAAGATAAATCATAATTTATTATTATTTTATTCATGTTTCACATTTTACTATATTCCTTTGTGTTACTTTGTTATCATAATTTGTATTCACAGCTGTTTCTCAGTTATTTGTTATTTATAAAGTTCTTTATCAGACTGTTCACTTCCTCTAATGAAGATGTTCAGTCAGACTGATACTAACTCTGATCCCTGTGGTACATTGCCATATGTCTTCCTGCTGCTTGATATGTTGTCATTTATAACTGCCCTTTATTTATGCTTTTTAGGCCATTTCAGTCTACCTGATAATGTTCATACCAGGGTAATTTGAATTAATTAGGAAAATCAGATATTTTTTGTGACATTTTGAAGTGCCTCACTAAAATTTAGTCTACATCTGTCATGTTCCCTTCATTAATTATTGTTATGAATCTATCTAAGAAAGTAGGCTAATTTGTCTGTTAAGATTTATTTTTATAAGCACAGGATGTTCATAGCCCACTGCTCCATCACTGCCTAGATTTTAAAGGTTCATTTTCCTTTAATATTTGTTCCTTTATCACATGGTCAGTAAAAGCTAGACTTTTGAGGCTTGAGAAGTCATCTCTAGACCATACTATATTGTCTCTGCCAGTCTAATCCAGAGTGCAAAAAACCCAAGTGACTGCATCTTCCTGAAAAGGTTTTACCTTAGCACAAATTATCCCCAGGCCTGAGCTCAAATTCAGGTACAGGTACTGCTAGGCAGAAGGGAAGTAAAGGGCTGTATTAGTTCACTGAATATTTTCAGTGGCCTCTACTACTGACACTATATGGAGCCACTTTAAGGCTGAATGTCTTGGGAAAGTAGCAGTTCAGTCACTGCCCTTTTTCCACAGTCAGTGTATCAGTAAATCCCTCCACAGAATTATTGTTTTATGTTCTTCAGGCACAGGTTACTGAAGCCCATGGAATGGTAATTGTCAGCACAGTGCTGCTTTCTTTTGTGAAGTTGAGTGCTACATTTATCCTCCCCTCTTGGTCCCTATCTTTGTTTTATTTACTGTTCTTTCTTACCATTTTGATCTTTCTTATTTCTTCAGCTGCACTCTTCTCCACTAATAACTTATTCAGAAGTGTCTTAGAGTCTTCCCTGATTTGTTGTCTGGCATCCTACTGCCTAATCATCTGATAGGAAAATACACAGCTAAAAGTATGATTTCTATTTTAGCAAACTAGTGCTGCCAATCTAGAAAAGCCGCCTTGTTTTAATTCTATAATTTCCTTAGGCAGAGTTTTTATTATTGTTATTTTATACGCTCTTCTTAATAGATATGGCAATGAAAACTAATTTACTTCCAAACAAGTAAATCAGGTGATAAACGCAATTCCTGGAACATCTTTCAGGCAGAAGGAAAAGATTTCCCGAGTCATGTGCAGTGCAGAGGGGATGGTCAAATGTCTGCCAGGATGATTGAAATCTACAAAGAAAACCTGTAGTATGTGGCCTACTTTTCCATTATGTTCCTTGTCACCCACCACTGGGCTAACATCTCTCTCAGAAACTGAAAACAGTGTTACTTCTTTTATGCAATTCTTAGGGAAATTGCATAGATTTTTCAGGGGACTGTGTCACAAGTATTTGCTGTCACACGTCTCTAGCCTTTTCATATAATCATAGAATCATAGAAAATAATGGCTGGAACAGACCTGAGGAGGTCATCTGTTCCAGCACCCTGCGCAAAGCACGACCATCCCTAACTAGAGCAACCCAGCCAAGGCTTTGTCTAGCCAGGTCTTAAAAACCTCCAAGGGTGAAGTTTTCACCACCTCTCTGGGGTAACGTGTTCCAGTACTTGACTGCCCTC
This sequence comes from Caiman crocodilus, assembly GCA_030014935.1. Lineage (NCBI taxonomy): Eukaryota > Metazoa > Chordata > Crocodylia > Alligatoridae > Caiman > Caiman crocodilus. The sequence goes on along the minus strand of JAGPOW010000261.1, from coordinate 54,339,682 downwards.
CTTATGAGAGTTTTTTCCCCCTAATATCCAAACAAAACTTCCCTGGCTGCAACTTGAGACCATTGCTCCCTGTTCTGTCATCTGCCACCACTGAGAAGTCTAACTCCCTCCTCTTTGTAACCACACTTCAGGTAGTTGAAGGGTGCTGCTATTAAATCCCCTTTTAGTCTTCTGTTCTCCAAAATAAATAAGACCAGTTCCCTCAGCCTTTCCTCATAAGCCACATGCCCCAGTTCCCTAGTCATTTTCATTGCCTTCTGCTGGACTCTCTCCCATTTGTCCACATCCTGTCTGTAGTGAGTGGGTCCAAAACTAGACACAGTATTTCAGATGTGGCTTCAGCAGAGGCCAATAGAGGGGAAGAATCACTTCCCTTGATCTGCTGGCAGCACTTCTACTAATGCAGCCCAGTATACCATTATCCTTCTTCACAACAAGGGCACACTGTTGATGCATATTTAGCTTATAAGTCCCAGGTCCTTTTCTGCAGAGCTGGTAGTTAGCTAGTTGGTTCTTAGCCTGTACCAGTGCATGGGATTGTTCTAAGTGCAGGACTTTGCACTTGTCCTTATTGAACTTCATGAGATTTCTTTTGGACCAATCCTCCAATTTGTCAAGGTCTCTCTGAATCCTAGCCCTACCCTCTAGTGTATCTTCTACTCTGCCCAGCTTGGTGTAATCTGCATCTTCCAGCTGCATCTGGCCACAAAGACTGCAGATCCTTTACCTTGTACAAGGGAGATATATAAGGCCAAGAGGCAGAGTGCAAGTTAGAGGATTCAGTGGGAGAGATACTGGCTTGGAAAGGGACAGTCCTTGTCAGTACCATGACAAGGAAGTTTGGGACCTGGGACAAAACCTGCAGTGACACAGAACCTTGCCCTGTGCACAGATCTAGCGGGGCACACACCCCACCCCATGCTTGCCCTCTCCCAGTCCCTGCACCCCCCCAAATGAGTCACTTGCAGCTCTGCCCTGTATCTTGCCCTGGCTGGCCAGAGCCTGTTGGTGCTCCTTTGCTTGCACCCTTTGCTATGACACTGGTCCTTTTGTTCTAGTCTGAACCCCTATTTCCAACAGGGCAGTAACTTTTACACTGTACTGCTCTCCATCTCTTTTATTTAGTAACTCTTAAACACAAGGGACAGTGACTTACCTTCATGAGAAGCACTGAAGGTGGGTCTGGGTAGTGTTTGTCCTATGGCATGATGGGTAGAGCATTTTTCTGGGAAGTCAGAAAGTTGCAAAATCAAGCTTCCTCTGGAACTTGAGCCCATGTCTCCTATTTTCTGGACTAGTGCTCTAACCATTCAGCTATAGGACTGAAACATGGGAGGCTCTTCCTTCTCATTTTTTCTAGGACCACACCAGTGTCTATGTGTACGTAGCTGCCCAGCTATTACGTAGCCTAGGGAGCATATTCAATATTTGCATGTGTACTTGTATATCTATACTTCAGAAGTAATTGAATCACTAACTCCGTGTTACTACCAAAAATGCCATCAAGGTAGCTGGGTAAATGCCATTTAATTACACAATTGAATTGTGCCCCAAGTGCAGTCTTAGCCTCAGGAAGAAGGAAAGCAACAAAACCATCTAGAGATCTAGAAGAATAAATTCCAGGATTTACACTGTGGTGTCTGGCCTGCAGCCATATTCTGACCTTTTGCTCAACCTCACTAGGTCATATCAATAGTAAAGAAGCATGCTACAGAATGGATGCTAATTAATACTAAATGAGTGTGTGTAGCTATGCAATTATATTTTATAGCCATATGAATACCAGACAAACTAAATGTCATTAATGGTACTACAGTAAATACCAGAAGACATCATAAAGATTCACTACTTTGTTAAAATTTGTTTTCAGTTTGTGTACAGGATATTAGGAATACAGTTAATTTAATTGATCATTAATAGAAGCTGCATACCTAATTAATTCCCTGAAGTGCCCCCTGAAAATAGATATTTGTTTATCCTATACTAGCCCTACATTTTTTAACAGAGCAATGCTGCTGCTAATGCAGTGTTTTGAAACGCATCTGTGGGTCAACAGAATTGAACACTATATTGAAATATACAGGAATTGTAGTAGCAGTAATTCATTTTAGAGATGCATACTTGGAAGGAGGCATATTAATGGCTGTTGGCATTATGTAATAGAATGCCATGGACAAAGGAAATCTGGCTTCTGGAATCTGCTTCCACTACATTAGCCTCCTGTAGTGAGGTTCAGTTGCATATATGTATGTTTAAGGCCCCTAGCGTGCATTGTATTTATTTTCCAACTGGTTAATTATACAATAAAATGTAGACCTGGTACACATGAAGAGGAATTATTACACAAGAAAAATGGTAAACCAGCCACAATGATGTTGCTTGAAAAATGTTGAATATTTTGTAGCTGGTTTCTTTTAAACTTTAATTTGAATGTGTAGCATATCACACATCAGCTAAGGGGACTTTCCTGGCTCCATCAGCATCCCAAGCTGCACTGCTCCCTCTCCCATCTCACTGGCCGCCTATTTGCCAGTGCTGGCAAACAGCTGGTTGTCAGCATCACCATGGGGTTAAGGGTCTACATTAGGACTGAGAGAGCACTTGTCCTATTGCTGAAAATGGCCTGGTAGGGGAGCTGGTTGCAAGGTTCCCCAGTTGGGGGAGCTGAGGGGCTGGAAACCCTCTGGCAATCCCCAAGGCTGACAGCCTTTCTTACTTTCAGGCAAGATACTAAAATGCCTAGTTTCAGGGAGCCAGACTAAATGCACAGTGTTTAGATGTTCTAGAGCCCTGGGATGTCCGAAACTATATATGCAGCTGGGCTGTCTTGGGGCTGGCTGACAATCAGCTGATTGTCAGATCTGGTCCAGACAGCCTGAACAAGCTCTGGCACTGTCCAGGGCTAGGTCCAGCAGTCAGCTGATTGTAAGACATGACCAAAGGTAGCTGGGAATTTCAAACCACACCCAGGACTGTCCAGGGTCTAGAAATCACTGGGAGCTGGGAACAACCTAAGGTTTGAGACCCCCTGCAATATTGAGCTGGGGGCAGTTCAGTCTACAGTATTGGGTTGGGGACAGATGCACAGTGGCATGATTTGGGATTAGAGGAATTTTACACAGTGTCTGAAAGATTGTGCCTCCTGCCATGCATGTCTGGCATGGCAGGAGGCACTACATTTAGGATGGAGCATAAAATTCCTTTGATCCCAACTATGCCTTTGTTTTAACATTTCACAGGGGCTAAGAGAAAAAGGAACAGCTTACTGTTGTGCAGTTTGCTATATTGACTCTACTCTTTAGAGTGAAAATATTGTAATCAGTTGTTGATCTTTATTTAGACAGTGCAAATAGACAGGAACACTAAATAATTTACCTCTTCTTTTAATATTCCTGTTGCTGTGCTTGGCTTGCTGTGATCAGATACCTGACAAAGATTGTCTAGCATTGAGAAGCTTTCCTAACTATCCCAACTACATAGTTGATTTAATAAAAAAAGATCACCCTAAGAAATTCTTGCCTCTCGCAAAAGTCCCTTCACTTATAAACCCAATCTCAAAAGTACCATTACCAATCTTGGGACAGAACTCTGGGTGTGGTTTCTCCTTTCTTTTTCATATTGATGGTGGAGAGAGTCTCAGGACAAAATCAGTTAACTAGGTATTTTGTACGAGAGAAGGAAAAAGGGGTAGTTTATATTGGCTGCTAGCTGAAACACTCTCATCTTTTACTAAGAAAAACTATTCTTCTTGCTTTGTTTGGAGCTTCCTCCAGTGCCCACTGCTGTCAGTGGGACTTTTCCCATTGACTTCAGTAAGGTTTGAATCAAGGCTGTGCTGCTAAAGAGCTCCAGAGAAAGGTTTGAATTGATCTAGTCCCTGGCTCTGTAGCAATGAAAATTCATGTGGGCACTTCTTCATTGTTCTTCCCTAGATCTTAAGCTATTTGTACTTTATGATTCATAACTATATTTTGATTTGTTAGAATTGGACTTCAGGAGTTCAAGAGACAGTTTCACTATTAAGTGAAATTAAGTGAAAGTGGCTTTCTTTTGGTTGTCGTCTCTCTTCTAACATTGGCTAAACTTGCCTAGTTTAAACTACTGTAAATGAGAAGATCTGGGAGAAGGGTGTATCATATTTGAATGAATTGGATGCCCTTGTTCTGATGTGCACCAGATAATGGAAACAAATTCCTTTAAGTAGACTATGAGGGTGCTTCAAGAAGTGCCACCTTAGTTTTCTCCAATAAAAACTAAACCCTATCTGGTTGCACTGTTGATACATGACAGGCAGTAAGGCCAGAAGGATCTCTTTCCCCTGCAACCGCCTCCTTTTTGTCCATAATCAGCAGGGATCTGGGTCTTCTCTTCATCGTGGAAAAACATGGTAAAACCTGGATTTTTTTAAAGAGAAAATCCCATATTTTTTCCTTTAAAGGATAAAGAATTGGGAACAGGCAGGTTTCCCCTTGCAGGCTGGCAAAGGGCTGGGGGGAGGAGAAGGAGAGTGGTCAGGCAGGGGGCCCCATGTGCATATGTGCATGTACATATGCACAAGACTGCCAGGCAGCCTGGAGAGAAGCTCCCACAGCTCCCCACAGGTAAATCGGGGTGGGGGGAGCAGGGGATTGAGATCTTTCCATAGTGAGGGAGGGAGCTGGGCAGGGCTGGGACTGCTGCCCAGCTGGGGCAGTGTGTGTGGGGCTTGGGGCCTGAGGCCATGTGTAGCCACAGGGACTGGGTGGGGAGCAGGATGGAGCTACAGGCAACTCATCTAGGGGGAGGGGGCTGACACTTCATGGCTGCGCGCATGCCTGGGGAAAATGGGGGGGCACATGCCCCCCAGATGTGTGCGTGAAATAGGGGTGGTTGCAGGCTGCCCACTGCAGGCTTGGGGCTTCCTCCCCTGCTGCCCTGACCCCAGGGTCTCTGCAGCCCAGCACGTGCGACTGGATGCAGCAGGGCAGAGTGGGCAGGGCAGAACAGGACAGGGAAGCTGGGAGCCCCAGGTTGCCAAGGAGAAGCTCCCACTCCCCACCTGGCAGCAGTGCAAGTGGCGGTGTGAGGTGTGCCCTCTGCTGCTGTTGGAGGGGTAGGGAGGACACCTTGCCATGGCAGTGCAGGGCTCCAAGTGGTGGCACAAACTTCCCTACCCTACCCCACCCTGCCTTGCTGCATCAGGTGTTGCCTGCTGGGCTGCAGAGGCCTGGGGGAGAACAGCAGGTGGGGAGCCCCGAGCCTGCAGCAGGCAGCCCACAACTGCCTCACCTCTCCCCGCCCCACCCTCTGCTCCAGCTGTGCTGCCCATGGGGGTGGGGGAGCTGAGCTCTGCTCCACTGCAGCAGCTGTCACCACCTCCCACAGGTGACAGCTGGGGCTTGAGCATTGCTGCAGGGGGCAGGAGGCTGTGGACCTGAGTCCCTGGCCTCACTGCCCTGGCAGCTGGGTACCCTCTCTGGCAGGGCTGGAATGGGTAGGGGGCTGTGGGTTGGAGTGAGGGGCACCAGCAGGGTCAGGGGGCTGTGAGTGGGGAGTGAGGGGCACCCACGGGGTTGTGGGGGCTATGGCTTGGGAGTGAAGGGCAATGGCAAGGGCAGGGCGCAGGCATATCAGGGCTGCTCAAAACCACAAAACAGTGGAGGGCGGGAGGGAAACAGCTGCAGCTGAACCCACATCCAGATGAGCAAAGGGGGCAGGGGGAGCTCTGATTTTCCATGATAAAAACCCAAAGTCAAATGCCAAAATTTAGAGGCATTTAGAGTTTATTTTAGTATAGAGATTGAGAGGCTGGTAGGCTTCCAAATTGCTTTAAATTTGTAAATATATCAATAAAACATTGTGTTCAACTGATACTTCTGTATAGGGGCATTTTATTTTAATTGCAGAAAAACACGGATATTGGGGGGTTTAAGCAGAGAATTTGCCACTGTTAAACAGGGAAAATCATGATCCCTTATAATCAATAACAGAGTGCAGTCATGTTCCCAAAATGCTCTGAAGCACAGAAACTGGAAAGCTGGCGTGGCGAGGAATGAGATGTCTACCACGTCTCTGAAGGAATGTGGCAGTGACTCCCCAAGACATGGCATGCTTCCCAGTGCAGAGGTGTGCCTTACAAATGTGTGCCTAAGAACATGGCTTCCTATTCCAGGCTCTACAGACCTCTCACTTTTGATGCATTGGAGCCCCAGACATATGTTTGGTTTCTGAGATAAACTTTCCCTTTTATGGTGGATTGAAATGTGAGTACTTATTTCAGCCCACTTTTGGGCAGGGACCAACCATAAATGTACCCAAATCTTATGCTATTTTGTCCAGGTTTGGCTTCAGGCTTATTCCCATTCAAGAAAAAAGAGGACTGACTTACTCTTTAAGGGCCACATTTTTCAGTTGCAACTTCAGTTGTGGTTCCCAAAAGTCTGTATGCCATTGGTTGTACCTACAGATGTGTGCATATAAATCGGGGTTTACACATGCCACTGAGTAACTGGGGCTCAGTTTTACAGGTGCAAGATTGGAGGCTGTTAAGTATTTGGTCCTAAAGGCCAATTCAGAACACCAAAGCTCATGAAGATTAATGATCTTGTGATTGCATCACTGTGTGGCTGCATCCTGTTTTTTAAATTTATACATTACAACAAGGGTAGGCCTTCAGTACCTCCACGTCCTATTTCACACTACAGGTGTCATGAAATTTTCACACTGCTGCTAAATTTTGTGCAGTACCATAAGTCTTGGGTAATAGTTTATACTAGTGTATTTAGCATTATAGCTGTGTATAAAAGCTTTGGGCAAATGATGCAAACTCCTAAACCGGGGTAACTTTATCCAATCTGTTTGGAGAATACCTCTTGAAGAAGTTAAGTTTAAAACTCTTCTGTTGTAAATTATCAATTAAATTTAATCTCTCTATATCCATCTTAGGCAAGCAATTTGCTAAAGGCATGCAGGCTCTTACCTGCTCTCCCACTGCCTAGCATCAAGGCTGAGTAATAATTGCCAACTGTGTGAATGATCATGCAAGTTTTTCTGTTCCGATCCCAGGTGTAACTGACATTGGTATACAAAACTGATGTAAATTGCACCAAGGTATGTATATATCTGTCTGGACCCTTGGAAGTACTAGTCTACCAGGGTCCCAGATTCATTAGCATTTCTTAACACTGTTGCTTAGACTTGCTCAAAGCAGGCTGCACTAATGAAAACAGTATTGTAGAAAAATATCCATGGTGGGGAAGAAAGGTCCTGTAGTGTCCAGTAACAGCACTCTATTTCCACACACTTTTCTCAAGCAGGTATGTCTTTCTTAACACTGTCTTTAGCTTTTCCTAAGCTACTTTTACAGATTTTTTTTTACCATAAGACATGGATGGAGGAGCATACATATGTTTTTGAGGTGAGAGAAACATTCATCATCTCTAATATGGATTGTAAAGTTTTCTTGGTTTGTAATAATAATGGATCACATATTGAGAGCCTTACAAGTTAGTTCATTGAGATCGATAGGTATTTGGCTGAGTGAAGATTTAAGCATTAAGGCCCATCTTGATGATAGCAGTCAACTATCCATACAACAATTGGCCTTGTGGCTTTCAGATTTTTCTGTTTCACTTCATTATTTAATCATGCATCAAGACCCTTTTATCCTCTCCCAGGATTATGCCTCAAATGAGTTACATGTTGATCTTAGTCTGTATACACTGCAGCATATCTTTCAAAGTATGTCAGGTAGTGGCCTAGCATTACAGTTTACAACCATAGTTGCTTCCATTATTCCTGCTTTTTAGATACAGTGGTTTCATTTATTTTAAATATAATGACATGGCATCTCCACTCTGTGCCAGTAGCACCTTTTCATAAATAAGGCAGTAGACAACATAAGGTTCAAGTTAATTTAGGGAGTGAGACAATAATTATTGTTGAATTTGTGCAAACCACAAAGTCTGTGTTAATTTGGGACCCCAGACATAAGGAGGTAGCGACCAGCTAAAAGAAAACACAGTCCTATTTATTTGGTTGAGGTTTGAGTGTACTAATGATTTTTTCTGATAAATAATATGTTTTGTAATGAAACATTACATAATTAACCACTCTCAAGAAGTGCATTTATTTCTCTCTCTTCAAAGGAAAAATTATAATGTTGGTACTTTTGACTATGAGAATCTTCATTAAAGAGTTACTAAATTTTGTGCAAATCTTTGTTTAATTATGTCTAACTGAATTCTTCAAGGGTATACAAGTAGATACGTACTTTACAAAGAGAAAGTAAAACAGTACAGGACAAATTACAGGATCATAATACCATATTTACCAAATCCAAAACAACTGTGAATTTAGGAAAACCCCCTAACACTTACATTGTAGATGGAAATTTTACAAATTTGTCATAAGTTTCTATGTGTACAATCTAGTTTTAAACAGTCATTTTAAATTCATCCCTCTACCACTGCAGCAGTGCAAGCAGCGGCAGGGGGACAGGTGGTAGGGGGGGCAGGTAGTAAGGGAAGTCAAATGGCATGGCCCCTTCTCCTCCCATTACTCGACTCCCTCTATTCCCCAGTCCCCCTTACTGCCTGTATGTCCCATGTCTCCCCCTCCCATGTTGCCTGTATTCCCTGGTGCCTGTTCCCCCTGCCACTGCCCTTCCACATACCCTACTACCTGGTCCCCCCCATGCCTGTGCCCCTGGCACCTTCCCTGCCAACTTGGCACCCTTGCTGCCTGCCCCCTGTGCTATCTTATCCTCATCCCCCTGCACCACTGCTACTTAATTTCCCGTCACAGCTTTAGTTCTGGCTGGGGTCACACTTGCCTGGAGTGGGTTGCATGGAGCACAGCCAGAAAGGAGAGGCAAAGACAGCAGAGGGTAGGGTAAGGTAGGGGAGCAGAGGCTGTGTGGGGGCAGGGGCAGGGGGAGTAGTTGCAGCTCCTACCCTGACAACAGGGTTTGGAGATGGAGTCACTGCCCTTCTGCCTGAATCTGGGACAAGGTGCTCCCCCCCATGTTGAATGGGGAATAAACCTCATCTTAGATTTGAGTACATAGGGTTAATACTGAGGGCCAGAGCTGTGAAAGTGACAGGACAATTTGTTTAGTACAAGACTGACAAAAGTTGTTAGTATGTTCAGTAAAGCTTCCTTTGAAAAATCCTGAAAATCATAGTTAATGTTGCTGGTCGTTTTTGTTCATGTGGGTTGTATTTCTATTAAATATTCAAAAGAAAACAGCCATGTAGTTGAGCAGATCAAGTATAATATTTCATTTGAACTTAATCTAAGTGGATTGAAAGTCTAGTCAAGGAAAGACAACTTGATTAACAGTTTCATCAAAGATGCTTCCCGACTGGAAATATTTTTTTCTTATTTTTAATAGAAGTCCCTTATTAACTCTAACATAAAGTCTTCAAAACTTTGTCTTTGGACAAAAGAAAAAGAAAACAGGTGTGTTTAACTGGCAATTTGTTTTTTAACAGAAGAAATCTAGTAACCACCTTGTTCAGTTAGTATGTGCATGCGTCAGCAAGGGCATCACATGCTGGGGCTGTTTCACAAATGACTTAGACCAAAAATAGCAGACAGGTCATTGAAGGACTTCAGTAACAGTAGATCACTTAATCAGACTTTGTGTTGGCTGTTGAACCAATCACATCCCTCCACTGCATCCACAACAGTGATTGTACTGTGTCATTTTTATGGCTGGCTTATCTAAGGATTGAAGAACTCAGCCAATGCATAACAAAGATTACCAATACAGAGGCAAACTACAATAGATTACGAGGTTTTGCAGTTTATGCAGCTGTGGTGCAGTATATGCCTTCTAATGTTATTTGATTTCATTCCTGTGACCTCTTATTATCCTGTGAAGTTCAGAAATGCTTTGGGATACTAATCATAAATGTATATCCGGAGAGAAAGAGATATTTTTCTTGTTTGCTATATCAAGGAAGCTTATTACAGTGGGAAATGTCAAGGGACAGTAGACCAAATGGTTGGATAATCTTCAGGGTTCAACATAGTTTGATTGCAAGCTGGTATACTTATCTCAGCAGGGCTCAGGAAGTCTTGTTCTTGTAAAATACAGTTGGGAATTAGATGTAATGAGTCTTGTTTGCTAAGCTTTGTGCTTGGAACTGTAACATGACTGTACAATTGTGTCATAACTTACTGCTAGAAGGACGTGATCTTCAGTTAGGTTGACTTTGCTTCTGCAGATAATATATTTATGTAAATAGTAATAATGTAATATAAATTAATTAAAACAAATGTATCTAATACGGTCTCCAAGAGCATTTCAAAATGTGCTATTTATATAACACCACCAAGAAAAGTGGTGATGCATTTGTATCCCAGTAAAGATGACAACACAATAAATCTAACAGAAAGACCTGTTAGATTTGCCTTAATGTTTGTGTACAAGAATAATTATTTTGTGCAGGAATGTTCAATTATCTGTACTGCCTTTCACATGCACCTTTAAATTTTTTTTGTAGTACAAGAGCAATTCATTTCCTGAATGAGCTCCCACTTTTGTGACCTCTACCATCTTACGTGACACTGGGAACAGAACAGAGGACCTTTGAAGCTAAAACCATGAGTTTCCACAGCCATCAGCTAAAGAGCTAGCCTCTGTATCTGACAGCTGTAGCAGACTTGCATCCTCTGTGTATTCGTACAGAGTGGGACACATAAATCTCAATGATGAATGGATTACCTGGCACTCCTATTGATATCAGTAAGAATTCTGTACATTGGATGCTTCCACAGCTGACTCTTTTGTTTGTGTTTTCTTATAATTTGACATACTGAGCCTTGTTTTTCTTTTACTTAAGCCAGGGTAAATCAGAAATGAGTACACTGGTATTAGTACAGTTACTCATTTCTGGAGTTCTGATTCAGAATGCAAGTCAAAATTTTCCAGTTTCATGCAGAAGAAAAATTAAAATCATATTGATTCAGAAATACTAGATTATTTTTATATCAAAATATAATATACAGTGGCTGCATCTACATGAGATGCTTTAGCACACATACTGGCTGGGAAGCTCCCCTCTCGCTAGCACGGTGGAGGAACGGGATCTTGACGTCATTGTTGATGCCAAGATGAACATGAGCCGCCAATGTCAGACGGTGGTGGGGAAGGCCAACCAGACCCTAGTGTGCTTTCGACGATGCATTTCGAGCCGGTCCCAGGCAGTGATCCTCCCTCTTTATGTGGCGCTGGTCAGGCCGCAGATGGAGTACTGTGTCCAGTTCTGGGCGCTGCACTTCAAGAGGGATGTGGATGGCCTCGAGAGGGTGCAGAGGATGCCACTAAAATGATATGTGGGCAGCAAGATAGGCCTTATGAGGAGCATCTGAGGGACCTGAACCTGTTCAGCCTCAGTAAACGGAGGCTGAGGGGGGA
>JAGPOW010000261.1:54316074-54328178 GCA_030014935.1 Caiman crocodilus | reverse complement strand
CCCTGGCACTCGTTCCTGCCATTGGCAGGGGGTCAGACTAGATGGCCTGCTCTAGGCCCCTTCTGACCCTAGTTACTATGAAACTATGAAACTATGAAAGTAGTTTACTACACAGTAAACATGTGTGTCTACATGAGTACATGCTTACTGCACAGTAAAACTTGCCAATCACGAGTAAATTTGCTACCAGCATATGTAAGTAGCAAATTTACTTGTGAATAATTACTGCGTAATAGCACTCATGTTGATGCCTGACTGGGAGCAAACCTGCTTCCAATCAGCAGGCCACCAGGGAGTGGGAGCTTGCTCCGTGCCTCCAGGAGCTACCTGCTGATGGTGTGGGCTCCGCCACTGGAGGTCAGGTGGGGACTATGTTGCCTTGTCCTGGCAGCAAAGAGCCCCAAGCACCCTGCTCCAAGATCGTGATCCTTATCTCCCAGGCCCCACTTTGCCATCACAGTCGGGGAGCAGGGGGCTGGGAGATCCTTATCTCCCAGCATTAGCTCTGCAACTGCAGAGCTGGGACTGGGAGATCCAGATAAATGAATATAAGAATCTCCCAGCACCAGCCCCATGGCTGCTGGGGAGCCTTTTCCCTGCTCCCTAACCTGTTCCCCATCCAGCTCAACGCTCGTGGAGCTGAGCAGGAAACATGCTCTGCAGCCTGTTCCCTACCCAGCTCTGTCCTCATAGAGCTGAGTGGGGAACAGGCTGTCCGGCCTCTACCCCAAGTCCCAGCGCCATGTCCAGGTTGGGTGATTGAGGCATGGGCTGGAAAGAGCTGCAGGGGAGTGGCAGGTCCCTTGTCCTGAACCACCAGTGAGGCAGCTAGCAGTGAGCCCCCAGCTGGTACTAGGTAAAGTTTAAATTAATTTTAATTTGTATAAAATCTCCTAAATTTGCCTCCATGACACTCACGAGTGCTTCATTTGCCTTTTCCTGGCAACTTTTTTGCTCATGAAAATGCACATGGAATGTAAACGGAAGTATATTTGGTGTAAATATTTCCATGCCAGTGTTCACACCATATGAGACTTATTCAAACATTTATCTTGTGTATAAATTGTTTGGAGATGTAGTGACTAACCAAAGTGTATGGAAGGTATTGTGTGGGTATTCCAGGGTAGTCTATAAGTTGCAAATCTACCCTACCTTCTATCAAATGATCATCCAGTAAAGGAGCGGAAACAGCACCATGTGACAAAGGCCATTTCTACAGGACAGACTTCTGGCTGCTATGCTGTCAGGGGTATGAGGAGATGTAATCTGTGACTGCCATAGCTGCGCTGGTGAAAACCCCTAATACAGGTGTTTATACAAGCAAAACTGTGTTTTTCCCCCATAGAGACTGATTCGCTTGAAGGATTGAGTAATGTAAAAAAGTATTCCAGAAAAATGGTTCCAATGTATACTTATATACTAGTGATCAGTCACATAGGCTGAACAGGGCACTTTAAATAATGAATATTAGAAGCAATGATTTCTGCAAATATTGTTCTACCTATTAGATACTTAAGAATGATCCTATTCCATTCTGGTCAAGTCCCTGAAAAGCAATGAATGTATCAGCTTTTATAATGTACCTTCATCTCGCTAAATCACAAAAATTGCCTAGGTGGAAAAGTCACCATCTATGTCCTCTGTTAATAGTTTTTAGGGACTTGAGTGGTGTGGGATAACATTGCACTTAGGCACTTAAGTGCCACTTAAACTTTTCATATTTGAAACAGGATCTGGCCAGAAGTCCCTGCAAAGTTGCTGTCCCCTTCACATGAATAAAAACATCTAACTATTGACCAAAGTTAACAATGCAAATGTTTTTCTGTTAAAAAAAAAAAAAAATCTTTTGGATTGTTGGCCTTTTGTTAGTTGCTGTCCTTTCTGTGGTTCTCAAGAATATTTCTGAGAAATGATTTCACTGGGGAATGTTTGGTAAACAATGTTTTTAAAGCAGGTATCTTCAGATGGTGAGTTTCAGTTAATACTCATGAATATTCTCAGCCAGGAATCTGATTCTAAATCTTTCATCCAGCCAGTGTCAGGGATCAGCAACCAAAAGGTGACTTGAGTCCAGTGAGAACAATTCAGTTTTAGAATGGCAGAATCTTGAAATGAACCACTTGCAGATAAGCTAGTGCCACAGAACAGTGTGCAGCAATTATCTGAATAATGATTTCAAATGATGTAAACAATTGAGGAAAGAGCAGTCTGTTCCCAGACATTTTGTGAACAAAAAAAGAGGTGTATTTTGTCAAGTACAGTATTTAATTTTGTTCAGCCCACTCTATTGGAGACTATAACTATAAACACAAGGATAAAAATGATACTCATTGCTCTTCATCTCTGTTTCTTCTTTTAATTATTATTTGACAGTTTCTTTATTAAGAGACATGAGCCTAGAATTTCACACTTAGTTAAACACTACTTAACCCCTGACACTGGCCACATGTATCTCATTAAGAAAATTTTTGCTAATACTACTCCAGTTAAGCAGTTGTCATTGCTACTCACTATTATTAGGTTAAACAGATTCTGTGGGATACTTCATAATAAAGCACTATTCACTATTATGATTGAGGCATGTATATGTATGTCCCAGGATGAATGTGTTATAGGAGTCATTACACATTTCAGTTGAAGGGCTGGCAGCTGCATGCATTAAAAGGGATGATCTTACAGGTTGGAATGAGGTATGGTCTTATTAAATATTAAAAGCTAGGTAGGATTGGGCCTGGTAGATCTTGGTGTCATCATGTGGCAGCCAGTACTTTACAGCTTAAAGGTCTAAAGTTGTTGCTGAGTGATTGTTTTCATTTTTTTAAAGATATATTTGGTTTTGCTCTATTTTTGGCCGCCAATGCATACAGTGAGCCCAAGCTTGCCATTGAGCTGTTTTACTGATGGGAGTAGTTCTGCTAACTCCAGGCCTTCAAGGAACAAATCATTTCCTAGGTTAATCATTTCCTTTTATGAAGTTCTTCTGTAAAAAATCATTTGGATTGTTGGCCTCTTGTTAGTTGCTGTCCTTTCTGTGGTTCTCAAGAATATTTCTGAGAAATGATTTCATTAGGAAATTTTCTGTGGTCTTCATTTGGGCTCAGTGCAACACACCTCTAGTATTTTTTTTCCTTGAAAAGGTGCTGAAAATGAATATAAGGCAATATTAATCAGCTAAATTAGATGGACATACACATTCAAATTAGATTGTTCCTAATACAAAATGGATCCTCTTAGAACTGACAGAAATGATTTAATTAGGGCTATGTATTGCTCTTAGTGAGTATAGTGGGATCTCTGGTTCAAAGGTTGTTGTTTTCTGCCCTGAGCATTGATCTTAGTCTAATCAGATCTTGCCAAAAAGATGTTAAATGATGGGTACACACAAGCAGATCCCTAAAGTTGTCATTGTGATAAAGGGCACAGCTGCTTAATTGAAATAACTGGAGTTTATGCCATTTGTTTCTCTGACTTTGCACATAGGTAGATGGCACACCCTATCCATATAAACAACATTCCTGGGGTTGCCTGCAGTCTTTGTAATTTATAGTTCTGCATTTAATATCTCACAACATAAACCTTCTGCTCTACTTCATAGAGTTTCCCAGGCCATCATAGTAAATGAATTAATAGTGCTTTAGAGTCATTTTTTACAATTTGTATTGTTCTGTGCATGGCTTGTCTTTAAAGAAATCTGTGAAGTAACTATATAGAAAGTGATTATATAGAAGACCTGTCAACACAGTAGAACTGTCTGCCTATGAGTGAAGAAGCTACATCAGATACACTTCTGTCGCATTCATAAATGGACCTAGTAAATGGTTCTCCTGTCTCCTGTTTCAAGATGTCTAAAGGAAAGTGTCTGTCAAGGCAGGTTCAGCCTAATAGCTGAAAAGCTTTGCCAGATCTTTTGGAAAAGTAATTAGTTGCAGTATTTGGCATTCAGCTTGCTTTGTCTGGTGTCTGTCCAATTCTTCAGGAACTACTAAGGAAGCGATAGTTACTTTGTAGCTCATAGAAACGGCTATCCCAAAGTTACATGCCTGGCTATATTGCTGCTAGCCCATCCTGGTGGCTAATTTTAGAGAACCTTAAATTTCTATTTTTGCTCCCACAATCTCTGGGATTCTATTGCTGAACATAATGGACAGGGTGTGCTACTGACACTTCTAATATAGAGACAGTCCTCAGACTTACGACACAATCGGTTCCTGAAAACTGCATCTTAAGTCAAAATGTTGTGACTCGGAACCAATTTTCCCATAGGAAACAATGTTATAAATGAGGGATTAGTTCCTGAGCCAAGGCCTGATACCCTATTTTCACCCAAAATAACTCAGAATTTTGTGCACTACTCAATCAATTATATAAAATCAGTAAATGTAACTATATTACTTGTCTATATGTATTTATTTATATATTTATATTGTAAACAGCAATCGTATTTATTTGGAAGGACTTCTTTGAAGTGACTTTGCTGGACGTTTTGAAGGTTTCTTGGACAGAGTCTTCTCAGGAGTCTTGGCTGCAGGATTTTCTGGAGTCTTGTCTGCTTTCTTAAAGAAAGTGTCCAAGGAAGTTTGGACCGATGTTCTCTTCTTTTGCTTGTAAATTTCTCTGTAGCATCTGTACATGCTGGGTATGCCCCTATTCACTGATGCACTGCGTTCAATGTTGGGGTCATGTTCCTCAAACAGGGACATGGCAGCTTCCAAATGTTGAAATGCCTCAGCCAACACTTTTGTTGTCAAGACATTATGAGGAGGAGTCTCTTCAATAGTGGCTGCATCTTCTTCCTCTGCCACTTTTTGCTGTTCCAATTCATAGAGGTTCTCATTGGTTAATTCTTCAGAATGGTATGCCAGCAACTCATCAACATCTTCTGATGCAATGTCTAAGTTGAGTTCTTTGCCCATGTCAGCACCATTTTTGGTCACCTCCTCAACGGTGTCTGTAAAGCTTTGGAAGTCGAACACAAACTTAGGACAGAATTTTCTCCAAACACCATTCCAATTTGATTGTTTGACTTTGTTCCATGCCTCACCAATGTTCTTAACCACGTGGTAAATGTTGAAGCCCTTCCAGAATTCCTTCAGAGTTGGACCACTTTCCTTCTCAGTTGCCCTGATGACCTGGGCAAATGTGCATCTAAGGTAGTAGGCCTTGAAGGATGCAATTACCCTCTGGTCCATAGGTTGCTACAGTGAGGTGGTGTTGGCGGGGCAGATACACCACTTTGATGTCAGGATGCATGTCATCAAGAATGGTTGGATAACCAGGAGCTTTGTCAAGGATTAACATGACAATGTTAATTGTTGTATTAAATGCAAGATTATTTTTGCTGCAATAATCCCTGATACTTTGGTTTAATTGCCCAAAATGACAATTAAACCCATCTTGAAAAATGTTCTTACTGACCCATGCCTTAGGATTGGATTTCCATATCACTGGGAGAAATGCCTTGGGTTGTCCCTTGAAAGCTCTGGGGTTTTCTGAATGGTACACAAGTAAAGGATAAGTTTAAAGTCACCTGCAGCAATGGCACCAAGCAAAAGAGTGAGCCTATCTTTAGCAGCTTTGTACCCTGGCATGGATTTCTTCTCCTTGGTGATATAGGTTCTTTATGGCATTTTTTTCCAAAAGAGTCCAGTTTTGTCAACATTAAAAACTTGCTGAACACAATAGCCATTCTCTTCAATTATTTCAGCCAATGTCTCGGGAAAAGCACAAGCTGCCTCTTCATCAGCACTGGCAGTTTCACCTGAGACTTTGATGTTATGCAAATTGACCCTGGCTTTAAAATGCATACACCTCTTACTTGCAGTAAAAGGCTCAGCATTAGAACTTTCCCCCTGTTGTTTCTTTAGATCATCCTAAAGACTAGCCTTTTCCTGAATGATGCCTAAACTCACAGGAGCACAGCATTTATTTTGATCCTCTAGCCAAATGATGAACTGTTTCTCAACCCGAGTCCAACATGCTGCTTAGTTATCACAGTTGCATGCATAGGAGCTGAGTTCATAACAGCCTCCTGAATTCTTGCCTTGTCTTTCAGGATGGTCACAATAGTCATTCGGGGGATATCCAAAGATCTGCCCATTTCAGCTGAGGTCTCACTTTTTTCATACCTCTTAACTATTTCCATTTTTGTTTCCATAGTTATTGTTCTGTGTTTCTTATGTCAGAGCTGAACAGTTAACAGATGCCTCGGCACAGCTGTGTTAGGCACATTGTGAGTTCCTGGTGCAGGGATTTTCCCTGTAAGACAGGAAAAGTCCTTGGTGCAAGATCAGAGCCCGTCAAAAGCTTGCAGCTGCACCGTGGAGTGCATGCTCATGATTGGCTTGGGGTAAATTATGCACACGTGGCGGTCAGCAATTGGCTTGCTGGCCATATAAAAGGCTTGGGCCTTACCCGCCCAAACTGGAGGAGTGCTTGGATGTGCATAAGGAGAGATCCCCACGTGTACTTCGGAGCCACAGAGGAGGCCTGATGACCCACCAATGACTCCCTGTCGCGGTCACCATGACGTATCCCATCCCCGTGTGAGTGTGAGCATCGGTGTGCCTGTCTACAGTTCTGTTTGTCTGTCTACGGATTGTGCCTACACTGTCTACCTTGTGTATACAGCTTGTAAGTAAAGTTTTTTTGTTTCAACCACTGCTGCCTCTTGTCCAACCAATTCTGCTCTAAAGGTGGCCCCATTCCACCGGCGTTTCTTGACCCCTACATCTTAGAAAAAGAAACGTCACTTCCACTGGATTTATGCTTTTCTGCCATTATTATGGGCAGTTTGGAAAAAGTTTGGAAACAAAACAACTCATGGGCAGCGCAGTGAACTTGTTGTACAGTACTGTACTGTGAAGTACAGTACTGGGACTTATTCTTTATTCAGTACAGGTAAAGTACCATAGTGCTGTAGTGGTAGCATCAGCGATAAGTGAGCACCGGAAGAGCTGCCTAGCAAATGGCTTCCAGACAAGCGACACTGCTGCTCTGGCCACATGTCCAGAAGGGCCCGGGAGGGCACGTGTGCCCCTGGATCTGCCCTGAGACCAGCCTGCCCCTCCCCAACCAGACCAGATCTGGGGATCACACATCCCTCCTCTACCACCTCTATGCCCTCCTAGACAAGTGGCAGGAGCTGCTGGACAGGCTGCGGCTTCTCCTGCGGCCACCCAGCTCAGCTGTGGCACTACCTGTCTCACCTTGGTGCAAGCAGCTGGAGGATCAGCTGGATGAGCTGTGACTTCTCCTGCGGCCACCTGTGGGGCCTCTACAGCCCCATAACTGTCTGCCCTGTCCCAGTGGGGACAGCCAGGGGAGCAGCTGGATGAGCTGCAGTTTGACTGTGGCTTCTCCTGTGGTCATCCAGCGCAGCCCTGACACTCTGCCTCACCGCAGTGGGGCAGCCAGGGGAGCAGCTGAACAAGCGGTGGCTTCTCCCGCCACCCATATCCCCTGCTCCCAGAGCCCAGCGCAGCCCCAACTGGGCAGTGTTTGCTCTACCTCCTGTTCCAGCCCCAGCCCCTCCTTCCCACAGGGGCCCTGATCTGCTTTTCCCACGGCCCTTTCCTTCCCTTTCCCCTTCCACCAACAGACCTGTATCCAGCATTCAGTGTTGTAAAGTTGAAACCCATGTCAGAACTTCAAAACCCAGGTGTCAATTTACAAACATCACAACTGCGGTAAGTCATAACTTGTCGTAAGTTGAGGACTAGCTGTATTCATATTTAGGTTCACATGAACTGTGTGTTTTATATTGGACTTGACACTGCAGTTTCAAATTTATGGATACATCCCAATGCAGTATTTCACTCTGATTTACAATTAGCCATTTTTCTCCATTTTGTCATTTGCAGTAGAATAGTATTTTGCCATTTGCAACAGAAAGGAAAAGTCTATACAATGCCTAGCAGTAAGTAGTTAAAAACTTGATTCCAGCAGCCAGAAACCCTACAGCTGTTGCCGCAGCCCACCTATTAGGTTTAATAAGTCAGCGGAAGTCCCCTGGGGGGAAGAATGTGGACAAATCTAATTGGCAGCAGGAAGCTGATTCTCTAGAGTGTAAAGAATAGAAGCTCTGACTGGCAGTACTCAGTTGCATCCTAAGTGCCAGAAACTCCCTGCCTTACTGTTTGTACTCCAGAGCAGTAAGTCTTTCCTTGCCCCTTGAACTCTGAATAAATTGTGCCACCCTGGTAGCTGGTTAAAAAACTGTGGGTGTAATGCAGTTTCTTTTCTTCCAGCAACTACCTACTGCATCAGCCAGTCCATCCCACCCTCTAGTCACCTCAATTTTCAGAATATTTGGATGTTTACTCATCCTATTACTCTGTAGAAAAATTTTACATTTCCATTCCAAAGCCTAATAAAAATAGTAGATGTCATGTTTTACTAGCAAAACTTTACTGCAAGCTCTGTTCAAAATCCTGGCAAAGGGCCCAAGTGGCCTATGCTTTGCATTCTGTACAGTCTCAGAACATTTATTAGTAATTGCATCTCTACTCTTGTATTACATTTACCTCAACCACAATCCAGTTCTTTTTATTCAGGGCAGAAATGCCATTAAAATAACTATGGTGTTCTTTTGCCTATGAGCATTTTGCGCATTTCTCCACATTTCCTTAGATACATAAGACACTCACTCTGGGATATCATTTTCTGAAGTTCAGTGCCATTTTAAAAAGGGAAATAACTGCTAGGAAAGGTGTCACAAAAGCAGTTAGTCAGTGGCTAACTAGAGATAACAGTCCCTAGGAGAAAGCTTTGCAAGAAACAAAACACCTGAAATGTTATCGATATTTATTAATAATACAATCATCAATAAAAATAAGTCTCTGTTAGCATAGTGCAGAGATCAATGACTAAAGCTTTCGCCACAGAGACAGCTCTGCATTTTCTTTTTCCTTATGTTGTCTCATAAATTGTCTTGGAAAGTACTGCTTTCATCTGCATTGGTGTCTTTGTCCACTCATGTCATTTGTCAGAGAACACAGAGTGGACCATCAAATATCAAGTAGGAGAAAATCAGTTCAAATCCTCTAAATGGCAGGCCTGCCCGATTTCTGCAGAAGGTGACTAAATAACAGCACTTGCAGCTTGTCTCTGAACATGTGTGTCCAGAACGGGACCCTGTACTACCTCATGGCTTTATTTTCCTCCTCAGTGGAGCAAAGGAACTTAAACTCAGCGTGAGCAACAGTTTTCCTGATGCAGAAGTATTGTGTCCTTTTCCAGAAAAAATAGTACAGAAACAAGAGGTAACTATCTTGAGTATTGAGTTTTGTTGCCAACTTTTCAAAGCAATTCTTCACACTGAAAATATGACCCTGTGATGTTGACAAGCTCCATTTTTGCTACAATTTCATGCCTGCCTGCTATTCAAGCATTAGATATTTATGTAACTTGGGGCTACCCTGCCTTCTGCACCTGAGTTCATTTGTTTGCTTGTTTTTGAAAATATTTCTAAGTAGTTATGTATGCCTCCTTGTGGATGGATACACAAATTGTTTCAACATGGTCTGTTTCTCTGTCATATTCACATACACACGTGCACCCTTGTTTGTCATTCGTGTTAAATGTATATTCCAGAGAGAAGAAAATGGCAAATTCTAGGGTAATGCCAATGCCTTTTCTTATGCTCTTCTCCAGTATTTCCCCATACGTTTATCATTCTTGCTTTTAACTTCACGTGAACCTGAGTTCTGTTACATTCCAGAGGAAAAGTACATTGTGTTAGCTTGAAAAGCCTGAAACTTTGCACTAACACATCAGTATTGCTTCTGGTATTTGGCTTAGTCTGTCAGCTTTGTGAAGATACTAAGCCTAAGAGGCATTGACGTGGCACTTTATAGATTTCATAGACATTAGGGCTAGAAGGGACCTTGCGAGATCACTGGGTCCAGCCCCCTGCCCAACGGGCAGGAAGTCAGCTGAGGTCAGATCCATCTGACATCAGAGTCAATGATTCTGCTTAACCAATCCTTTGAATAACCATTGTTTGAACTCTGCCATACTCTTTATCTCAGACAGAATGTGATAAATGATAATGTGATGGTAACTTATATGATGAGCGAATTAGTTTGTAATGTTCCTTCCAGTATTGATTTTCAGTTATGGAAAGAAGTATACCACTTGCAAATATATAGCTCAAGCTAATGTCTCATCTGCTTTTTCGTGTTCTTCTTTTGACATTTTGTCCACAAAGCTTGATAAGAAGCTTGACTGTCTTCAACAAATATTTATGGTGAACTGCATATCTAGTGACAGTGATCTTGAAAGCAAGGACCCTGCTTCTTCCTCCCTCAGATCTGGCAGCTCAACATTTTCATTTTTCATTTTTTGTAAATCTGCAATTTCACTTGAGCTACCAAGCTCCTGCAACTAAAGGGGGAAAAGATTTTTATTTTAGCCTATTCTAGTCTGGCCTCATCCATCAGAAGGAGAAGGAGATGGAGAAGGACCAGGGAGCTTGCTCCCTCCAACACACGAAAGAACACTCTACTCTGCTGCTCAACTTGCTGCTCAGTTGCCCTGGGACTGCAGAGTCAAAGGGCAGTATAGTCTGGCCTCAGTCAGAGGACTAAGCTCTCTCTGTTGGGTTGAAATAGTTAACTATTTATCTATTATGTAATTAAAAAAAAAGTATTGTTAAGCCTAAGCCACTTTGGGTGCTTAGTGCAAACAGAAAAAAGCAGGATACAAATATTTTAAATAAATAAACAAATAATAGTCGAGTTGCATTAACAACTTTTAAAATTATGATGTTTTAAAACAATAGAGATGGTAACCTATAGTGTGTATTGTTTAACATATTAATTTGTTTACTTACATAGGATTCCTGAAGTAGACTTTTCTCAGATGATGTTGTTCTACTACTTCATTGTATTAGCTTTCTGTATATGGCTTGTACTCTTTTAGGACAGTTTCTACATGTTATTAAATGTTTCTTCATTCTTGTTGTGTTAACATACTCATGCCCGCAATATTTACATCTGCCTACTTTCTTCCTTCCTCCAGTGGTTTGAACTTCACTATAATGGTACCACACACTATTTTTGTGGGGGGGTTAGACATTATTATGATTACTTCAAAGCAAAAACACTAAAAAACTAACAAATCTTATGCAAACACTTCCAACTTCCCCAGCTCAACAAAAGAAACAAGACACTGCTCTGTGTGTTTACTGAACTGAAAGTGAAACAAAAATTAATCATCGTTTTAGTTTTAGTTTTGCTTTCACTTGCAGTCTGAGATGAAATGAGAATTTTAGCTTTGGTTTTGATATAAAAAGAACTGTTTGCAGTGTGCTTCAACAGATGACACAGTATCCTAGGTTATTCCTGTGGACATTTGGAAGCAGATTCTTGACAACAATGTGCCCTGATTTTGAGTTCAAGGAGCCTTCAGTTTGCTGAAGCTCCAGTTTCAATGGCTATCAAGAAACTTGAAATAGATAGCATTTTCATTCAGTTGTCTGACTATCTCTGGAATATTTGAAAGGCTTGATGTACTTGAGCTTTTGCCTTCTTCACCTCTAGCCTTTGGAACACCACTGGTCACCATGCACCATGTTGACTTGGTTCCATCAACCGTCACTTTCTGGGTCTAATCGCAGAGCCAGTTTTCCAGCCATCAGACCGTAAGGTTGTTGAGGTTGCAGTTCCCCAATTTTACCATGAGGACATCATGGGAGACCAAGTCAAAGGCTTTTTTGAAATCTAAATATATGACATCAACCTCTTCTCTTTTGTCCAGGTAATGAGTCATCTGGCTTAGAAGGAAATTAGGCTGGTCAGGCAAAACCTACTCGCAATGAAGCTCTCTCTCAAAATGTTGCCTCCAATAACCGTTTTTTGATGGTTTCTTTGATTATTTTTTCCAAGGTCTTTTCAGGGATTGAGGTCAAATGGATTGGCCTGTAGTTCCCTGGATCTTCCTTCCTGCCTTCCTTCCACTTTGGACGCTTCAGACCAGGCTCGCTTGGAGCTGCGTGGGGCGATCTCGAGCGTAAGACTCCCCGGCTTCCTATCTCTTTTCTTTCTTCACTCCCACCTGTCTAAAGGTCTCTAGCCTCTGTTTGTTTCGCTTTCTGACTCTTTTCT
>JAGPOW010000261.1:54276274-54306339 GCA_030014935.1 Caiman crocodilus | reverse complement strand
TGTGTGTGTGTGTGTGTGTGTGTGTGTGTGTGTGTGTACATACACACACAGTGTATATCCATAAATACATTGTGGATCTTCAGTGTAAGGTAATCAATTAATATATTGTATATCTCTTATGATTTTCTCTAAGTAAAGTAACATGTAAAGCAAAAGGCCAAGCCAAATCTTACATGTAAAATTGACCAGTTACATATGGCACTTAGCTTTTTGTCCTTTCAAGTGTTATTATGGTAGGCACAGATAATAAGCTTATTATTCAATGGATGTGTTTAGGAGAACAGCAAACAAAGGTTTAAACAGTCAGTGCTTTGATATTTGCCATAGCAGAGTGTCCTCTGCCTGAATACCATGTAGTACAATTCTGGTATTTTGATTTCTGAAAAACATGGGTGAAAATAACTTTCCCAATCAATATTCAGAGATGCTGGCACTTTTCTTGACATAAATACTTAAAAAAAAATCTTTTTACTCCTGGTCATCAGATTGTGAAAACTGAATTGAATTTTAAATCATTCTAACTTACTTTTCATACTGTGGGACTATTTATTTACTTTTTTGACTTTCAGCTTGGCCAGGAAGGTAAACCAGTCATTCTCAGTGTTTCATCAGTGTTTTCGTCTGATTTTCTTGGATTAATGCTAACACTACTGTTGCTCTACTTGTATTTTGAATTCAAGAATAGCGGCTGAAAACACAAGATTTTTTAAAGGAAATTTATTCCATTTCATTATGTAAGGGATATAATTTGAAAACCAAGTGAAAGACTTAAGAATCTAAGTTCCATTGACTTTAGATAGGACTTGTGGTGGTGCATTATTTAGATGTTTTGAACATTCAAACTGGAGCTTCTGTTACAAGTCAATTATTATCCACATCTCCTTGATTGGAATCTCTCTAAAATAGTCCTCTTTCTCTTTGGTATTTATGAGCTGTGTTTGTATACAATTACCATCTCTTACTTTTAGTGACCTATCCTGAAAAAGCTCACTGATAGAACAAGTCTTACTCAAGCAAGTAATCTAATGGATTTAAATGAATACTTGCATGAGGATTTACAGTATCAGCCTTAGGCCCCAGTTCTTTAGTCATGTTTAATATATTAATCATGAAAGTATAGCCATTACATTCAAGTCCGCTACAAAGGTACGAGTGAAGAGTTAGCCTCTATTTGACCAAGCTACACGTATGTACTGCTTTAATTTTTGCTCATAAGCCAGTCCCTACATTTCTTTGAACTGTTTTCTAATTGGTATCTGTGAAAATTATATGTAGGCTATGAGAGGAGGTTATGCTCATGGTTTAATCTTGATGTGGTTAGTGGGTTTTACTTAATGACTCTAATTAAATTTATTCTCTTATTTTAACAATATCAAGGGAGATTTTCAAGTAATGTTAGTGACAAAGTGCTTCAGAAAAGTAATATATTTTGTTCTGGGAGGAAAAACATCATTATTGCGAAAAGGAAAAACAAAAACAAAAAACTTAATTTTTGATATAGTGTGCCAAATCCAACTAAAGTTAATGGGAAGATTCCTGTTGACTTCAGTGGGCTATTTATCATGTCTGTATATATTTTAAATGTTTTAATTAATGTAATAGAATAAATTAATTTAATAGAATCAGCTGAAATTCCTCTTAGTTTGTGAAAATCTAAATGATGTTTTTGGCAGTGTTTCAGCCATCTGAATTCTTCTATTAAAAATCAAAGATCAAACTGATTATCCATTACCTGAAAAGTAAAAATATATGTAAAACCTGGCCAGTGCTTTAATTTGTGTAGAAATCTGTTTTAAATATGATGCTTATTTGGAACCTCAACATTTCAAGTGGAATGTTATGCCTAAGAGCATATATGTTTAACAAAGTAAAGTATATGACAGTATTATCAGAAGCGCATTACCTGGAGCTTGCTATGCTGACGATATCACCAGGAACATGGTGAAAACAAGGGAAATCTTAAGAGGATCCATTTTCCTTAGGACAAGTTTCTAACATGGATTACAAATCTGTTCAAGTTAAGCAAAAAGTGATTAAAACCCTCTTTACATGTCTCTGCAGGTTATGAGGTCCTTGAGTTCAAGTGTACAAGGATAGTTATGTTTATGCACTCACTGTTTCTCCAGAGCTCATGGTTTATGAGTGGTTGGCATACAGAGTCACACTTCCTTTTCTGTGATGCTCTTGAATAAGTGCTGCTATGTGCTGCCTTATACTTTGGGGCTTGGGTCTCTGAAAAGAGGTCCATGGATGTGGTTATATTTTGAAATGTGGAAAATAAAAATAAAAAAAAGAATTTGAAAGGCAGAGGACTTGAGTTCAGGAGACCTGGCAAAAAAGCAGCTCTGAAATGGAATTCTAAATTTACCTAAATCCAAGGAGACTTCGAATTTGAGACACCCCCTCCCCCCTCTGCTCCCAGCAATAACTAGATTATATATATGGCAAATAATAAATTGGTTATAAGTCTCCTTGTATAGAATCAAATAACTGTAAGATCATTTTAAATTCATCCCCACACCCTCCCACTGCCGTAGTGGGAAAAGCAGCAACAGGGGGCAAGTGGTAAGGAAAGCGGAAGCAGAGGAGCAGACGGGGAAGGAAAGCAGCAAGAGAGGGCAGGAGGCCTGATTTGTCCTCTTTGCCTCCCCTGGACCTTACCCCCTCCCCCATTTTCCCCCTGCTGCGTGCTACACCTCAGTGCCTGAAACCATGGCATCCTGCTGCCTGCCCACTAGCCACTGGACCCCATTCATGCCTGGTCCCTGCCCACCATTGCCTCCCACTGCAGCTTGCCCCTCTGCTGTCTGCTCCTCCCTGGTGCCTGCACCCCCAACCCATTGCCCCCTACCATCAGTCCCCTACTTCAACTTGTTCCCTTGCCTGTGGCAGCTCTGACCCAAGGTGTATGGAGCACATGGCAGCTCCAGCCCTGGCTCTAACCAGGCAACAGCAGCAGCCCCAGCCCTGGTCAGGCAGGAGTGGCAGCAGCAGCTTCAGGCCAGCTCTGGGCCATACTTGAATCCAAGACAAGACTTTTTACTGACCAGATTGTCTTGGATTCAAGTAACTATGGTAAAACAGTCCCTCAGCCAATCAAAAGTTTTAAAAATGATTTTCATCCAGAACAATCATGAAAGACTTGGCAATACTTAGCTATACTTTTGATGCTGAAATTGCTTTGCAGACTAGTATATTTGTTGTACTCCCAGAAAAGTATCAGTTTTAAGGGCAGTTCTAGATTTGTTTCTTTTACCAGCATGTTCAACCTACACAGGTTTAAGATATTGGTTTTCAGTGAGCACATGGATATATTTGACGCTGCTTTGTTTTGAAGAAAACTAGGCCTTATTTTCCTTCCAGCTAGTCTTAGTTCACAATTTGATGTCTGATAGCATAGTCTCTGGACATGTGATTGGTGTCTGAGTCCATTAACCATTACTAGCATTGGCAGTACATACAGAAGATTGAATGTTGCATAGTCAAAATCTGAAAATGAATTCTGTTTATATTTAACTGGTTCTGTGATCGTGGTTATAAAGATGCATTTAAACATGTATTATCTGTAACTTTGCACCATTCAGTACCTGAGAGGACAGAGTTCTACTAGATCTGCCAGGAATCTGGATAATAATGATTTCCTTGTGTTAGGTTTATGCCGAATCTTCTTCTTTTTTCTCCCTTCCTTTTCTCTAGAGTGGTTTCCCTAGCAGCTTCTACCATTTGCAAAATGCTGTCATAGTAAATTTGTTCCTAAGTACTGAAAGTCTTATTTTCTGTTGTATTCTATATAATATTTATTAGATGGATTATCCATTCAGTCCAGTGAACCCAGACAGATGAACAGTCTTCATTCTTTGTTTGTTTGTTGTTTTGCTTGGCAGGGGGAAGGGGGTGATTGGAAGCGGGGGGAATTTAGTTTTTTAGAGCTCTCATTCCTTTATTTAGAAATGCTCAAGAGAGTGAGCAGTAGCTTAGCTCAACAGTCCCTTACTACTGAGATTTACTTCCAGTTTTTCATAAGATTAAGCCTTTCAAATGGTGTAAGTGGGTTTTTTTTAATGTATTATTTAATTTGCTTGCAGGTCCTTTATTTTAAGCAATCATCCTTCCTGATCGCTGTCAGTCACCAATAATATCAACATCCTTGTAAGTTAGAGTAATGTAGCTATGATGGTCCAAGGATTTCTTAGGGTGATATCTTCTGTTGGACTAGGTATCTATTATAGAGACCTGATGGAGAATGCACTGCATTGTAAAGCTTATTATCTAACTCTATCCCAACTACACAATTGGTCCAGTAAAAGTTATCACCCTAAGAAAACCTTGCTTTTCGCATTAATATCCTCCACTCTTTATAGTCATATTCAGATTTCTAGTTTTTGTTATCTTTGTCTTTTCTCACTCCCTATTTGCCACACCTACATGTGATTCACAAGATAAACCCAGAAATTTCAAATAGAAATCCATAGTGTGATAACCCTTTTTTGTAACAGAAGACTTGCTCTATTATATTCCCATTATCAAAAAAGTGAGTGAAAACTTGGAGCTGGCATTTGATGAGGGGTGCCTTGTGTTTAACCCAGGGTACCTGGAGTCTAAAAGATTTGAGAACCACTGACCAAGATGCTGAGCAGGTGGGAACCCAGAGGTAGCCAATGGAAAGTGCTATAGTTACAGCGCTATAGTGCCTGAACTGTTGCTTCTCCTGGACTGAATTGAGAGTTAGTCATGTTACACAGCTCTTAATTCAGATGGCTTGTTAATAGATACAAAAGGGGAAGGATAAATTACTTTCCAAGGTTGGATGTTATTTGCTCAAACAGATTAGATGAGGGACTACATTCAGCTTGGCCACATGATGACAGAAACCAGAATTAATACTCTGGCACAGGGCCCAGGTAGCAGAACATCTGCCAAAGGGAAGGGTAGGGTATTGGACAGCTTCTATAACCTTCCTCCTGCCAAGCAGCAGGGAGGGTTCTGTAAAAGGTCTTGTCGCACCAGAAGGGGATGGCACTGTTGGCAACCAGATGCAGATGAAACAACTTAAAGATGCTTGGTGTCTGGCTGTCTTCTAAGGAGCCCTTGCCAAAATTATTAGTTTTTCTACAAATTCTTATAAAAAACTTTGAGGGAGGGATGTTTCAGAAAATATACCAGCTCTCCAGTGACATTCACCTTCCTGGGGCACTGGGATCTGGAAAAACGAGGTGCATGGAAGGGTATCCATGCCTCCTTGCTGCGTGGATCCAGCTCTTTGTTCCTTTGAATTCCAAACAGTTATCATCTCCAGGAGATTTTATTCTCTCTCAACATATTTTTGATGAAAAATGACTTCAAATTAAATGGAAGTTTTCTTATACAGATGAAGTTCTTATTTATCATCTATAAATTCCAAAAGCCTTTTTAAAAGGAGAGAAATCATTTTTAATATAAATAATTGCCATAACTTTGACACAAGAAAAATTAAACCTGAGTAAATAATAGCCTTTTTTAATCTACTGCTATTGTAATTAGGAACAATGGATGGTCAGTTTGTAGTCCTCCATTGTTTAAAACTCAGATGAGTTTTCTGGTTCTTGTTATCTGTATTCTGGTGTAAATGGCTAGTAATCCTTCAAGCTGATTGGATATGTGGTTTTTTGGTGTTAGGTAGCCCAACAACAGAATTTAAACTCGGACAATTTTTTAGGCTAATCAATTTTCCCCCAGACAAGTAATTAGAAGACCAGGAAACAGACAGAAAATATTTTTGCTGTCATCAAATTTGCCCTTTCCAGTGCAAAAAGCTGTATGTTTTTGTTTAGTCTGGGGTATAGTTAAGGACATAAAGGCCTAATCTGCTACTGTGTTGTATACTCCTTTGTACAGATTATGGATTGAAAAGGGGGTTGAGCAGGGGCAGATGTCAACAAAGGTGGGAGGGGTGTTAAGGTAACCACAAATCTGGATTTGTGCCAATGGAGGATGTTTTACCTCTCTGCTAAACAGGCTACAGAAAGAGTCCTCATTCTTTCTGTAGCCTGCTTAGCAGAGAGGTAAAATATATTCTGTAGTCATAGAAGGCATTCCTCAATGTGTGTGCTGTGTTGGAATAACCAGCTCTGTAGCACTTACAGGTTCATAGGAAAGTCAGCCTCAAAGGGATCTGATAAAATCATCTAGTCCAACTCTTTGCTTAAGCTAGGATCTCCATGACTAAGCCATCCCAGTCAAGTTTCTGTGTAACCTACTCTTGAACATGTTCTAGAGATGGTGGTTCCACAGCTTCTCTCTGGGTAGCCTGTTCCAATCCTTAGCCACTCTCATGAAAATTCAGTCCTAATCTCCAGTCTAAATTTCCTCTACTGCAATTTGAATCCTAGTCCTATATTCTACAGCCACAGAGAATAGTCTAGCTCATCTCTCTACAATTGTCCTTTAGATATTGAAAGACTGCTATTAAATCTCCCCTCATTCTTCTCTTCTCCAGACTATATAACCCTAGTTCTTTCAACCTTTCCTCATAAGTCTTGTTTCTCAGCCTGTACTCATTTTAGTCACTCTCTGTTGGATTTTTTCCAGCCTATACATATCTTTCTTGAAGTGTGGGTCCCCAAACTGGACACTATGCTCCAGATGAAGCCTTGCCTTGCCTTGCTGAACAGCATGGAAAAATCACTTCACTTGATTAGTAGGTGACACTCTTGCTAATACAACATGAGCACATTCTTGGCTTATATTTAGCTTATGCTCCACTGTAACCCCCAGGTCCTTTTCTGCAGTACTGCCTCCTAGTTGTTCATTCCCCAGTCAGTATCTGCACATGCAACTATTCCATCCCAAGTGTAGGACTTTGCACTTCTTGTTTATTGAATTTCATCTGATTGACTTTAGGCCATTTCTCCCATTTATCCAGGACATTCTGGTTCCTAACCTTACCCTCCACAATGTCTGCAACTACACTCAACTTACTGTCATCTGCAAATTTGCTAAGCATGCACTCAGTCTCACTGTCCAGATTATTAATAAAAATAATAAACTGTACTGGACCCAGGACTGTCCCCTGGGGAGCCCCACTTGATACCTCCTCCCAACTAGATATTGAACCATTGATGACTACTTGTTGAACACAGTGATAAAACCAGTTAGGTATTCACCTTACAGTATTTTTGTTTTTTCTGTATTTCCATAGCTTATTCATGAGAATGTTATGGGAGGCAGTGTCAAAAAACCTTGCTGAAGTCAAGGTATATCACATCACTGCTGTCTGTCTCCCCACCCCTCCCCTTCTTCTCCCCCCCTTACATCCTTCTTATTATGGAAAAAAATCAGATTGGTCAGGCATGAATTGCTCTTGGTGAATCCATGCTAGCTAATCTTGATCAATTTGTTCTCCTCTAGCTGGTTCAAAATAGATTCCTTGAAGACCTGCTCCATGATCTTTCCAGGTATCAAGGTCAGGCTGACTGGTCTATAATTCCCCAGATCCTCCTCCTTTCCTTTCTTAAAAACGAGCACTACATTTGCCTGTAGCCAACTGACTTCTTTCTACAGTATTGTAGGGGGCTGAGTGTCATTTAAGAAAATAATTGACTGACAGGCATGATGAGGGCAAATGGATCATATCCAGAATTTCTGTTGTGCTCTGATGACGATGATTACTCAAACATCCTTGTCAGGCTGTTGCAACTGGCACAGTCCTGAAACCTGAACTGGTCTCAGGCCCAGATCAGCATCTAGCAGATTGCTGATAAAACTGGCTGCTTGAATGCAGAATTTTGCCCTCTAGTCTGAAAATTACATTCTTGCTTTATCAGGTGATTCTGCTGCCTAGCAAATGTTATTTCTTTCTATGTCTCTCCTAATGAGCTACAGTTTTTTCCAGGTAAAGTCAGTCTAGCAGCACACCCTATCCAAATACTCTACCTGTTGGTGTGTGTTTACAAACAGTGCAGTACAGTATTTACACTTCTTCTGAATTACATTTCACTAATGTTTCTTCCACACCACTGCACATTAGTAACATTGCTGCCAAGTTCTGAAGAAGAGTTGTTAGTTAGCACAATTGAGCTGGCATCCATGTTGGAAAGCCTCCAAACATTTTGGGAGATACTGATAAATATTGGCAGTCCTTTTTTAAGAGACACCTCAAAATGATCACCCACTCAGTCTTTCAGGATATGATGTATTGAGCTTGGATAAGAGGGGATTCTGAAAAGAATGGGGTGGTCAGCTCTGATGGTTTGAACCAGAATTTGTATTTTCCTTTTTAGGAAAAGCACTGTGTCATTCTTTAATGTATGTATTGTGATCAGTCCCTGAATAGAATGGCTTTACAGTAGGAATAGGAGGAGTTACTTGGGAAGAAATTTAATTTTCTGTGCGTAGACATTTACTAAGACCCATACCTTAAACTTTCAAGCATATGTCTCCCATTTCCTGACCATTGGTCAACATTTAGCCTTTTTTTAAATCTACTGAAATGACTATCCCTACTAGGCCTATGGCAGACTTCAGATCATTCGATCAGGAAAGCCAGTGAATGTGTATGCATCTAACCTGAGGAATCCCTAAGCAGATGCAAGCCATTTTAAAGTATGCAAAGTAAAAAGTTTTTTTGAAAGAAAAAGCACAGGGGGAAATATGGATTGTGTTAAACTCAGTGTAAAAAGAAAGAGTTGGGCCATTACTGACACTGAAAAAAAGGAGCTGGAGGGTTTCTGGATGTTCAAATAAATTATTTTTTCAGCCTTGCCAAGATGAAACTGAACCTGCTGAGAGTCACTCAGCATCGCCTTAAATTTATCACAGCTTTTGGAGATCAAATTTTTGGTAGTTAAACTAATGTAAGTCCATGATGACTTTGATGAATATGGGATGTTTTCCAATTAGTGCACAATTAGGCCTAATGTCATGACTTTTCAAACAAACACTTAAGGCTAGACTCTGATCTCATACCAGTTTTTCAAAAGTATAGCTGCTTTAATGTCAGTCGGGACTTCCTCCTGATTTACATGGCTGTGCAAATCAGAGCTGTATCAGGTGCTGGGCTTCTTATTTATGTACTATTAATCATTCATCTTAACTGTTTTTAAATACATCATGTCAGAACAAATTTAGGAAACTAAGTGAAAACAAAGTCTAAATGTTACTAAAGGAAGTCAGACCAGCGAAGAAATTATTATACACTGTTGTCATCACAGGACGCTGCTGGAACATTTCATGAATGCAGCTCTGGACGACTTAGAACATACATTCTTTTAATGCAAGAAGGTCTTTGCATTTTAAAGTGGAAATGACAACCATTATAAAATTCTGCTCATGTAATGTTAAAAAAAGAAATTCATTTTAGAAAACGAATCGGCTCAGCATTGCTAACATAGTCATTGTGCTGCATGTTTTCTGCAAATAACCTCTGAGATCACACTTCCTTATGTGTTTACAAGAGAGAAATCCAGATCCATTAAAGGGCTAATAACTCATACATAGTCAAAAGCTGTGATTTTTATTAAATGTAGTATTTGCAAATGATTTATTTTATCTACCCACTTTTGACCAGTGCTAGAAAAGCCTAGAACTGATCAAAATGCTAGATTGATTGAAGAGCCAGGTATGTTATTGTACCAGTTGATGTACAATAGTTCTTAGAAGCTGTTTTCCTAAATAAATCACAGATTTAGATAGAATGTGTTTGCTTAACAGTCTCCCCATCTGGATTTTACCTTCACTTCAAGAAATGAAGGATTATTTCAACATTCTCAGCTATAGCATTTAGTGTGGGAGGTTAGCTGAAACCTCTGTAAAAGTTCTTTAATTTCACCTGAAGTACACAATGAATACTGTGATAGCATCAGTCACATATGAGGTTACTGGGCCATATCCCCTATTGGTGTAAGTACAACTCCACTGACTTCAAAGAGCCAGTTAGACTATCAGGGAATCTTGTGTACAAGCACTGTTGGAATATTATCATGCAGTTGCTAAAAATAGATTTGAGCAGGTTAATATCTCTCCATGGAAATTAACTACCCATGTCTGATCTCCCTTCTAAACTGAATGGATGCAGATTCAGATCTGAATGTGTCTGGTGAAAAAACAGATTTGCGTTTATTTGAACCACAAAGGCTTGTTAAAAGGAAAAGCCTCCCTCATTTACGCCTCATTTTTTTTGATGATGTGTATGACAGTGGTTTATAACAGGTGTGGAAGAACTGTGGCATGAGTTCCACTAGTGGCACAGGCAGTCTCCACATGTGGCCTGCAGCAAATCAGGGAAGAGGTAGGCAACATAGGGGCAGATAGGGCAAGAAGTAAAAAGGGCAGATAGGGAAGGAAGCAGAAAGCAGAGCAGCATATCAGGTGGGAAGCACAGGGTAGGAAGCAGAAAGCAGAGCAGCAGGTTGGTCAGGGAAGAGGCATCAGAGTGACACTTGGAGAGGGTACAGGGTTTACTTGTGGCACGCTTGCCAAAAAAGGTTTAGAATAAGGTTTCATTGCTAAGTACCACTTGCACTTCTAGGGGCAGCACAGTGCTGAAAACACTGGAAATTGTAATACTACAAAACAGGCCATCCCAGTCTATATTTCCTTTGTATTTTCTCTCTCTCTTGTTTTATTTTCTTTTTTTTTTAACTGCTGTATTTAGCACCGTTTTAAACTTGACCTGCCATTTGCTCCAATGGGGCTATGAGAAAGCTGTCTATGGAGAATTATTGTTTATCACTGTAAAATAAGGACAGCTCCCAGCATGTCTACTGCCTTGAAATACTGGTGTGATATTTGGTCATATAAACCAGTGAAGGACAGCAGTGTAGTGTGAAACACTTGGTTTGTACCACAGTTAGACAGTACAGTCATTTTTAAACTCCTGGCATCTAAATTATAATATAAGCTGATAAAAATATTGACTTTATCAGTTTCTCATTCCATTTTTAAACCAGCATTTAAGGGCTGATCTACATACAACTTTTATACTGATTTGGTTACATCTGTATGAGCCTCTAGTGAACAGAATGAAATGACTATAAAAGTACTTTTGTGGGTGATATCTTTTATTGAACCAACTGCAGAGTTGGGATAGAATTAGACAAGCTTTCAAATGCAGTGCATTCGTCGTCAGTACCACATCACTCTAGCCCTAGAAAGTATTTATATCAGTAGAGCCTGTTAAGGAAATTGGATGATGCAATCAGACACCAGGATGTGGATATAATTATGTTCACAGGGAAGTTTCATCAAATTAACTAAAAGCCTAAGGCCAAATAAAGTCCACTGAAGTTGGAATAATTTCACTCAAAACTCATTTCACATAAGACACTGTTTAATATGGGATTATTTTTCAGTCCTTAAACTAGATTCATAAGCCTGAAGGTGAAAGAATGTATTTATTAGTCATCCTTTGAGCCTTTTCCACTTTCTCATTTCTCGTTTATGTAGCTAATGTACTTATCTGTTCTTTTACTATTAAAATTAATCTTAAGAAATACCCAGTGAAATTTTGGGTATTTCTATATGCTATTTGGGCACATCATGAAATAAGATTCTGCCCCTCCCCTGGCTTAACTGATGGTCTGTGGTACAGTTATGAACAGGTGAGTTTGGCTTATTTTGTTAGTGGAAAAGCACCTGAGGTTTGGCGTGAAACATATCTGTAGTTGAACTTCAGTGACACACAAATCCGAAGAGGCAGACTAGGTGCTCTACTCTTCCTAATCTGCTGTTCCTGAACAAGGAAGAACTGGTCAGGAATGTAGAACTGGATGGCAACTTGGGCAGCACTGACCATGAGATGATTGAGTTCAGCATCTGAGGAAAGGAAAGAAGAAGAGCAGCATATTATGGACATTGGATTTCACAAAAGCAGACTTTGAGTCACTCAAGGAACTCATGGGGATCATGCCTTAGGAAGCCAGTCTGAGGGGGAGAGGAGTCCAGGAGAACTGGCTGTACTTTAAAGAAGCCTTACTGAGAGTGCAGAAACAAACCATCCCAATGTGTAGGAAGACTAGCAAGTATGGCAGAAGACCAGCTTGGCTTAGCAGGGAACTCTTCAGTAAACTAAATCACAAAAAGGAAGTGTATAAGAAGTGGAAACTTGGAAAAACTACTTGGGAGGAATATAAGAGTATTGCTTAGGCATTCAGGGATGAAGTCAGGAAGGTTAAAGCACAATTGGAGTTGCAGCTAGCAAGCCTAAAAAAGAGGGTTTCTACAAGTATGTCAGTAAAAAGGGGAAGGTTGGGGAGAGTGTGGGTCCCTTATTGAATGGGCGAGGCAGCCTAATGACAGAGGATACAGAAAATGCTGAAGTGCTCAATGCCTTTTTTACCTCAGTCTTCACAGGTAAGGTCAGCTCCCAGACTACTGCATCTGGCAGAACAGTTCAGAGAGGAGGTGAGCACCCAACAGTGGTGAAAAAACAAGTTAGAGACTATTTAGAAAAGCTGGATGTGTACAGGTCCATAAGGCCAAACACAGTGCATTCAAGGGTGCTGTGGGAAATGGCCGATGTGATTTCAGAGCCACTGGCCATTATTTTTGGAAATTCGTGATCAGGAGACGTCCCAGACAATTGAAAAAGGGCAAATATAGTGTCCATCTTTAAGAAAGGGAAGAAAAAAGATCTGGTGAACTACAAACCTGTCAGCCTCACTTCAGTCCCTAGAAAAATCATGGAACAGCTTCCTCAGGGAATCTATTTATAAGCACTTGCTGGAGAACAAGGTGATTAGGAACAGTCAGCATGGATTCACTAAAGGCAGGATGTGCCTGACCAACCTGATTGTCTTCTATGATGAGATGACTGGCTCTGTGGATGTGAGGAGACCAATGGATGTGATATACCTGGACTTTAGCAAGGCTTTTGTTATGGTCTCCCACAACATTATCACAAGCAAGCTAAGGGGGTTTGGGTTGGATGGAGGGACTGGAAAATGGATAGAAAACTGGCTGGATTGTCAAAGGCTCAAAAGGTAGTAATCAGTGGCTTGAAGTCTAGTTGGCAGCTGGCATCAAGTGGAGTGCCCCAGGGGTCAGTCCTTGGGCTGGTTTTGTTTAATATCTTCATTAACAATCTAGAAGAAGTTCACCCTCAGCAAGTCTTCAAATGACAACAAGCTGGGTAAAGTAGCAGATACACTGGAGGGTAGGTCTAGAATTCAAAGTGACCCAGACAAACTGGAGGACTGAACCAAAAGAAATGTCATGATGTTCAGTAAGGACAAGTGCAAAGTCCTGCACTTAGGATGGAACAATCCCATGCACTGGTACAGGCTGGGGACTGACTGGCTAAGCAGCAACTCAGCAGAAAAGGACCTGGGGCTTAAAATGGAGAAGAAGCTGAATATGAGCCAACAGTGTGTCCTTGCTGCAAAGAAGGCTAACAGCACATGCAGCTGTATTAGTAAGGAGGCTGCCAGCAGAGTGAAGGAAGTGATTATTCCCTTCCATTCAGCACTGGTGAGGCCACATCTGGAGTACTGTGTCCAGTATTGGTGCCTCTGCTCCAGAAGCAATGTGGACAAATTGGAGAGAGTCCAGTGGTGCACAATTAAAATGGTTAGGGGGCTGGGGCACATGACTTCTGAGGAGAGGCTGAGGGATCTGGGCTTATTTAGTCTGGAAAAGAGAAGACTGAGCAGGGATTAAATAGCAGCCTTCAACTACCTGAAGGTTGGTTTCAAAGAGGCGGGAACTGCAGGCCGAATCCGGACATGCAGGCCCATGAGGTCTGTGGCACTATAAACCTCTTTGTACTTCCCACACCTGGCACATTAAAACATGCCCTGCACTGCAAATTTGCAGCATGGGAGCAAAATTTGCTACTGGGAAATCCTGTTAGCAAAACAAAACAAAACGAAACAAGCCACACAAAAAGCAGCATGGTACACACAACAGGAGCATGTGCCAGCAGACATGGAGGATCAGTCCTCCGGGGAGGCACTGTGGCTGCTGGCCAGAGCATCTCCCCTTCTTTAGTTCTCCCTAGCTCCTCCAGCATGCTGGGAGCCAGGAGAAGCAGGAAAAGGGCAGTTTGCCCCACACCAAAGTGTGTATTCCGGGGTGTGCACAGCAGCAAAAAGTGGCCACATAAATTTGTGCTGCTACTATTTTTTTTTGCTGTAAGTGCACATGCCTGAATGTTGGGATGTGCTCACATTGTTCTCAATAGTGGCAGATGACAGAACAAGGATCAACGGTCTCAGGTTGCAGTAGCCGAAGTTTAAGTTAGAGATTAGGAAAGACTTCGAGCACTTTTACAAGTCCTCAAGGAATGGAGGGGGGCAGCACTTTGCCACTCTAAATAAAGCGCTGCCATGTTTCCTGGATCAGTACCCTACTCAAAATGGCAGTCAGGGCATTTTATCTAAAGTTTATTCAACAAACTTTAGATAAAATGTCCCCATTGCCATTTTGAAGTGCAGGGATGCTGACACAAGAAGCAGGAGACTGCTAGAACTGCCATGTTCCAGCAGATTTGATTAACTGAGTCTGCTCTGATGATATGGAATTCCAGTGTGTCAAAGCAGCCTTAGTGTTCATGTAGATGCACCCTTTCTCACTTGGACCATAGTTAAGCAGGGGAATGAGTTACCCAAAGAGGTTGTGGAATCTCCATCCTTAGCAGTTTTTAAGACTGGGGTAGCCAAAGCCTCAGCTGGGATAATATAGCTGGGAATGGTCCTGTTTGGAGCAAGGGGGTTGGACTAGATGACCTCTTGAGGTCCCTTCCAAATCTAATTTTCTATGATTCTATACAATAGCTCTGCTTTTTGTCACCAATTGATAAGTTGGTGCTTGCTTTGTAAAGCAGTAGTTTCTGCCGCATACTGGATACTATCCCTACTTCTGTTTCTGCTGAATAACAAGTCTGAGTATTCTCTCCTCTCAGATTCCCACATTATTAGAAAATCTGTGCTGCAAACTTGCCCTCAGCATGAAAAAATCCTTTTAAAACTATTTTAGGAGGCGCTACTTCACAGTCAGGGCGGCTAGGATCTGGAACCAACTTCCAAGAGAAGTGGTGCTGGCTCGTACCCTGGGGGTCTTTATGAGGAGGCTTAGATGAACACCTTGCCGGGGTCATTTGACCCCAATGCTCTTTCCTGCCACAGCAGGACCTGATGATCTGTCAAGGTCCCTTCCAACCCTACAAACTATGAAACTCTTAAATGAATAGATCTTCAAAGGGGGATGGGAAGAAAAAGCATAATTTTAGTCATGCTTTATTCCAGTGAACCTACAGCACATAGACACTTAAACCAGCCCATTGACAACACGTTGGGGGGTGAGGCATGGGGGAGCATGTTCCTCCCCACACTCACACATTTCTGCACTACCACTGGGGCATGGGACATGGGGCTGTAGCCTGGCCAGAGCCAGGGCCTGGCAGCAGTAAGTGTGGCAGCGGTGGTGCAATTTCTGCACCAACAGCAGAGTGTGGGGCTGCAGCTTGGTTCAACCCAAGTCCAGCAGTAGTGGAAACAGTGGCGCAGGCTTGTGCTCTCCCCCCTACCCCTCCCATCAGCACTTACATGTGACATATGTATTACCTGTTGCTCAAATGCATCAATTTACTGCCTATACTGCTGCAATCTCTACTGAAAAGAAAGGTGATTAAGGCTTGGGAAAGATGCATTGGAAGATTAATCTCAGTGTAATAGCCAAACGATGATGGTTTAGAGAGGAAAGTGCTTTGCCTAATAAGCCATAATCATGAGGGTTACACAAGACTAAGTAGTTGGCAATTTTGTTTTAAGATCCCTGTTGCAGAATATAAACCTCTTCCGATAAATCTATAGTATTAGTTTTATAGTATATACCTCAAAGATGTCCTATCTTCAAGATCCCTTAAGGACCTAAAAAGTCCTATCTTGCATGAAGAATAACATAACTC
Organism: Caiman crocodilus; assembly: GCA_030014935.1. Taxonomy (NCBI): domain Eukaryota; kingdom Metazoa; phylum Chordata; order Crocodylia; family Alligatoridae; genus Caiman; species Caiman crocodilus. The sequence goes on along the minus strand of JAGPOW010000261.1, from coordinate 54,290,459 downwards.
TTTACACAGATTTAATAGGTGTCTTCTATTGATGAATCACTGTCACTATTTTTTGGCATAAGTCACAAATGCTTCTACAAAGTGAACTATAATTGGAGTCTGTCTTATTGACTGTATGTTTTCCTGTTTCAAGCCTGTCATGTATAATTTAATGAAAAGCGTATTGCTCCCAAAAGTCACAAGTAAAGTTACCATTTTTCACTTATTTTTCATGTAAAGTCCTTTAAAATCACTTTCAGTAAAGGCAAGGTCCTTCCCTTTGGTCCATACTTCATGGTGACCATTTTATTTGCTACCTCATGTTTCATTCACTTGCAAAATTTTGTGAGATCACTCTTGCCTCAAGTCTGAACCACTCTGAATTTTAGGAGGGGTTAAATTTGGATCTAGCTTCTGTGATTTCATTGCCTTTCCACTGACAACACTGCATTAGACCAAGCATGGAATAAGTGTGGAATATCTATTAACTGACTACCAGGTAGCTGAGAGAGAAGAGGTTTCTCTTCATTCACTACAGTATTCTTTTTGGTAATGCTTTTCATCATTGTGCCCATTTTTATCACCTACTTTCTCAGGTGTTGTTTTCCAACTTGTATAGTACCTGATTGTATTTCTAAATACTTTCCAGAAAAATGCCCTCTATGAGCAAGACACATGTTCCTCAGAGATCAGTCAACTGAATCATGCATGTCCATGAACATCTATCTTTCTCCCATGCAATTTGTGTGTAATATTTTTTACATGATGCCTGGATCCCGTTGACCTTCAAAATCACTGACCCAGTGTCAAGACCAACTCTCCTGTATCACATTACTGAGTGCTTCCTTATGTATGTATCCCTTTGTTTCCAACTCATTGTAGTAATGTAGAAGCTGTTTTTGTTCTGTTGAGGTAGTAAGTAGTTTCTTTACCCTCCATAACATATACAGAGTAAATCCCATTAATGTCAAAGATGCATTTTTGGAGAGAACAGGATTCTTAGTCCTTGCTCCTACTGACAAGTTGATAGCTGAGACGGGAACAAGAATATTAAATTCTAAATAAGGTTTTCCCATAAATAATATGTACAAACACATAGGACTAAAGACCTGACTAATTCAAGCAATACTGGTTTGTTAGGTATGAATTTAGCCCTTGTATTAATTTATATTTCTTGTTTACATAGGCTACATGTGTTTTTTGCAACTAACATCTTAAGACGAGAAACAACTCAAGCACAGACTGGCTTTACTGCATTTTGACTGTGGCAGGAGCCTGGGTTTTCTTTTGGTTTCGCTCCCTAAAATGCTAGAAGACAAGGCTTAAAAGGGTTCCTGTTGCTGGTGGTTTTACCAGAATCCTTTGTGTCATTGTTCTATTGTTGAAACAGATCCTGCAGTTCTACCCACATTATGTACCTAGGAGAACAAGTAATCACACTAAAAGATTAGATAAGAATTAGATTCTTTAGCATAATCCAAAACTAAAATATTGTCAGGAAACTGACAAGAAAGTATTAAGTCTTTGCATTTTTTAAACCTGTCAAATATAGTCTTTTTGCAACAAAAATGGCTGGCTGCAGCATTACTGCATTCATTTGTGTTTTTCAAAGCTTTTTCAATTGTTTTTATTTTGGGGCATGTGTAGACAAAACAAAATTTCCCATTTATGTCAATGCAGCTGTGTTTGTATTTGCACTATCTGGGATTTCCCGCTGCTTTAAAGTCCTTTTAATGCCTTAAAGTAACACTATTCAGAGATGTTTTAATTTGTATCACTTTCCTGTTACTTCACTGTAGATTTTGTTTATGTGAACAGCCAGAGACTCCAAAGACTTGTAATTAACCCCCTTTGCCATGAGAGGTCGCTGCATTCCATTCTAGGAGGTAAATTGTAAGACATTCTAGGAGGTAAATTGGTATTTGACTCCCTCTACTGAAATCTGTGGGGAATGACACACGGGGGCTTAACTCACTCGAAAGTGCCATTTGTGCAAACACAACCACCATGGCATGCAAACAAAAATGTACTGCACCAATAAACAGCCACGTTAAAAATTTTTGGAGAGTCTACATTAACTTTTGTGTCAACTGCACATGCCCTTTGAAGCCATCTTCAGAGTGTTTGCAGTAGGAACTTAATCTCAGGTGTGGTGTTCAGTACCCTAAACCCCCTTGATATAATTTTGAGCCTCATCCTGAAAGGTCTGCATGGTAGAGCAGAATGGAATGTTGCCTCGGTTGAGAAAAATCAGTGAAGCTCATACTTGTGTCCCATCCCTGTTTAGAAAAAGACCATAGCATGGAATTCTTCGTTTTAATGAAACTTAAGCACTTGCTACAAGTTTTTGCTAAATAAGGCTAGATTGCAAATTAGGTCTTATAAGCATGTTACTGGAAGAGTACATGCCTGGCTAATGAGTATCAGAAAACAGAAAATGCACAAGAACCTATTCAAGTGTAAGATTTGGGGGGTGATTAAACACAGTCTAGCCATAATGGTCCAGATTATACTTGTTGATGATGATGATGATTATGAAAACAAACCTAATGGACTGTGTCTTTGACTATTTAGCATAGCTCATTGGAATTGTTTTTGTCCTTTTAGGCCCACAAAGATGCAATCCAAAAAGGGATTCAGGAATCAAAGAAGTGTGACTGATGCAAAAACACCTTGTGATAAATCTAGAGAAGGGCTATGGGTTTTACAGTGGGATTAACAGAATAGCACAGAAAGCGACAATCAACATGTATTTTAAGCTATGGATCACTCAAGGGCACATATGTTTTCTCTATGTGAGAATAAGCCAGTTGACATCTCTTCTGAATTTGTTTTCTTTGACTTCTGTTTACCCAGTGATGTGTTAAGGCAGAAACAGTAATGCAATCTGACAGCACCTATGACTTTTACCAAAATGTCATATCACTCATTGCTACGTCCTTGAATTTAATCTTTCGTAATTGCCATTCTTCCCCATCATAATTACATTGTAGGTTTGTATTTGTATTCTGTGGTCTGGCATTTTGTTCCATGTCAGTTTCATTTCTTGATTCTTTCTTGAATTCTTCAGCAGGAATTTTTGGGTGGAATGTCAATATTGAAGTATAAAATATTTCATCTGCTACAGCAGGCCAAATTTTTCTTTGCTATAACTCCAGCGAAGATAGCAACTCTACAGCACAGATGTATTGAATACTGATATTCTGGAATGTCTTGGATAATTTTTTTTTTCAAATTTCTGGAAAGAGAATGTGAATTGAGAGCACTTACAACAGGGGTGGGCAATTGTTTATGGCTGGAGGACCGCTTAGCAAATTTTGGTGAGCTGCAGAGGACCACAAAGGTAGCCCCTCCCCTTGACAGGTGCCCTGCCCCCAGGTCACCATCATGGGATCGACAGTCCCACCCTTAACCCCTGACCTTTGCCACCAGAGGTCCCTCCCCTTGCCCCATCTGAACCAGAAAAAAAAAATTCATAGACTACAAGTCCAAAACCTACTATAACATAATTTTATTACAAAAAAATATTTTGTCATGGTTTGTGTTTTTGTGATGTATATAGAGCTGATTACATAATAAAAAATAAAGTCTTACACTTGTATATTGTGTTGGGGGGGCTGTGAGGGGGTGTGGCCCTGTGTGAGGGGGTGTAGGGTATGTTGCGGGTGTGTTCATATGTAGGGGCAGGGTGTGGATGTTAGGGAAGGTAGGGGCCACGTGGACCCCCACACTTCTCTCCATGGTGCACAGCCATAGCAGAGATATCAGCAGGCAGGAGGTCATGGGCCATTCAAGTGCTGCTTCTTGACGGTATGTGGCTTCAGCCAGCCAGGCCAGCCCACCAAGGGACTACCAAGGGAAGTCACATGTAATGAAGCCAGCTGCCTTACCCACTCTCTGTGGCCATGAAAATGGAGCGGTGCTCTCTGCCATTTCTGGTGGAGTTCCAGGACCTGCACATGGTGAGGAAGGCAGCCAGCTCCATCATGTGGGGCTCCCCTGGTGGTGCATGAGTTCCTGGAGCTGCATGTGTGCCACAGCAAGCCCTGCACAACAGAGGCAGGCTGGCCTGGCTGCACTCCTTGCCACTATGTGCAGTGCTGGCTGGAGCCACACGCTGCCAGATGGCAGCACCTGTGCTGGCCACAAGTGTCCCAAGCAGCCACCAGCCTGCTGTTGCTGCTGCCACTAGCAGTAGGGGCTGTGCACCATGGGAGAGAGCATGTGGGGGTCCCCATATCTTTCCACCCTCCCTCACACCAACACCTTGCCCACCCAAGCTCCACACTCCCACTGCCCCCCTGGCTGCGGGCTCTGTGTTTCCACCAGTCCCAGCCCCATGCTCCCTGCCCCTGCCCAGCTGCATCTCCCCCTCCCCACCCCTGCCACAGCTCAGTCCTGCCCCTGTCACTTCCCTACCAGCTGTCCAGAGTGAGTACTGCAGCATGAAGATAAGGAGGAGTTGCTGGATGCCAGGAAAGCTGAGCAGGTCCTCTGGTGGCGGCAGCAGCAGCAGCCCCACGTGGAGGCTGTACGTGCTGGCTAGTCTGGGCCATTCAATTCATGAGGGTGGAAGCAAGGCACGTGTGTGGGGTGAAGTACAATTAATTGGTGGGTGCCTGTGGGCCAGATGGAATTGCCTGGTGGGCCAGATCTGGCCTGTGAGCTGTATTTTGCCCATCCCTGACTTACAGGATATGTGAATTTCACCTGATTACCCCATTTGCTGGCACAGAAGGGCAGTCCTGCTACCTTTAAGCAAAATACTTTTTGTTGATGTCCATATTTTTCACTGATTGTATATAATACTCTGCATCCTTTAAGCTGTATAAGTAAATGAATTTAATAAAATTTAACATAGCATCATGGCACTGGCTTCTAAACGGTTTTATCTATTTATTTTTGTTTATTAATATTTATGTCCATTTATTATGGTTTAGTTCACCCTTCAGCTGTTTGCATATTTTTTGTGTTCTCAGGCTTTTGTCAGTTTTCTGAGATGATTTATTTTAGTTACTTTGCTATGTCTAGTAACCATTTTAAATGTCCTTTTTTTAGTCTTTTTATTTCTTTTTGTATGTTATGTCTTTAGGTAGCAATTTTTTCTGCTTGAGGCAAAAAAACAGCTGCTTCCCTCCCTACTCTCTTTCTCCCCTTCATTCTCAGGCCTGGATATTTTTCAGTAACACTTCAAATTGTATGCTCCAAGTATTTCAGCATAACATTTAACTTTGCTTTTATGCAGTAAATTACCATGTTGTCAAGAACAACAAACTTATCACTACCATTGACTTGACTTGATTGACTAAATCATCTTAATAAGAACAGTGTTTTATGTTTCTCACTCCTTCAAAAATCTTAAACTAATTTTGAATTACCCCTTCCTGCTTTGAAAACAGCTGGCGCTGGCAAGGAGGAGGGGTTGTTGCTAGGGGAGTGGCCAGCAGCTAGATTCGCCTACCCCCTGGGATCAACAGTGAACTTCTGTTTGTTCCAGGTGGAGGGGAGGAAATCTTTGTAATACAAAACGCTTCCTGCAGAGCATTCTCAGTTAACAGCAGGGAGCTGCACTTCTGTCTGTTCTCTCAATCTGTACTTTTATTTCTCTTCCAAACAAATCTCAACAGGTAGGTGTCTTCCAGCCCGTGCTATTCCCCCTAGTGCTTTCTCATAGCAGAGACTTACCAGAACGGTATCTGTTTATCTCATGATGGTGAGAGCAAGATGACATTTCATCTTTCTCTCCATTTGGATGAAATGGAATCTGCCTGTATTTTTCTCATAGCCCTTTGGTTCTCACCCAAGCTGCTCACTGAAGGTAATGTTCTGAAACTAATTTGGATCATTGGAGCTCTGTCTGGTCTTATAGTTTTCTTTTATGTTATGTAATGTTGCAATGGAAAAGTGAAATGGCCACATTTAAATTATTTAAAATGGTGCATTTAAAATTGGACCTAGTACCTAAGGAAATCATAGATGCATCTATAACAGATACTCAGGGTTTGATTGGAAAAACATTAAGTCCAAGATAATACAGCAGTATAAGTCATTCCTTTAAATCGATGACAAGTACTATGCATTACTGAAATATTGATTCTCCATAATACTTGTACCAGTTATTTTAAATGACGACTGCCCATTCTATTTAGATTTACAATGACCCACATAGCAGCTATTCCATCCATGATCGCATGAAAAAGTAATAGTGTTTATACAGAGATACAAATATTAAATAAAATGTATAATTTCACCAAGTTTTGCAAAGTATATAATTTCACCAATTTCTGGTTCTTCACAGAATCTGTATTGTACACCTGCCTAACAGTTATGATGTTGGCTAGCTATTGAATATATTTGCCTGGTTATAAGGTTATAAGCACTGTTGCTTTTCAGACTGGTGGCTGATTCTTGTTTGTTGGCCATTTTTCTAGTTTTTCACAACAAACATTTTTCCAGGTTAGTGAAAATAGCTAAAAGTTACTGGGTAAGATTCTGTTTCTCTTCCCTTTGTCTGGTAGGCACTCATGTAAAGTGCTAAAGTACATGTAAAATGCTACATTCTGATTCAAGAACTTGTTTCAGGATGTTAACATATTAATAGGAGTGGATAGGTAAAAAATTCTGCCCCGCTAATGGGGCAGAGACAGTCCAGGTCCACCAGGGTATAAAAGGAGACTCCCCAGGCGACCACAGAGCCAGCGAACAAGGGCTGCAAACAGGGTAAGCAGTTCGCAGGTAGTTTGTAGGCCAGTTCCTAGGCCAGTTCATGCCCCCCTCCTCTGTTTTTTGAGGGGCAGTCCTTTCAGCTTTGTGTGAGGAAGCAGGGGAAAAAAAGGAACCCTTTGGGGCCAGTGAGCAATAAACAGGCCAGCTTCCAGGAAAGTTTGCTAGGGAAGATGTGCTTGGAAGAAAAGCAGTGAGAGAGAGAAGACAGATTAAGAGACCCAGTGAAATGGCTGAAAGATGTTGCAATGTGAGAGCCATTGCCACTGCCTCTACTTGCATCTGTGAGGTTTCTGTCCTGGCAGGACTGCTCACCACTGAGACTTCCACCCAAATCCAAGTTTGGCGCTGTGGGGACTGCAGTTTGCAGGTTCCTTCCAGCAACAACCATATCAGGGAGTGCCTGTGGTGTGAGCTGTGCCTCCTTTTGGAGTCCATCAGGGAATAGGCAAGAGAGCTACAAGAGGAGGTGGTGAGGCTCTGAAGCATCCGGCCCTCTGACTACTACCACATGCTGCACATCCATGTGGGCACCAGTGATACTGCCAGGGGAGACCCTGAGCATATCAAAAGTGACTACAGGGCTCCGGGTGCTAGGGTGAGGAGGTCTGGGGCTCAGGTTGTGTTCTCAACACCTGGCTGCACCGGTGGTGTCACCAGCAGGGCTTTGGCTTCTTTGGCCATGGGATGTTTTTCCAAGAAGAAGGATTGCTTGGCAGAGATGAGATCCACCTAACTAAGAAAGGGAAGAGCATCTTTGCAGATAGGCTTGTTAACCTAGTGAGGAGGGCTTTAAACTAGCTTTGCTGGAATAGAGACCAAAGCCTTGAGGTAGGTGAGGAAGCAGGAGACCTGGAGGAACAGCAAGCAGGAGTGGGCAACAGGGGAGGTGCTCTCATATTTCCTGAGAAAACAGGGAAAACAACTAGTTACCTCAGATGCTTGGACACAAATGCATGGAGCCTGAGAAATGAGCAGGAAGAACTGGAAGTCCTTGCATAGCCACAGAACTATGACATGACTGGAAAAACAGAGACTTGTGGGGATAACTCACATGACTGGAGCATGGTCATGGATGGGTACAAACTGTTCAGTAAGGGCAGAGAGGAGAGAAGAGGAAGAGGAATTGCACTTTATGTAAAAGAGCTATCTGATTGCTCAGAGCTCCAATATGAAGCTGGAGATAGGCCTGTTGAGAGTCTCTGGGTTAAGGTCAGAGGGGAGGGCAACAAGGGTGATGTCATTCATGGTGGAGGTCTGCTATAGACCACTAGACCAGGAGGAAGTGGTGGATGAGGCTTTCTTTAAACAGCTAGTGGAAATTTCCTGATCACAGTCCTTAGTTCTCATGGGAGACTTCAGTCACCCTGACATCTGCTGGGAGGGCAATACAGCAGTGTGCAGGCAAGCCAGGACATTTTTGGAGAGTGTTGGGGACAACCTCCTGGTGCAAGTGCTGGAGCAGCCAACTAGGGGCCTGCTGCTCATAAACAGGAAAGGAGTGGTGGAGAATGTAGTAGTGGATGGCAACTTAGGCAGCAGTGAGAAATGATTGAGTTCAGGATTCTGAGGAAAAGAAGGATAGAGAGTGGCAGAGCAAGGAACTTGGACTTCACAAAAGCAGACTTTGACTTGCTCAGGGAACTCATAGGCAGAATCCCCTGGGAAACCAGTCTGATGGCGAAGGAAGTCCAGGAGAGCTGGCTGTACTTTAAAGAAGCCTTACTGAGAGTTCAGGAACAAACCATCCTGATACACAGGAAGACTAGCAAGTATGCCAAAAGACCAGCTTGGCTTAGCAGGGAACTCTTTAGTAAACTAAATCACAAAAAGGAAACTTATAAGAAGTGGAAACTTGGGCAAATATCTAGGGAAGAATGTAAGAGCATCTCTTGGGCATCAAGAGATGACATCAGAAAGGCCAAAATGCAGTTGGAGTTGCAGCTAGCAAGAGATGTGAAAGGTAACAAGAAGTGGTTCTACAAGTATGTCAGTAGCAAGAGAATTAGGGGAAGAGTATGTCTCTTACTGAATGGGGGAGGTAACCTTGTGACAGAGGATGCAGAAAAGGCTGAAGTGCTCAATGCTTTTTTGCTTTGGTCTTCACAGGGAAGATCAGGTCCCAGACTATGGCACGGGGCAGCACAGTTTGGGGAGATGGTTAGGCCTGCTGTTGCTACTTAGTCATAGGCCTCAGCTGAGGCCTAGAAAGTGAGCAAGTCTGACACCAGCAGCTAGTGTGGCCTTGCAAAGATGGATATTCACAGGTTTCAAAAATCAGAATCTTGTTTAGACGTGTTTTACCCCCTGTTTACACTGGTATTAATGCTACATTGTACTGGCCCACTTTGTGTTATGACACTTTTAGAACTAGAACCCTGATATTTGTGACATTTTGTCTATCTTAGCTATCATAACAAGCAGAGTTTCCAATATAACCACAGTGATGATAATGCCCATCTCTTACACAACACTTTTCAGTTATTGATCTCAAAGCACAATGCTTCTCAGTTGCCATGTCTAAAGTACAAAATTATGCCTGGAAGCAGCACCCTCAAACATGCTGCATTGCTGCATGTGTTTCATAAGAACTGCCATTTCCTTGGTCATACCATAGGTCCATCTTGCCCAGTATCCCATGTCACATAGTGGCAGAAAGTGGATGTTGAAAAGGAGAGTGACCAGGGTATGACCAGGGTTATTTCCACTGTTCCTCTCACTTGCAACTTCCAGTATGTGGAAGCAGCCCCATGCAGTGGGCTCACTAGCTCTTTCCTATGGCACTAAGCCTGCCATCTGCACCTCATAGACATAACTGTATTGCTTCTGGTCTGGCAGATGGTAGAAATAGAAGTGTTTGAAGCCATCTAGACATAACCAGTCTGGGAACAGTAGGACCTGGTCACATACTGCCTTGAAAGCATCTGTGATTTGATCAGGAAGGCAGGGAAGGCATACAGCATGGGGTGAAAGAAGATATGCTTTGTTGATCATCTGAAGACCAGTAATGGTCATCTAGGTGGAGGTCACTTGCAAAGTTTGAAGATATAAGGTCTGATCCAAAGACAGACATCCATTATTTCATTAAACTTTAAATAGTCATGTAAGCTTGTAAAATCTCAGAACTCTGGCTTCTGTGCAATTCAGGATTTTTTTCACATTGTATTTTTCTACAAGATTTTTAATCCTATGCACACTTCGATCAAATTTTGGTGGCAATCTTTACCTTGCAGCTAGTACTAGTGGCTGAGGCTGCTCTGAGTATTTCAACATAGCCCTATTCAAAAATACATTCAAATAGCTGTTAAACAGCCATATAGCTACCATTTGCATGTACTAAGAAAACTGTTTATTCCAGTTTTATCCATTAGTATCAAGTGTCCAGTCTAGTACTGAGTGATACTATACCACACATTATTTAAATCTTTGCATGTTAAGTCATATTAGAGCCTGACAAGGATAACACATTGTAGCAGGGGTAACATTAATAAATGCTACTATGTCACAAGCAGAGGGGGACAAGAAAACAGTCAGCTACTCAACATATGGATTCGCTGGGTTTGGCAGCAGCCCAATCATCTGGAAAAAATACCTTTTTCAAGAAACAAGATTATTTTTAAGTCATTGACATGAAAACTATAATATGAGTTGTGAATGACACCAAACCTCTTCTATGTAAACATTTGGACTAAGTGTAAGAATTTGAAATGAAAATCAGGGTTTGGTTTTGTGATTCAATTCAGTGATAACTCTATAAAAATCCTTGTTACAGGCGGAAGAAATGCTATTTTTTAAATTATTATGGCACCACCTAGCCTCCCTAGTTGGTATGGTGGTCGCATTTTGCTAGCCATTATCCAAATACAGCCCTTGCCCTAAGTAGATAAAGGGCAGGTGGGAAAAACAGACATAGGGCACATCTACACAAGATGTTTACTGCACTATAGACTAATTAATTGTACAGTAAATGTTGCACATTTACATGTGAACCCCTATTAACCTGGAGTAAACTAATTGACTGCACAACAGGACAGTACTCATAAAAACTAGAACTATCTTGCTGCAGAGTCTTTTATTTTGCAGCAGTGCACGTGTGAATGCTGACCCCACATGAGGATGTTTTAGTGCAGGGTCTGCCTGCCAGCTAGCCCTGTAGTGAAGCATCCTCATGCCCTAGGCAGCCCCTCTTCAGCACATTGATCTGGGTCAGAACAGCTCTGACCTGGCTCAAGATGCTGTGGTCCCATGAGCATGTGCAGATGGCGTACCTGGAACAATAAACTCCAGAGCAATAAGCCCTAGTGTTTATTGCTTCACATTGATTTACACATGTAGATATGCCCATAGAGACTTGCTCAGCATTAAAGAGCAAGTTAGTGGCAAAGCTAAGAATGAAATGTGGGTCCCTTGGCTCCTAATCTATGCCTACTATATAAAAACCAGGCTGACACTCAGAAGACTTGAGTTCTATTCCTGGTTGTGGAACTGGCCTGCTGACCTAAGGCAAGTCAATGTACTGTCCTTAGCCTCATTTTCCCTGTTTATAGAATGTGGAGTATGATGCTGATTTTGTTTGAAAATTGCTTTGAGATCTATGGATTGGTTGCATACCAGCAGTGAGTGAGCAGTGCACTAGCCCTGGGCATCTGCTTGCAGAGGGCACTAGAATGGCAGTCCCCCAGTGAGTGTGCCACAGCAGTAGCAGCCCTACACAATAGCAGTAGCAGCCATGTGCAGGTAGACAGCAATGTGGCAGCAACAGCCCCCTGATTTACCTGGTAAGCTTGACCATGCTGATGACTCCTTCCCTCCCTTTCCTCTTGCCCTCTGGTAGGGTTTTGCCCAGGGCACAACACTTGTAGTTATGCCTCTGCTCCTGATGAAACATGCTATTCCTATTAAACTACGTGGCATCTCGTTTTTAGAAGAAAATGGAGTTTTGGACTATTTTCCCTAAAGTGAAATTGCAGAGTTTTAGGTATGAGGTTTTCTTATCTCTGCATGGACTGCAGTTTCAGATTTGGAGTTTGGGTGTGTTTTTCAGGCTGTGCCATCCCTGTTGTTTTTGTGTTTAGGGGAAAAAATATTTACCACATTTATACACCATCCTCCCCCTATATTTCCAACTGTTTCCATTTTTTCTCCTTCTTTGGAGGCCTCATTCCATTCCACATATTCATTTCTAAGACTTCTGTACTCCATTAGTCCTCTACAAACATACCAAATAGACAAGAAAAGTGTCAAGATTAATTGGCAATATGTATGTTTTCAGTTAAATCAATTTTGGTTACTCTGGAGTTTATCATGCCAGGCTGCAGGACATCAAAATGATAAGAAATCATGATTAAGGAAGAGCCAAAAAGGTGCAAAACAGAGCAGGAGCTTCTGAGCAGAGAAAACAAAGTCCATTTAAGGATAAATTTGGCTTGAAATCTTGTTCTCTTTGAGTTGTTGGAATTTCTATTCTAAATGCTGGAGACAAGAATATGTAAAATACATTTTTAAAAATCCATTCCTTGTTTCACTTTATTTTGTTGTACATACGTAGTAAAATAGTCATGGAGATGGACTGTGACATGCAGGGAAATTTCACAGTTTTTTTTGCCCTGTACCGAACTTGTTCTCTGAATAAACAGGAGCTTTTAATCCTTCCACCACAGCATCTACTCATATCTGGGAATAAATGCAGGTACACACACCAGTAGGGAGAGGGCACAACATCAACATGCTCTATGTAATTAGAATCATAATCAGAAAGCATTGTAAAACAGCCACACTATTAGAATTTCATCTGAATTTTTATACCGAGTATTAAGGCAAACCTTATGCATGAAAATAATGCAAAGATTCGGGTATCATATTCTTTCTATCTCTGGAATATGAAAGAACAATAAAAGCAACTAAAAAGATTAAGAATAAATCATGTTACCCTCTTTTGTTCTAAAGCCTATTATACTTGAGATGTTTTAGTATAGCAAATTGTAACAATAGTTCCCATATTTATCTGCAAAATTATTGTGCTGGACTAAACCAATTACAGGTTTTCTTCAATTTATGTGTGTTCTGTAAATGAGAATTTACTCTTATGCTATGACCCTTTTTATACCCCAAATTAATTGTATGCAAGGTAAATTCACTCATGCGATCAGCCAGGGCTCTGCTTGTCCCCACTGAGTCCAGCCTCTGGGTTGTTCTGTGTTGTGGTGCAGGCAGGTGGTGTTGGCTGCTCCCAGGCCTGCTGCAGCAGGGACTGGGGTGAGTGGGGAGAAGCGGAGGCCCAGAGCATGCTGAGGTAAGTCTGTAGAAGAAGGGGCAGGGGGAGGAGCATGGCATAGCACAGTGGCTACAAGCAGGTGGTGTCAGCCAGTCCCAGGGCTGCAGCAGGGGCAGCAGCCTGCTCTTGTCCCATGGCAGGCTGCTGCCCACCCCAAGTACCAGGAAAAGCCTGGTACCACCACCGGCCCAAGCCTGCAGCAGCATGACAGCAGGCTGCTGCCCATCCAAAGCACTGGAAAGAGTGTGGTGCCACCCCTGTTGCAGCCCTGGAGCAGCCAACACTGCCTGCTTGCAGCTGCTGGGCTGCATCATGCCCTTCTCTGTGCCCCTTCTCTAGCCCCAGCCTCACTCCCTCCCTCCCTCCCTCACCATTGTGGGAATGTATCCCTATTTGCTACATTATAAACTGGGTTCCCTTTACATGAATTCGATTTTTGCATAGAGCTGCAGGAACACATCTACTGTATAAATCAAGGGAAACCTGTATAAATCATCAGAACTGGTAATTTTAGCACATCACGTTCCCCTTGTCCCTTTTTTTTTTTGAGTATATTTTATGGCTAAAAGCAGATTTTATAAATCCCATATTGAACTTAACCATGTGTTGTTTCTCAGAGACAGAACTGAAACTATAATTTGGGAACATTTTTATTCTGTTCTTCTCTATGAAGCTCTTTGGTGTTCCATATTAAAAATGGACCACACTTAAAAATATATATAGCTGTATGCCTCAACCAACTTCATTATCGAGCCCACATAAAATGTTCACATCTCAGGGAAACAAGTTCTTTTAAATCTAAGTTAAAATGAGTTCTTCTAATCAAGTAAATTGGTTGTGCCTTTGAGAATCTTAAGAGTAAATCACAGAGGGCATGTGTAGATGAAACAGGGGCCCTAAATTGAAGTGGTGGGTTCTTGAAAACACTGTTTCAGTTTAGGGCCCTTTAAACCCCTGTGTTGTGCACACACCCCACTGACTTATCTGCCTCTCCTGCAGCGGGGAGGGGAGAGTGAGCTGCCAGCTAGTGGAGCGGTCCCTGGGCTGCAGAGCGGCTGGTGCTTCCCTGCATGGCAGTGGCGGGCTGCCCTCCAGACAACGCTTGCCTACAGGTGTTATGCTTCAGCCCAAGTCTGAATTCGTTGCCCGGCATGCATGAGCCAATATATGAATGCCAGTTGGAAGTTTGAAAGAAAAAAAAGTTTTTAT
>JAGPOW010000261.1:54218934-54276174 GCA_030014935.1 Caiman crocodilus | reverse complement strand
ATCTTACAAATGTGAGGGAGGTGCTCTGGGGCAGCTCGTCAATCTCAGATTGCAAGTCCCATCTTGTCAAGTTCTCAAGTCTGTAGAGCATCACACAGGCACCCAGCTTTGGCAGTCCCGAGGGGCACCACAGCCATGCAGGGAAGCACCGGAACCCCGCGCAGTTCAGGCAGGCTCCAAGGGGGGGAATCAGGCTCGCTGCTTTTCTTGGGCAGAGCCTGCCTTCCTGGGCTGCTGCCAGGCGACCTGCAGGGCTTCCTACAGAGCCCCTGAGCTGCATGGAACCCAGTGCTTTACTCTGCAGCTGTTGGGCAGAAAACTAAAACTCTTCAGAGTTCTAATTGACTGTATCCCAAGTCATTTAAGGTGTGTTACACCGCCAACTTTCTTACAGCAGCCGTAATTAATGTGCAATATGTCGCTGATTCATGCAAAACTGATACCATTAAAGCAATCCAAAAGCATTTAGCCCACTTTAAAATGTTGTGCACACATGCGTCTCATTTCATCTACACATGGCCAGAGATCCCAGCGATCTAGTACTTCACAGGAATTCATGGTCCAGTCACCCGTGTCATAATATATAAGTATTTCAGGGTATTTTGTCCTGTTTTTCTTTTCCAGGAATCAGTTGCAGCATTTCCTTTCTACAGCATTAATTTATCCACACCTTTTCCAGGAAAAGTTCTGGGAAACCCAAGAAAGAGAGAACATGCCTATGTTCATTATCAATTTAACTTTCACATTCCACCAGCTAAAAATGTCCTTGATATTCTTTTAAGATTAAGAAAAATTTGAAAGCAAATGTATTTTTAATCCATTGCATGGGATGTATGGTTGAATGCCTGAAGATAGTAGCCTGAAAGCTGGCGTTTGATTTCTGTAGTCTTATGCTAAAATACAGAATTATTTCACTCATGTCTGATTCTGTGTGAATACTTTATATGTAAATATACATATCAAGTTCAAAGACTAATTTTAAATAATAAACATATATTTAGAAATATAAAGTAAATAATATTTTTATTATAAATCTATAAAATCAGTACAAAAATGTAACAAGCTCTGTGGCTGGGCTGTTTAGAATAATTGTATCAGTGGGGCAGCTACTCATGCACTTTACTATGGAGTTGAGTAATTATTAGCTCCACAGTAAAGCATTACCATCTACACATACACCCTTATTAGGCCCGAGTAAACTAATTAACTCCAAGGTAGGATAGTACTGCTCAACAAAAGTACTATATTACAGCAGAGTTATTTACTTCCCTGCAGCATATGTGTAGACGGTGACTGGGACTCGCTGGGACATGAGGGTGCTACAATGCAGGGGCTGCTGGCTGGCTAGCCCTGCACTGTAGCATCTATATGCCCCAGCCATCCCCTCTGCAGCACATTGAGTTGGAATGGAGCAGCTCTGGGCTGGCAGGCTGAATCTCAGGGGTCCTCTGCTATCTGGGGCTCCCTGTGCCATCCTGGCTCAATGTGCTGTGGTCCCAGGTGCATCTATAAACAGTGCACGCAGGAGCAATAAACTCTGATGCAAACTGCTGGAGGGTATTCAGGCACACTAATTGAACGTGTAGATGTATATCAGGTACAAAATATAAGGTATAAAGTTATACATTTGGCAAATGGGAGATAACATGAAAGGGCAATGCTATCAATTAGATACAGTGTTAACAATAATAAAAGAGTTAATATGACTGTGTCATGTGATAGGAAGATACTTTGGTTACGATTTTCAGTTGCCCTTCTCAGAAAGCGTAGCCTGGGGACGTTAAGCAGTTTTTGCTCCTTTGGAAATCTAGATCTACTTCACAGTATAAATTGGAGTAGCTCTAGGAACTTTCTGATTTCTTTGTTTTCCACAGCTACTTGTGGATTACTTTGGCAGTCCAGAAGAACTGGTAGGCAGAGCAGTCCAGTAACATTCTCTTCTTTTTGTATTATTCAGCTTTACATCCCTGACACACTCTTATACCAGTTGCTACTTTGGTGTATTCCAGATGTATATTCTCCTGGTGCTGGTTGATTTGTGTTTATAGCTGCCTTAAGTAGGACCTTTGTACATGCCGCAGAATTGGCCTTTAAAGAGGCTTCAATGCCCTTTTGCATCGTTTTAATGGTGTTGCTCTTTACACTGTGGGCAGAGTATTGTGCTTTAATGGTGCTGTTGTTTACACTGTGGGTAGGGTATTGTGCTTTAAATGACTTTGGGACATAACAAAATAAAACACCTCTGAGGTGTCCTAGGCTTGCTACCTAACAGATGTCATAACCAAATCAGTAGAGTGTCCAAGTCACAATAGACCACACAGAGCCATTACCCCAAATTTGGTCACATTCTGCTTCATTAGTTATTCTTACCTAGCAGTCTGTTATTGGCCACTCCGGACATATAAAAGTTCATGCAGCTTCCGCCCAAGTCGGAGACCTCCGAGCACGTGACAGAGTAATCATGGAGAACTCTGTAGCGCGACCGAGGAAACTTGGTGGACTGATAACCCACCAATATCTCCCCATCACCGAGTCCTTTTGATGTACCCTCATTATCCTGCAGGTTCCTTTTCGTTCAAAAATTCATTTACTAGCAACTCGTTTACTCAACCATGACAACTCAAGCAAGCTACCTCGAGGCCTGCGCTGCCATTCCACGCGGCATAAGTAAAGTAATGTTTTAAAACCAATAAGCTGTCTCGCCTCTCCTTCGCTGGCTGCCTGACGTCCGATTAACTTAGAGATCCTCTGAATGGCTCCGGCCGCATGAGACAACAGAGTGCAACAGCTGTGGAGGAAAGCACTGGACCCCATGCAGCTCAGGGGCTGTGCAGGCAGCCCATGTAGGCAGCCTGGTGGTAGCCCTTGCAGACAGAAGGGAAAAAAAGCAGTGAGCCTGATCTTTTTTTTTTTCTCCCTGGAACCTGCATGCCTGAGCTGTGCAGCGGCCCAGTGCTTCCCTCCATGGCCATGGGGTGAGGGTGGTGCTTCCCTCTGCAGGTGCAGTGGCCCCCAGGACCACCTGGGTTGGGTCCCTGCAGGCAGGTACCACCTAAGGTTCACCATCACCACCGTGGAGGGAAGCACCAGCCTCCTTGCAGCTCAGGGACCACTTGGCCCACCAGCAGCTCACCCTTCCCTCCCCACTGCCAGAGAGCCAGGTAAGGATCAAGCCCGGCCTTTGTGTATATGCCACAGGGGTTTACTTGAGTTCAATTCTCCCTAAATTGAAGTAGTGTTTTTAAAAACTCACCACTTCAGTTTTGGGAGAATTAAACCGAAGTAAACCCCTGTGGTGTGTACAAACACAGCCTTAGTGGCTGAGCCATCATAAAGAGCTGGCACTAGAGAATACCATTTGTTTTCCCAGCTGGTGAAAACTGGAAAAATTCACTGAAAATTTTGTCTTCAATGAGACTTGTTTCAAATTTTTGTGGAGAAAACCGTTGATGAAATACTCCAGGCACACTTAGTTGTTGTTACTGTTATTAATATTATTGTTGTTATTGTTACTCTTTATTGCATAAAACCAAAGCTGTGCTGAGCAATTAACTGTGAGTTAGAAAACCAGGTTACTATCCTGAAAAGGTTGCAAGCTAAATGGGCAATAAACAAAGAAAGGATAGGATGTAAAATATGATTATAAACAATATGACTAAAAAGTGAAATTAAGCAATAATCTTTCTAGTTTCTAATTATGTTTAGATAGCATATCAAATTCTGTGCTTTTACATCATATCATGTATCTCCCACATTGCAAAAAGTAGGATTTATATATCATGGATCAGGGTGGTAACTTCCCTGCAGAAGATGTAACCTGGGATACACCTGGGATATTAAATGAAAAAGCCAAGGTAATTGTTAGTTTCTTGTTCCACTTCCTTATTAGCTGGAGTTGCAATAGAGAAAAAAAACATTCTTCCTACAGAAAATGTAATTTCATAAAGCAGCAGCAAAAATAGTTTGATTTAAAACTTATTAGGCAAACGTATCATACTAAGACATTGTGGTATACTACCAGACTTGAATTATAGTTGTCTTTTCCATGTCAGGAAAAAAAACAGGTGCAACTCATTTTGCCTCTAATAGCTTTCTCAGTGTACTAGGTCCCTGAGAGATGATGCTTCTTTTCCTCAAGTCCCTTTCCTAAGGATAATCATCTTTCACATGCATGTTACACTCCTTTTATTTTCTTCTACCATTTTAGTTTTCTATTAGAGTTCTCAATCTCAATCCCAGCATCAGAGTAAGGTTTGAATATTTCACTTTAATATTGTCTTCAGTATTTTTTTACTTGCATTTGTTGTTAAATGAGAAAGTATTGAAAACAGACATAGAAAGCAGTCTTCAAACAAATGGCTAATTCAGATGTAATTACACAGAACTTCTATTACAGATATTGGAAAATTGTCTCAATCAAGACCACAGAACTCAGCATTTTATATGCGGTACCCTTTGATCAAAGATAAACAGCAACAAAAAATGTGTTATCATCCTTGTATCAAAAACCCCACTAAAATAAATCACTAGAATAAAGATAAGGAAAATGCTGGAAGCCAGAGTAGGATACCTTGAAGCAAATGACTATACTGGCTGATGTTATATTTGACAATCTCTTAACAAAATGTATTTTTTTCAGATAAGCTGGGAGGGACAGCAATAAAATCCCAATTCACTTTTCTAATAGACTAACAAATAAATAATAAATAAAGAAGGATTTTTAGAAAAATAAGAGTTTTCTTAAAACTTCACATCAATAATGGTGCCATAAAGATCACTGCCACCTTCCCCTCCTGGCCCATATCCCCTTCAGCAGACACACAGTCCCTCATACTTAGGTTGGCTAAGGAATGGACAGAGGGTAAGAGCTAGTTGACTATAACTTAGTCACACAGGATATAAAGTGTATGGAAACGATGAAGATTAATCAATGTACAATTGATTTAGTTGACAGCAGGGTTTGACTGCCATGGTATTTTATAACAACCAACGGGATATACTCAGTACCTCTAGGAATTTGACAGTTGCTTTTTGTTCTGAACTGTTCTCACAGAATTCGATACAACAGAATTATAGGGAAAGAAAAATATTACAGAGAAGAAACCTACAGATATGTAAGTGGCTTCACTGCTAAATATGCATATACACATTTGGAAGTGTTATATGTTATGATTACTTACTGCTATAAAGCTGCTGTATAGTGTAGATAGATGGCCTTTCCTATTAACATTCCCAGCCTTATTAAGCAGCCTTATGTTTATTGTTGTGCCAACATGAGTCATGCAGCTCAGCAAAAGTAGTATTTTTTTCATTACTAAAGCAAACAAGAGACCTTTCTGAGAATATTGTATATAATTTTATGTATTAAATGTATGTATATATTTTATATGCATGCAGTATAAAGTCTATATATATACTATATCATTATAAAATGACATACTGCACACATATTAGATCTATTGTTTATATGTGCATATAATATATATAAAATATACATTATGTATGTACTATTTTTTTTCTTTACAATGCTTCTGTGGTCAAAGAAAAGGAAGACTAAATAATATGCCATCAACTTTAGTTTGTCTCATGAAAGAGTTACCAAATGTTGTCATATATGTCTATATTCAAGGGTTATCATCAGGAAGAATGCCAGTAAGTACAGATTAAATGTTTAAAAAGGTGAATAAAAGTCATAGTGAGGAGAGCAAATGGCAGTCAGCTAGAATAAGACAGATTTTTGCTTAAATGGACTAATGCCTTTGTTTGTAATGGAAAACAATCCAAGTGTAGTAGTTTCCCTAGTTCCCTGGAGGCCTGCTGAGAATATGCCTGACAGCCTATGGCTGCTGGGTATAGTCTTCTGATATATTAAGAGCTATATTCAAACTGCAGTAAAAGTGCCAGTCCATTCTGAGGAAACAAGAGTCCATTTCTCCTCTCCCTTTTCGCCTACCTGCACCAGTGTTAGTATAGATTTTAGGGAAGTATTTGTCCACTGAATGAAAAGATTCACAAGTTAAATATCATCTGCTGCAGAGACAGTTCTTCCCCTCTATTTAAACATGTTGCAATTCAGCCACTCTGACACTGTGACACTCATCTCAGTGGGAATAATACAGCTAAATCCCTCCTGCCGACAGTACAAATCTACGTGGCAGTATCAAAGGACAGACATTAACATGGAAACTTTTCCAGTTTCTATGCAAGTAAAATCTCAGTTTTAGTTAACAGAAATTTAAGCAGCTGCTGATTGAAAGAGCAGCACGCTTTGTTCCTTTCTTGGGTCATTTGGCCAATCTTGCCGCTAAATCTGTGTGGTGAACATATTGCCATCTGCTGGACTTAATGTACTTGGGGGTGCAAAAGAGAGATCAAAAGGCATTTAGAAAAGAACTACAATATTCTCAGCAACCAGTTTTGGTCCATGCAGTAACTAGAAAGAACAGGTTATTCCCATCAGTGCTTCTGCTCTTGAGGTCACTGAAATCATTACCTACAGATATGGGTAGCTGTTAACCAATAAACTGTTAGTAGTTTAATTATTCGGTACCATGCCCAGGAAGGTCTTTCTTGCCTTTGAAGTCATCATCATTATCATGGAAAGCAGTGTGATCCAGATGCTAGATCTTAAACTATGACATGTGAGCCCAGAGATCTCTTTCTCTTTTGTTTTTTCTGACTCTGCCACTTATCTGCCATGTGACCTTGGGCATGTCACTTCGTTTCTATTCTCACTACAATCTTTGTCCTATCTATGTAGACTGTAGGGGTGTGCAAAACAGGCTGTATTCAATTTGGATTCATCCTAAATCGGGGACAGTGATTCGATTCATTGATTTGGATCACTGGCCTGATTTGATTCGGCTGAATCTGACAGCAATTCGGTCATAAATATAGCTTTAAATGTTTTTTCTATGAACCTTGAGGCACCGGGCATGGCTCGTGAACGCTGCGATGGTGAGGCAGATGAAACGTCCCAGAGGAGCACGCTCCCGCTCCCCACCACATGCTCAGTGGTGAACCGGGAAGTATTTCTGGTCCACTTCCAGGCCTGCCACCAAGCGCTCAGGGGACCCCACCCCCTCATATTGGCTCAGGGATTGGCCACGGGGGGACCCCAGCTGCCCCCAACCAGACCCAGGAGGCACCAGTTGCAGACCCAGGGGGCAGGGTCCCCGGCACGTTCCCTGGTGGACCTGGAAGTGGACCAGAAGAGCTTCTAGTCCACTTCCAGGTCTGCTGCCGAGTGTGCTGGCCCCCCTTCCCCCCCACCCCCCGTCCTCCTGTGGGACACTCCACCTGCCCCACCATCTCAGTATTCACAAGCCACCTCTAGGGATATAGAAAAAACATTTCAATCTGTGGTTATGTCAGAGAGAATCATCAAATCTCTCTGAATTGATTCGGAAGGCTCTGATTCGATTCAGAGATTAAAGGGTCTTCTGATTTGATTCAGATTCAGATTCGGCCGCCAAGTTGGACTGAATCTCTGCCAGATCAAATCAGTAACCGAAGCTTTAGACAGCCCTAGGGGACTGAATTCTTCAAGACCAGGTCCTGATCCTTGTTACATGTTTTGATAGTAACAAGCACAAAAAACAGAGTCATAAAGTTAGGTGTTTAAGTCACGGGGGGGACGACTTACCAATTTTTGCTGATTGATCGCAGCATAAAGTTCTCATTCCCTGGTCATTTTCTAGCAGCCTCACCCCTCAGCACCAATTGGTGGAGAGGCCCTGGGGCAGAGGGGAAGGAGGGAAGAGGGGGCAGCCACCATCTTGATTGCTGGCTGTCCTTCCTTTGGCTCCACCCTTCCAGGCTGATTGCCAGAGAAGCCCCAGAGCAGAGGAGAGACAAGGGGGAGGCCGTCCTCCTGACTGCTGGCTCCCCTTTGTGCAGCCCTGCCCCTCCACACTGATTGGCAAAGAGGCCTCAGCAGGCAAGGAGGGACAGTGCTTAGCAGTAAGCATCTTACCTGCTGCCCATCATGCCACCCTGCCAGCCAGCGCCTTCCCCTCCCAGCAGTGGGGACCACTGGCTCCCACTGGAGAGCCAGCATTTTATTTTTTTTAGGTTTATTTTTGTTGTTAATGCTGTGGATTTCATGGATGATCCTGGAATTTGGGGTTTCCGCAAAATCTGTGAAACCGCATAATATAATAAAAGTAATGCATAAGGAAAATAATATGCTATTTTAATATATTTAACAGCATATAATTATATTTGTCATCATATACAGCAGGGCCAGAGGGCTGCATGAGGCCAATGAGGAGTTAAATTGTAGTGTCCAGGCTCCAACCTGTGCTGAAGCAGCCAGGGCTTCCAGACTCTTTCTCCTTCCGACTTCTCCTTCCCTACCTCAGGGAGAGGGGCAGTGCAGCACAGTGCTGCCTCCAGTACTGGGGAAGTTTGTGACATGCCTTCCAAGAGGCACAGTGCAGTAGGGGAGCCTGTGGCCAGGGAGCTTAAGTGAGGCAGAGTACTGGGACACGCAGTGCAGCGCAGGGTAGGGGAGGGTGCCTAGACACATGATACAGTGGGGGATGTGGCACAGTGCGGCTGTGGGTGGGGCAGTGGTGAGGGAGGCACCGAGGTGCATGGTGTAGCTCCCACTGGTGTGGCCCTTGAGGTATGTGTTCTTCAGCAGTTGGACGTGACTGTCATACAGCAATGACAAAAAAATTCCCCCTTTATCCAGGGGTGGGAGTAAATAACTTGTCAAACTATCCAGCCTGCTTATCAGCCAGTCATGACCTGGTAGTTCAGAAGTGGGGGGCCACCCATGGGTTTGAGAAAAAAAGTTCTGCTAATAGGAAATTAATCTTTTGTCACAAAGACAAAGAGAGAAGGGCGTTTTCTGAGATGCATGGGAGTTAGTATTGTGGATCTAAAATGAGCACATGGCCAGACATATTGCAAGGGCAGTAATTAGGGTCTAGCGTAAATGCTGAATTAATTCTATTTAGGTTTCTAAAGCTATTGATGGGTTTTAAGCACAGCCATTGTAAATTTAAGTATGACTGTTTGGGTTTAATCTACAGTCCCTTTCAGTGGGATTAAAATACAATCTCCAAGAATCTTAACTGTAACATATAAGAAATTTGCTTATGTGAATGTGTGAAACAATAGACCAAGAGTGGAGTGAGCAGGGGTGGAGCCCGCTGCCAAATCCAGCACTGTGGAGCCCCATTCAGGATGCATAGCAGCAGTGGCAGTTACTCTAACACAGGGGTGGGTAAAATGCGGCCCACAGGCTGGATGCGTCCCACCAGGCCACTCTATCTGGCCTGCAACGCCCCTAAAATATTTAGAAAATTAATATTTATCTGCCCGTGGCTGCTGGTCATGCAGTCCTCAGTGGTTTGCCAAAACTCAGTAAGCAGCTCTCCACATGAAATTATTTCCTGCCCCTGCTCTAACATCACCACCACCACCACTCACCCTGCCCCTAGAAGTGAGTATGACTCCAGCCCGTGAGGAGGCCTGCAGTCTGGATCTGGCTTGAAGGGGCCAAACAAGTTTGACATCCTTGATATAGCCCATAAGAACCAAATTATAGGAAATGCATGAATCAAACTCCATCTTAAAACTACTCTTTAATAAGAGACTGTTCCAGTGCCCTCATATCTCTGATGGTGAGAAACTTTCTTCTGATTCCAGCCTAACTATGCATGGCTGCTTGTTGTTGCTATTTTTGTTCTTCAGCTTAAATATTTTTCCCCAATCTGTGATATTTACCTTTTATTTATTTATAGACAGCAGTGTATCTTGTTTCAGCCTTTTGTCTTGCTAGGCTAAGCAAACTAAACTCTCTTTTACTCTACTCTCATAAGACAAACTCTCAATTCTTCTGATCATCCTAGAATACCTTCTGGAAAACTCCAGTTTGAATTCATCTTTCTTGAACATGGGTGATATGAACTGCACAGCATATTTTATAGAATGTCTCAGCAAGCTTTGTACAATGGCCTTAATACATCCCTGCTGCTACTGGTAAAATGTCACCCTGCACATACAATGGACTCATTTGTCTTTTTCATGGCTGCATCACATGAGTGACTTAATACATCCACTTTTTTCTCCATCACTGCTGTTTCATCAGTGTCATCCAGTTCTTTCTTTCTTGTCTGCTATTTTGATCCTCCTCTCTTTAGACAATGCCTCTCAACTTTGAACTGTCAGCAGATTTTATTAGTGTACTCCTATCTTTGTGCCAAGTTCATTAATGATAATTTCACAAGATGGATTGTTTTTTAATTATGCATCATCTCTCCTTTTTTTGGACATATTGCACATAAACATTTTGGCAGTGTTACTGCAACATATGTTTTTGTATGAATAATTCAGTGATTGGACCATTTTGTATCCTCCTGACTACTATAGTCATGTGACTTCAGTGCATATGCCAGATAATGAAAATGCTGAAAGAACTGTGTAAAAATGGTACTGTGAAAACATGTCTGACAAAGCCATTACCTTATGTAAAATGTCTGTAATTTTTGAAAGAGAAATACAGCTTTATTTCTCCATTTAAAAATTGAGAATCTATGCAGAGAGTCTAGTCATTGAGTTTTTGAGTCTATGCAGGAACACAGGAAAAAGACAGCTCTCAGGTAGAGCTGGATCAAATTATTTTGGAAAATAGCAAATTTACCAAAGAATAGAGTTTTGATCATTCAGAAACTGTCTGCAAACTTGGATCAGGTTGGCTAAATAGTTTCAACTGGAAAAGTTGAGATGAGGTGCCTGGCTAGATCCATATAATTGCCTGTTTCAGGAGGAATTGTTATCTACCTCCTCTGCTTATTGCACAGCCCCATTGACGGGTATTATGCAAGATTCAGGAGATCCAAGTACACTTGGGACTGGAGGGATTTTTAATCTACATTTGCCTTCTATCAGGAGAGTGCTCTACTTATAAGGCAATAGGATATTCTGAGGTAGGTCTCTCTCAGTGCCTTCTGTCAGAGCTATTACACCTTTTATAAAATACGTAAATATTCATTTGCCAAAAGAGGACTGACTCACTAGCCTGGAAATGAGGGCAGTCCTGTGGGAGTTGTAAGTTCAAGTCACCTCAGGCATAGTTGGGAACTGAACCTAGAACCTGGCTCAGAGGAACATAGGCAACCCTATAAAAAAAGCGTCAAAGACCTCAATCTAGGATGGAGCATGTTGTAGGCTGAACTATTGCATGTTCTAATGTGGCAGATTGCCCTCTTATGAAGTGGGGTTGACAACCCCCATTAGTGAAGGTCCCAGGTGTTTACTATGTTCTTTTATCTACCAGGAAAAGCAAAGGTCAACATTTTCTGTTCCATACCAGCATTTTCACAGGGCCTGAATATCAGATGATGTCACAAAGATGCAGGAGGAGCTGTCGCATACACTTCCAAAATATACGCTTACATACCATACCACCTCAGTAACTCTACAGATACATATAGGGCAAGGATAAAATGCAAACACACATATGAAAAAAGTCAGATATCAAAATATTTGCCAAAACAGGCATTAATTACATACAATTATGAAGAAATAAAGAAAATATGTGCAGTCACCTTTCTGATCACTTAGATAGCTTTCTGCCTCCGTATGCTTGTTCACCCTACCTGAAAAACACCCAGGTGCCAAGGGCCAGCACAAAGCCCAAGACCAGTCAAGTCTTATTTAAAGGGCAAGTGGCCAAAGCAGCGAGTACTCCTTTAGCTTCAAAAGTGGGTGTTTCTACATCTGCTATTAATTTGAAGTAGGCTTACTGCACAATAAAAATAATGTGTCCGCACATGCTCTTTCTTGGGAGCAGATTAGGTCCCACCCTGCTCTGCCCCACTGCAGCAGCCAGGGGAGCTCTAGACTCCCCCTGGGTGCTGGCCTGGTGGCTGGCAGGGAGCAGGGTCTACTCTCCATGTACACAGGGTTAGGAGAGCTCTGCTAGCCGCAGCAACAGCTGTCTCCTGGTCTTGTACACATTGGGATGGGTCCCGATATGTCCATACAACAGAGCTCCTGCAACAGAGCTGTCCCACCCCAGACACCTAGGGAGGGACAAGTCTTGTTCCCAGTGACACTTCCCCGTGCAGCCCAGGGCAGGTCCTAGGTGTCTTCAGGTTGCACAGAGACTGCTCTGTGCAGCCTAGGAGCTGGTTGGGACCTGCTGCTCCCTGCAGCTCTTTCCTCTGGGGGAAAGAGCTGTGGGCAAGGGGCAGGTCCCAGCCCCCTGCCCCAATCCACTGCTGGGACAGCTAGCAGTGAGCCCCTGGCCGGGCAGGGAATCTTCATTTAGCTAGGGGTGGCCAAAAGCTGTCCAACTGGTGAGGCAGCTACCGGCAAGCCCCTAGCTGGGTGGGGAATCCCTGCTCAGCCAGGGGCTCACTGCTAGCTGTCCCAGCAGTGGATTGGGGCAGGGGGCTGGGACCTGCCCCTCCCCCACAGCTCCTTCCCAGCCCTATGCCTCAGTTGACTGATTGGGGTGTAGGGCTGGGAAAGTGCTGCAACTCTTTCCCAGATCCTTGCCCCAATCGGGCTGTGGTGGGAAATAGCTGCACCAAGTCCAGGCCCCCTACTGGTGTTGCTGACACGGAGTGTATTTGCTCCCAGTCAGCATCGACATGAGCCCTACTGCACAGTATTACTATGCAGTTAATTTAGTACCTGTATTTACAGGTACTAGCTAACTGTGTGGTTAGTCTCTTTTACTGCACAGTAGTTTATTAGCACAGTTACTTGGTGACACTTTACTGTACAGTCTACAGATTAGTCAACTGTACAATAAAGCATCTCATGTAGACACACCCACTGGGCATGCATTAATGCGCTGTGTTTACTGTGCATTAAGTTTAGTACCTGTAATATGTACTAACTAAATGTGTAGTAACCAGCGCTACTGAACAGAAGTGCATGTGCATGCCTTTTAAGTGATGCTAGTAACTGTACATTAATTCTATTTTGCATTAATTCTATTTTGCTATTACAATAGCATGGCTTTAGCTGTGATGCACTAATGCACAGTAGAATTAGTCTACTGTGCATTTAGCATTTTGTGTAAGAGCACCCACTGAGCACTAATACAGTGCCTTTCTTGAACATTGTTTGAAAAGGGAGGAAGTAGAAAAAAAGTACCAAACCTTAAAATCCAGCATTTTGAAAGTTGTTTTTGTCAGTGTTAGGACCATAGTGAGAATGGGACAGGGATTTCTGTTTTTTGATCTGTTGTGTTTAAAGATAGTTTTCTTAAAAGGTCTCCCTGCATATCAGCCAGAATCCCAGTCATTCACTTCAATATTATTGATTCTGGGGCCAAATTGTGAATCACTTGCTCCCAGTAGTGAAGAGTGACTTATAAGTAAATTCATTAACTTCAGTCCAGCTAGATGTCAAAGAGTGGATTACCACCAGGAGTAAGAGATACCTAGCTTGTCCCCTAAGGACAACCTGAAGCAAAAAGGGTTAATAAAATGTGTATGGGAAGCTAATTTTGTTGCATTTTTAATATGGTAGCTGAAGAATACAGTTTGATTGCCATGTTGAAGATGCAAGCACATTATGAAGGTTATGACACTGCTTATCTCAGAACAATTGTCATTTTTTTAAATTTATTCTTCCATAGGAATTGATATTATGCTACTTGTTTTTAAGTATTAAATTGACTGGACCTAGTAAATAAGTCTAGATAACATTTTGTGCCACTCATATAAAACAAAAAACAGATAAAGCCAGTCAGCCAGCCAGTTATGAAAGAGAGTCTTTCTATGCCACTTAATGCTTTTTAATTACTGTTCTTATGAATGGCCAGGATCTTTCATACCTGAGTTGCAGCACAGAGCAAGTTATTTTTAGCAGCTGTAGCCTGAAGCTACTGTTGCTACCCAATAGTGTCATATCCTTAGATACATTTTCCATCCTTTAGTTTCAGACTCAGTAGGTAAATTATATGCATTACCTGATACAGCATCTTTTGTAGCAATTAACAAATATTTGACAAATATTAACTGGAAAGAGCTGGCAGCAAAATAAACATAGCCACAGAAGCTGCCTACTCTATTTGTGCAAGGACGCCCTAGATGCATACAGCTCAAAAATGAAAACAAAAGGATTCTTAAGGAAGAGATGTATCAAAGCTCTATGCAGTGCACTTTGAGAATTACCTTTATGCTGAATACACAAAGGAGCCACTTTTTAAAAAGAGTTTTCAGTGTTTTCAAATACAGGTTTGATGTTGTATAGAAAATTTGGGTCTGTTGCCCCCCTCTCCCCCTCTCTCCAAAACCAGGCACTTGGTTGAGAAAATAGTTCCTGCTGTAATGAATTAGACAGCTTCTACTGTACAGAGTGCATTTTCATTAGTGTGAACAATGGAGACTGCTGGGTAGAATTTGATGAGTAGCTTTAAATCAAAAGACAACCTGCATTTAGCTGAAGGCAGTTCAAAGGTTTACAATGGGCAGCAGAGCCTTTGTCTTGTGTAACAATCTTCCTGTGAACTCTATGATTCATAGTCGAATTATAGTTACTTTCTACTACCATAGCCCTTTTAATAGCAAGGTTCACAAACTATTGTCTTCAGATGTTAATTGGCACTGGCGGTCTTGCTCCCAGATTTTAAAAACTCTTTAGTACTGTTTAAAATAAATAAAATTAAGTCAGGTTTTGATGGTTTTAATTTCCTTTGGGAATAATAAGCTAAACACACCAGTGTACTGTTTACAGTCATTGCAATTCATATGGTTTACCCAATACAAATATTCATGCATACTAATACTTTTTAATTATAATTAAAATTAAGTAATCTTACTTACAGAAGTGCAAATGGGAATAAGTAGTGAACTGTGACTTTAAAAAATGCTTTGTCATTGTTTCATTTACTTTGACGATGAAGGGTTTTGAGATTCTTGGAGGTGCTCTTGTGTGTATGTGAACTGTATTAAAATGATTAATAATTCAAATTCCAATCCACATAAAGGAAATAGTTTTAATTTCCAACAAAATAAAGAAGACTAGATCAGATCTTATGCTTAAAATTGTGGTTATTACATGACTTTGTAGAGTTGGAAGATAATATAGGACCCCATTGATTGGGGCAGGCAATTATTTTGGCAGAAGGGCCGGTTAATGAAGTCTGAGCTTTTGAGGGCCTCATGAGCAGCCACACCCCTTGAAAGTTGCCCCACCTCATATTCACCAGCTTGGGGCCAGAAGTCCAGCCCGTAACCTTTGTCACCTGAAGTCCCTCCCCTTGTACCTGGAAATACTTTTGGGAGGGAAGGGTTGCTGTCTTAGAACCAGAAAAAAGCAAATTATACACTTAAAGTCAAACACCTTCTATAATATATTTTAGTTTTATTACAAAAAATATTTTGTCATAATTTGTGTTTGCATAGTATATAGAGAGGCAATTTGGATAATAACTCAAAAACAAAGTCTTAGTTTTGTATATTGAGTTGGGGAATGTGAGGGGGTGTATGGTGGGGTTTGTGAAGGGGTGTGGCTGTGTGGGAGGGGCAGTAGGCTTTGTTGGGAGGGTATATGTGGGGAGGTTGTGGGGGCAGGGTATGCCAGTGTGGCATTTATGGGGTGTGAAGGAGGGTGGAGGGTGCGATACCCCCCACACACATTCCCTTCATGGCATGGAGCCCCTGCAGGTGGCGGTAGCAGCAGCGCTCGGTGTGCTCGTGCCTGGCATAAGCGTTGGTGCCTGGTGGTGGGTGGCTCCAGCCAGTGCTGCACATGGGGGCAAGGAGCGCAGCCATGTCAGGCTGCCTCTATCACTGCGGCTCCCTGCCATGCACGTGCAACTCCCGCACTTATGTGCCACCAGAAGGAAGCTCCACACTCTGGAGCCGGCTGCCTTCACCACTCCCTGCCACGCAGATCCCCAGACTCCACCGGAAATGAAAGGGAACTCCAGCCTCTGATTTACCATGGAGTCCTGGGACCTGCAAGGCAGGGGGCAGGGAAGGCAGCCAGCTCCAGCGCGTGGGACTTCCCCTCCACTGGTGCGCAAATGCAGAAGTATGGAGCCCCAGCAATAGAGGTGACCCAGCCTGGCTGCGCTCCTTGCCCCCACATGCAGAGCTGGCTGGAGCCACCCACCAGTAACTGCGCCAGGCATGAGCACCCCAACTCCCCTGCATGTTACTGCTTCTGCTACTGCTACCACCATCTGCAGGGGCTGCATGCCAAGTGGGAGCATGGGAGATTCCCCACACACTCCCTACCCTCCCTTATACCCACACCCTGCCCACTGAACTCTGCACTTGTGCTGCCCCACTGGGTGCAGGCTCTGCACTGCACCAGCCCCACATTCCACACTCCCACCAAGCTGCAGCTTCCCTACCTGCTGCCTGGAGCGAGTGGGACACTGAGGAAGCTGAGAAGGTCCCCTGGGGGCTGCAGCAGTGGCAGCAGCAGCCCTGTTGGAAAGCCGAATGCTGGCTGGGCTGGGCTCTTCCATCCATAAGGGTGGGAGTGAGGTGCAATAGGGTATGTTGGCTGGTGGTGTGTATACATGGGAGCCTTGCTCCCATGCTCATGGGTGGAAGGGCTGGGCAGGTTACAAAAGTTGGTGGGCTTCACAGGCTGGATAAAAGTGCCTGGCAGGCCACATTTAGCCCACAGGCCGTATTTTGCCCACCTCTGCCATGGATAGTAGCTGCATAGATACACCTGTGCCTCAGTTGCCTAACTGGGGCACGGGGCTGGGAAATTGCTGAAAGGGAGGTGACTCCTAGGAAAGGCTTGGTATATATAAACACAAACTGAAATATGCAGGCTTGAGAATAGAGGTAAGAAGTTCCAACATGACACGATGGAAAGCAGAAAGACTAGACACCATGCATGTAGGCAGTGACTTAAGCATGCAGAGTACAACTGCTGGGGTGGGGTATATGCAAAGACATTAGCAGTCTTTGCAAGTCTATGGTGTTAGATGGGTGAGGGTTCAATCCATCCCCTTTCTTTCTGTTCTGATGTGTGGGCTTAGCCAGCTGTCTTCATGTTGGTGATGGCCTGTGATGTCTCTTGAGCATTGGATGAAATCAGGCACCATAAGGGACCTCATTTACATTAAAACAGGTCCCTCGAGTCCTGTCAGATTCATAGATGCTAGGGTCAGAAAGGAACTCAATGGATCATCGAGTCTGACCACCTGCCAGTGGCAGGAAAAAGTGCTGGGATCATGTGGCCCCACCCAGGTGCTTGTCCAGTCTCTTCTTGAAGACCCCCAAGGTAGGGACTACTTTATGATAGTCAATGCACAGGCTTGACAAATGGGTGGTCTTTGCCCCAAGGATGTACATTCTCTATTTCATTGGTCCAGTATTTCTTCAGCCTGCCTTATATAGTTCATGGGAAGAATGTTGCAGTGGAGCAGTAACTGATATAGTCAGTTAATTGTTGAAATTTTGCTCTAATTAAAAGCTAACTGTGTTAGTCTTGGAATATATACAAGGTAAATGCAATGCTGTAGCCATGGTGTTTGCTCAGTAGATTAGCAGGAGTCTTAATCTTTTACCGGCAAATGGGATTATTACTATTACATTCTATTAAATATATATATATTTATAAGGACCAAATATTTAAACCTGTTTTAGTCCAGCTCAGGCTTGAAGAAAATAAGTTAACGTCTTACAAAGTTCACAGTTTCACCGCTTGGTGAGTCTGGGTTCTAGACTCTTACCCTAGATTTGAGAACCACAAAGGATTTTTTAGAGTGATTGTAATAACAGCTTACTTTTGTTTTCAATTACATGAACACTGTTTTATACTACTTGCACCTTTCTGAACTGTTCAGAAGTAGCCAAGGACACTTTTTGTAGTACAAGGGCAAGATGAAGAAAACCTAGCTCCCCATCAGGGAGTTGTTGAACTGATTCGTTTCAGGCAGCCGTTAGCAAAGCATTTGTTTTCCTACTTGCCTTCACTAGGAGTTAAGTATTTTCTTAAGCAGTTTGCTGAATTGAGTTCTAAGTGGGCCTCCTGCACATTGCACACTTCTGTTCACTGTTATTGTCACCTATTTATTTGTCTCCCCTGTGGAATCCCAAAAGGGAAGGGACAGGACCATGGAGGTTAGTGTTAGTCAAATGAGAAAAATTCTACCTCTGTGCTAAATAAGATGATCCAAAGAATGGGAAATTATCCACATGAAGCCTTTACATACATCCAATACAGTGGGAACAGACACACGCTTGGGGTGCATTTCCATGAGTGCGCACATGCAGTTTGCAATGTCTTAAACCTCTTGGGGGCATTGCAGACTGAACACAGTGCACATGCACCTGTTCACTATGCTGCTAATTTACAGCATGGTGGGTTTCTCTCTATACTGGGGGATCCCAGTGTAAAAAAAAAAAATCACCACTGAAAAAACAGCATGATGTCCATGGAAGCAGTGTGCGGAGCAGGAAATCAGAACCTGGCTGGCCAGACACCAAGCAACTGGCTTGACACCACTGCTGCCTCCGGAGGCCCCAAGGATCCCAGGTAAGGGGGCACACATATAGGGGCATGTGGAGCATGTGTGCAGGGGCATAGCCAGGAACAAATTGCAGTGACACAACTATGCTTTTAGTATTATAGCTATTCTGTAAGGCCCTTAAAGAGAAAAACATAAGATTCACCTATAAGGAAGAGAAAGATTTGATGATTCTGGGGAAATAGTGTTTGTTGATACTCTGTGATTATCAATATTTGTAGGCAAGGACCAAAAACTGTCAGTTTGAAAATCCCAAATTTGAGGAGAGTGTGGATCCAGATTCAAAGCCTATGCTTTTGTCTGGTCTGCATTTTAAAGTCCCACTACTCAGCAAAGGAAGAAGCAACTATCCGCAGTCAAGAAGCCCATTTCACTAAAAACAAACTGCTGCTCTTCTACATCTGGCTAACCTTAATGTTGTGTACAAGTAAAAGCCATCCTTGGGGTATAGTCAATTAGCCATCTAATAGCTACATAATATTGAAAGAGAGCATTTTACCCTGTGTTACAGAATGCCAACCTGAACCCAGAACCTCAGCTCATACTTAAGTAGTGTATAGGCTGTACCGTCCTTCTGTAGAAAAGGCCATATTTAACCCCCAGTAACTTGAAGCATGAGATTTTTTTCTAGCTGAAGTTTGCTTATTTATGGGTTCTCTTAATGTTTTCATAACTGGTTAAGCTGCAGTGACTTTCGCCTTTCCTCATATTACTATTCTGCATAATAGTACTAAATGGTGTTTGAGCATTACTAGAAATAAATGATTAAAGTGCCTGATAGACCAAAATAGCTTGTATTACCTGATAACATTGGCACCTTTTTCAGAATTAATATATTACAGTACAGTTTCTCAGTTTACAAATGTGCCTGTTTAACTAGTGTTAATTAAATACAGACTTAGAAAAGCCAATTAAAGCATAGTTTTTTCTTATTTATTTATTTCTAGTGACTGTTCCAGCAATACTGAATTCTAGCATTACTTGTGCCAATAACCCAGCAACAAATTTTAGGTGTATTTTCTAGGATTAACTGTGCTACATTTAATTAAAATAATGAAAATCACTTTTAGAAAACCCTAGCAGCATAAAAAAGGGAAGAAGGGTACGCTGTCTGAAGGAAAAGGAGGGAAGTTTTTAAAAAACTAATTATTGAATTAGAAAGGTGTACATAAGCAAGAGGAAAGAGACTCAAGTAACAGAATGGCAAATGAAAAAATAAAGACAAGACAGTTATAAAAGGGTCTGTGCACAAATGGGTGTAGAAGAAAGGAGAAGCTAGAAACCCAGAAATCCTTCTGCTAAACTAGAAGCTAAAACTAGACAAATTCAGACTAGAAATAATTCAGACTTCTAACACCATCGGAGCAACATGCTTAGGGACATGGTGGTGCTTTTATCACTTCTGAATTTCTTTTAGAAAGTCCAAATTGATGTTATAGCCTTCAATCTGTAGCCTGTGTTATACAGGTCTGGTGGTCCCTTCTAACCTTAAAATCTGTTAAGATATCATAAGTGGTGGCTCTGACAAAAAAAACATTTGGAGACTCCTGGGACAGACCTCTGGCTGGCCTAAAATCAGTATGTAACTAGCCCCATTCACCCCAACATCGGAGCTAGCTCCTTATTTTTAGAACGTCCATCCCATAGTCCTTGTGCAAGTACAACTCATAGTATATTTTCACAGCGATTCCTGGATTGCATTCAAAGGCTGGAGTTTCTCCTTTACAAGTGAAAACTGCTGCCTCATGGGTTAGATGAAATGACTTCCGTCACCAAGGTTCATGCTGACATGTAGCCTTAATTGTGTAATAGAGGTGTGAATTATGACTGCCACAAAACAGGCACAGTCTCTAATTTCTGTTTGCCAGATTCTGATCTTGCCGTTCATATTGGGCTTTATACAGATATATGCAGGGATGGTCCAGGAGGATGTAGGGAAGTGTAGTGATGCAGTTGTACATCCCCTTTGATTCCTGCTCCAACCATCTTTAAAACCAACTGTCTGGAAGAGGCAGCAGCATTTCTATTCAGGTAGTGTTGGCAGTCAGTTGACTTCATGACTTATTATCATCTCCTTGATTCCTGTTAATTTCTGTCTACTCCATAGTGTTAATGACCCTCTTACCTTTTTAATGGTCTACAATTTTTTTTGTTTGTTAGCCATTCCTGGTAATGTCTCTTCTATTTTACAGCCTGGCAAACAGTTTTTAGCTGTAACTAAAAACCTTAATTCAGCTGTGGTATTACTAACTCAATTATAGAAATGACTGACGGTGAAATATTGAAGGCACTGGCAAGATACTCAAAAAGGCTAGATTTTGTTTTATGAATCTTTATAATAACTGCAGGACAAATTGACTATTTTTTGCCTATATTGTTGTGGTTTGGGTTTTTTTAACTTTACACATACTTTCACAAATTAGTGCACATTCCAGTAATTGTATTTGTTTTTTTTCTTTGATCTTAAACTGAATAATATAGTGCTAGCCCCCTATCATAATAGTCAAACTCCTCATTTCTCTTTAACTAGAGAAAAATGTGTTGTGTTATATGTGATGATGCGTCACACCATCTGCACCCATTTTCAAAATCCTAGATCTATCCACGAATATATAGAGATATATCAGTTGAAGCCCAATATAAACCATTCCATTGGTTTCAGTGGGCTTTGGATCAGACACATTATGTGTTGCTTTATTCTAGTTGCATTAAAATCAGTTAGAGCATACATAGATTAAAATGCTACTCAGGGTAAGTAAAGGCATCAGAATCTGGCCTTTGCTACAATCATTTTTATCTGAGGGAAAATCATTAACATTTTCCATCAAAGGATATTGTAATGAAGTGCATGTAAACTGAAATAGGATTGAAATAAGCAATTTTGTCAACAACATTTAAAACACAACTTCTTGCACTCTTAATGTATTTTCCAAAGCTCTCTAGAAATGCCTGGTGTGACTGAAATTATTATTCTTTAGAGATAATGGGATCTTTGATTTCAGGCAGCATTTGAATTATACATTAGGATGTTTTTTCCTCCTTGGTTAAGAAAAAAAAAAGCAACTGCAGTTTTTTTCTTTTTAGAAACAATCTGGTGCTTCCATCTTCAAAGCTGTTATTTACATATCAACAGCTTTGTTCAGTTCCTCTGTTCTCTGGCCAAGTGTGAGATTACAATAAAGCCAGAGAACAGGGGTGGCACCTCAAGAGAGTCAGATCATAAAAGGCAGTGAAGGAATAAACAGGACTATTATGGGAAGTAAACAATGATGCTTAAAAGGACACAAACAAGTATTTCTGTATTTTGCTTAATTTAATTTCACATTCCAGTGTTACTTATAAAATCCTTTCAGAAGTTTGAAAATATTTCTCTCTCTCTAACTAATTTGGTCCATTTCCATATGGCAAATATGTAGGGTTTTTCCTCTGTGGTTTGAAATGGAAATAAACATATCTGTTTATGTTTTTATTATAGGAACAACTTTTATTGTACCTTGAGAGCATAGACTGCCTTTGTGCCTCATCATTATCATTAATTGATGATCACGAATCTCTGGAAACAGTATTTGTTAATGAGTAAGGTTGTCAAGATCTACCGGTTAGGCATTTATATACCAGAACAGTATATGGCACTTTTAAAGTATCACTGCAAAGACAGTGAACTGGATCAATCAAGATGAAGTAAAGAAAAGAAAAAAGCACTAGGAAGTGGGGAAAAACTGACTACAAAAAGAAATGAACCCTTTATTTAAAAAAGTGTGATAGTGATATGCCAGAGCATATTCTGTTGTATAGCATATTCTGTTGGTTAACATGAGTGCTCTCTGTACATCTTCAGGATATACATCTTAAGGTGCTTAAAGGATGTAGAAACAAAACAAAGTTACCTGATCATGAAAGTAATTTAAGAAAAGATAACATTTAGATATAATATTCTAGTTGCTCAAAGAGGAAAAGAAAAGCTGACCATTCAAAACCAAATTCCATAAAAAAACAAGTGAAAAAATGATCAAATCAAACATATTTTTATTACTCTTTGACTTCCTGAAGTTAGATTGTTAAATATAATTCCCACAACTAAGCTCTAACATGGCCTACATTGTAACAGGAGGATCTCCAGGACTGGCTATGAACACAAGGAAAGAATGGTGGGGAAACAGTACAGCCTACTGCCCTGTTCCCCTCTAGCTTTAATCCATCAGATTTGAGAGAAGGGCCCTAATGCCTACCTTCTTTTGAGAGTGCTAGCACATAGGAATATAAAGAGGGATTCATAACTACACTGAAACAATACAGAGGGTAGATTATAATTGAATTTGACCTCTTTACCTCTTCCATGTTTATTCATTTATTTAATTTCAGTCCGATACAGCCTGATCTTTCAAATGACTTAGCAGCCATTACTGTGGACTTCAATTAAGTATAGAGATCCTGAACCTCTAAAATTAAACTTAAATGAGAAGGTACTGAAATAGTACCAATGACTCTTTTCAGATAGTGCCATGAATGTAATTGCAATTAAACTTGCTACCTGGGAGAGCTAGGAATGTTGATACATTTGTGGAATTTCTCATAATAGTTGCAAGGCTTAGGGTGACTACTGATATGGGGGAGTAGACATCCTCATAAACATACAAATTGCTTGTTAAGGAAGGGTGTTGGACATCCAGTGATGGAAGAGCTCATGGCTTTGAAAGTCAATTTCATGTATTTTTGAAGGGGAAGAAACTGAAGTAGCTGAGCAGCATTATCTCTAATGTACTCATTTCCTTCATGATTGAAGTCATTAGAATCTAAAGATATTTGAATGTATATGTAGTAAAGAGCATCAAACTGTTGTTAGATTTTTTTACCATTGTCCCCTTCTATGTTTTCTTTGGATCAGTTGAGACAGTCTGCTTAGAATAAAACTCCATGCTGTGGTTAGTCCTCTGCCCAAGCCATAAAAGCACTATAACTGCAGTACTGTATATAGAGTTCACTATTTGCTCTCCATATTTTAATGTTAAGATCTTGTAAATAATATGGAAGGAAATATAATAAAGCAAACTGGCATGGACCAACCACATTTAGCCAAGGTAGTTAAAGTTGGGATCTTTAGGATTTTGTCACAAAATAGGACTATTATCTTAACAGTTTCAGATGTTATGCATTTCAGTGGGGAAAAAAAAGACACCTCCTCCCGATTTTTGAAAAGTTATTGTCATGATATGGCAACCTCAGAGATGGTCTTGATGTCCCTAGGGTACAGTGACCATGCAAGCTCTGCCCTAAGGGTACCTACTAATCTCGCCTGCCACGTCTTGCTCTCATAAGTAATGGATTGTGAGGCTGTCCTCATGTTGCTGCTCAGTCACAGTACTGACAGTCTCCCTGAAACCATGAAGGTTGCTGAACCCCTTTATTGGGTCCAACACTCAGGAGGTGTTTTACAATACCCACAAGTCTTATGGGCTAAATGCGTGGCTTCAAAATCTCCTCTTACCATACCCCAAGCTTCGCAGATGTTATATAGATGTTGTCTCCTTGCACTGAGGCCTCAGCTTAGTCCAGCCTCAGTAACTGCTCCCTCTCTGGCCCTGGGGCCTGCTCTTCTTCTCTGTCACTGTGCCCTCTCTGGTGCTGGGGTCCCCACACTGTAGTGAACACCCAAAGAGACCTCGTCCTTCCCCAGTAGCCTTAGCCCGATCCACCGGTCTATCAGTGGTAAACAAAATATGAGCCCCTAGGGTATAACGTAATATAAGCAGTTCAGGGAGTGCTCTGTCCTTTTAAAAATCACAGTTCCTCCCAACACTAAATGCCTTGTAGGCCAGGGTATCTGGTGAGCCCCTGGACCCTTTAATCCTACCACAAGCAGAAAAGGCAGTCAAGCATGTCTAGTTGCTTCCTCTCTGAGAGCTCCTTCCCCCTTAGCTGCTGGCAGAGAACTCTCCCTTTAGTCCCCACCTTGGGGTTTACATGTGCCCAGAGCCCTGTCTCT
Source organism: Caiman crocodilus (assembly GCA_030014935.1). NCBI lineage: Eukaryota > Metazoa > Chordata > Crocodylia > Alligatoridae > Caiman > Caiman crocodilus. The sequence continues at coordinate 54,251,716 of JAGPOW010000261.1, read as the reverse complement.
TCCAGTCAGCTGACCGGGTGCAGGTGCAGGCTAATTCCCTCATTAGCCTACTGGCACAGTAATCTGCACCTGTAGGGTTCCTGCCTGACTGCTAGGGCCCTCTCCCTAGGCAGGTTCTGCCCTTAAAGGAGCAGGCATCTTAGTGCCCTGCAACAATTATACTTGTAGATTAAATATCATGAATACCAGAAAACATTGGTATATCTTGACACTAATTATAAATTGAATGTCACAATCAGTCTGAATTCATAAATAAGTTTAGAAGGCACAGAACATTTACTAACCTACTTCTAATTGAAACTGTAGACTAATTCTTTCAAAAAATTACTAATTCTTTCAAAAAAATTACCTTGCATAATGAAGTATGACTGTCATCTAGCTCAGGAAACTGATTTTAATAAAAATTAATTCAGTAAAATGGGATGAGATAACAAGAAAATTGTAACTTTTGACAATAAATCTATTTTCCTTTAACACAGGTGTTAGATTTTTCACTTCGGTGTTATCACCAAATCTACCATGTCTTACTGACATACTGAATTCAGATTCTGAACTCAGTTACACCAATGAAAATCTACTAGTTTATGGTTAGCAGAGCTAATCCAACTTTAAACAATATGTTCAGGTTTAGCTCTGGTTTATGAACCTGAAACTTTCTGAAGCTACTTTGTCCTCATTCTGATTTTACATTGATGTAATTCCACTGGTTTAAATTAAGATATCTCTGATATAAATGAGATCAGAATCAGCATCGTGAGAAAGCTTGTTAGGATCTGCAAAGAGGCATGCATCCTCTCCTTTTGCTGTTCAACCAGTCAGCATTGGAGAAAGACACTGAAGAGGTGTTTTCTTTACCGCAGAGAAACTACCTGCATGCAGAATCTTGCACCTCCCTTGCCAGATCAATTCTACTGTTAGAAGGTCCTCACTGCTTGGGGAGGACTGGACAGGATTTTCCTTATTGTTTAGCACCACTTTGGAGCACATCCATTTGTAATTTTTCTTCTTGCACTTAAATCAATTATAGTCATCAAAACAAAACACTGTACAAAAATTAATTAGTGAATCCCGTTGCTTCTAGTTAGGTCAGTATAATACAATAGATTGACCCAAGCAAAATCGCTTATCTAAGTACCCTCTACTTTGGGAAGAGGTTGGAGTCCTGTATCAAACACAGAAGTAGGATCCTTTCTCTATAATGGACTGAAAATAAAGAGGGGAATCAAAGATCCCTGAATTTACACCAAGTTTAGATGTAGGCATGAATCCAGGTCTTCTGTCTTTGGCCTGTCCCTAGCGTTATTGTTTCTGTTTAAGGGATGAGAGAAAATGAGAGAGAGGGATGCAGATCTGACAAATCCAGTCTGATCAATTGGGCAGGCAGAGAGTGACTCAGTGGTAGCCAGTTTCTACCTCTTTGTCCCTTGTTGAGACCACAGAGTTTTTCCTTTCCTTACCCACTAATAAAATAAAGCATTTCAAAGCTGGCCTCTATCCTAGAAAACTGAAAAGCCAGCTGTGTAGCTAGATCTCTCACCTGTTGAAAACTAACTTGCACAAGATTTTCACTCAGCTCAGTAATAAAAACTGGCCAGTCAAATATGGTTGACTATCCTGACATGAAGGATATGACCTAATTAGTCATTTACATTACTCACTATACTACAGACAAAATCAGCTTCCCATGTAAATGTCTAGACAGCAAATTAGTGCTCTATTCAGCCCTTCCAGAAATTTGCAGTTGAGAAAGGGAAGATAAAAGGATCCCTGGTTCCTGAACTTACTGTCAAGAACCAGCAAGTAACACATGCAAAATTGCTTCCTTGGTTAGAGGGAAGAGATGTTATTTTTAATTAATAACAGGACTTCCTAATAATGATATGCCCAATTAGAAACTATATTGGAACCATTCAGCTACTTTTTTGTTTCTGCAGCTGTCACTTTGTTTTAGTCTCTGTTGATTTCTACTGGAGGACTTGTAGTTTCAAGAATCAGTCCCACTATTCCAATTTTTCTGCTATCCACATATCACATGAAGTAATTCCAAAATGTGTGTTGAAAGATGTGTATTTTTATGCAGCTGTAGTTTTGGCAATATTTCAATGCCTTTGAGACCTGTGTAAACTTAAGACTTAACTTATGTTATGTAGCATAATTTGTTCAAATGTATCACAAAACTTTTCAGATGTAGAATCCTTAATATTGAACTGAACATGAACAACAACATGCAGTATAATATCTAAAGGGTCAGATAATATGCATTATTAGATTTTATTTAATATGTATAGAAGTATGTAGTCTCCTTGAAAACCATCTTATCTGAAAAATTATCAGATACTTCATCTTGTATACAAGTGGTTACCTAATTAGAGCCAGAGTTCAGTCACTCAATTAATGGCCAGATTACGTGGCGTAGTATCTTATTGTAGTGAAGACTGATTATGAACTTAGGGTATTTCTCAGTGTGAGCATAAAGTAAGGGTATCAACAGTTATTAAAATCTGGATGTAAGAGCCAAATATCAATTCTGTTGTCTAGGTCAGAGTAAATACTGTTTTTTGGGGGGGATTATAGCTTCTGAACCAAAAAAACCTCCAAAACTAAATAGGTCAGATCATGCCTGGAACACTGGCCCTGGAGAGAAGGGACCCTAATTCAAGTCTCCACACTGCTTGAAAGGATTTGAACCTATATATTCTGCTCTTCATTTCTGCTCTGGCCCGTGCTTAGTCAGGCGCCCAGCTGCTGCATCTTGTTCATGTACTCAGGATCAAAAAAAAATCACCAGATTTGGGGTCAAGGAAGGAATGTTGCCCTAGGGAAGAGAAAAGGACCCAGTAGGATTTTGTCTGTGTGTAACATGGCATGCAGTCTTCTTACTAGGATCATCTGAGCATATTTTAAACTTTTAACCTATTTAACCTATTTTAACAGATTTACTGCCATTACAGCTGCCAGGCTCTGGAATGGGCTCCCAAGTAAGGTGGTACTCTCTCCTACCTTGGGGGTCTTCAAAAGGAGGCTGGACAGATATTTGGCTGGGGTGATATGATCCCAGCACCTGTTCCTGCCTGGGGCAGGGGGTTGGACCTGATCTGTTTAGGTCCCTTCTGACCTTAAGCACTATGATACTAAAGCATCCGTAAGATCTTTGTGTCTTCTGCTCTTTACTTGTGGCTTGTGGTAGGGTTTTTATTTTTCATAGGGTGCTTTGAGGCTATGCTGTGTGAAAAGAGTCAGAGTGGGCAATTGTGATGGACCATTTTGAATAAAAACAGTAACCCGCTGCTACCAGAGAGTGAATTTAGCAGTCCAGCAGACACCTCCAGTGCTACATTCTTAAATTCTACAAGAACGCCCCACTCAACAACCTACCAGCCCTTCTGGTATAAGGAGCTCTGGATCTTTCTTGTTGATCCTCTTCTCTATGAGCTGTTAAATATTAATTCTGTTAAATTATTAATTAACTCTATATGAGCTGTTAAATATTAATTGATCCAGAAGCATAATGAATCCATAGCCCAGGAAAAGGTGGAAGAATTTTATTCAAATCTATTCTCTCTTTGATGCAGTGCTATAGGTGTTTCTCATCTTGCTCTGGATCAAAATGTTGCTGTTCAGTCTTGTCCCTGTTTTCTATTCTACAAATAGGAGAGAGAAAGAGGAGACAGAGAGATTTGCACACTTTTAATACTCTCACACACCTCTACATCTTAACCTTACTTTGGAACCTTTTCTAAAGTCATTATTCATGGAAAACTTTCACTGAGATTATTTGCTTAAGGGTATGGACTAACAAAAAAATTACAGTGACTTAAACGGGGGTGGGACTGAGGAACTTACTGTGTTAGGTACTCCACATTAGAGTAGAACCCAGATCATTCATATCTAGATGGTTTGCAACTTGCCTAAGCCTCATTAGGTTGCTGAATTAAAGACTTGCCACTCGGCTGTTTCCCACAGCTTTTACTTCAGAGGGCTCAGTTTCTCCGTTTACTTGCAACTCATCAGCAGTCCTTGCACAGCTGATAGGAAAAGCAGCACCTTGAAATAAAGGCCTCAGGAATAAACTAATGTTCCACGGTGGTCTTGCACAACTGTTTTTTCTAAATCTATATATCCCCAGTTCAGTGATTCTCAACTTTTTGGGACTTGAGGCACCCCTTGTGCAACACAAGGCACTTTATAACTTTTGTGAATTTAGTGGTACCTAATTTCAAAAACTATTTTATATATAACAGTACTTACTTACCTCCTTGCAGAGGAACCAGGCAGTGGGAATTGGTGATCATCATTGGTAGGGACAAGCATGTGTCTGCGCCGAGTTGCTTAGCTTATCTGCTTGAGGCATTCTGGTTGAGACTCACTGCCTTAGGTAGTTCATAATTACTCACTTTCACTGTGAGGCAAGGAACCTCCCAGTCTGAAGTATCCCCATAACATTTGTATGCCTGATTTTATCCCACGATAAATGAAGGCTTAACCATGAGAGTGTGCCCCTCAATGAAATAAGACTAACTTGCCATGGTTTAGTTTCCATTTACTCAGAAGAGCAGACAAACACAGTTATCCTTGAAGGCTGTTACACAGTTAGTCCCTGCCCCATTTCTATTCACTGCTGTTTGTTTGTTTAAGAATACATCTAAAGAATGGAATTTCCCATCATTTTTAAATATGTTGCTTTTATTAACTTGGCACATCACACATTACTTCTCCATTATCTACAAATGCAACTTGTGGAAAATACAAGTCAAAGCCCTCTTGCATATTTAGTGATCACATAAGAATAAACAGCATACTGTCAAGGGCCATCAGTTTTTCCAAATGATTGTTTGAACCTTCAGGGAAAAAGAAAAGGTATTTATAATGAAAGGAAAATGGATTAATCAGAACTGTAGACTTCAACTGTCAGCACCATAATGCAATATGTCAGTTGGGATAAGAGTTGGCTTTGACAAGTGTGTTCCCTTACCTGTTTTAGTCTACCCTATTTGGAACAACTTGCTTTAAGAACAATTTTTTTACAACAGCAGAGGGATGCTTACCAGCAAAATCCATTAGCTATGAAAGCTGTCGCATTGATTTTAGAATAAAATACTGCTACAGAAAAAGAAATAATACTCTAGTATCCTCAGTGTTAACATACTATAGAAAGCTTGGCATGATTTACTTTCATTGCTGTAGCAGGTTTGAGTCCTGCAGTAGTTGTTCTGATGCCCACTCATGGCTCCTGCCCCACTCAGACTCCCTGGGTATGTTCCCACTTATCTTGCCTGTCACATCTGGATGTACATAGTTGACCTCAAAAAGGGAACCTAGCTGCCTTAGGGTCCCAGAGTGACAGAGTGAGCCTCTTTGTCTGTCCTCCAGCCAGCAGGTCTTACTAAGTAAGTCTTCTTAGCCTGTCTGTGCCTCAGGACACCGGTTGTCTTAAGGGCTATGTGTACCCCTACTGCCTCGCAGATATTACCAGTTATCACTTTAAACCTCCTAAGGCATCCACTGTCCCGGCTCAGCCCTTTTTATCTGGCTGGGCCCCTTTCAGCCTAGGTCCAATGCCCTGGACCTGGCTTCTGGGCTCCAGGCCCTGTCTCACCCACTCAGGCTGTGGGGCTTCTGGCTCTGGTTGCACCCCTCTTGGGCTTTGGGCCCCTGACCGTGGTTGTGCCCCTCAGATTTCTGGGGCAAAAAAGAGGCATATAGGCTGTGGAAGCAGGGAGTAGCTGCTAAGGCAGAGTACACATGCTTGGCCTGCACTTGCAGGGAGACCATTAGAAAGGCTGAAGCAAAAATGAATCTTAAGCTGTCAACAAAAACTAAAGACAACAAAAAGTCCTTCAGGTATATAGGGAGTAAAAAGAAGGCACAGGGTAGCATAGGACTCTTACAGGACAAACTAGGGCAATTAGTGACAGATAGAAGGGACATTGCTGAGCTCTCAATGAGATTTTTGCCTCTGTATTCCTGAACACATCTCCCAAATGGGTCATAGGCAAGGAAACCAGCCCACCAACTGTTAGTGCTGACTTAGTGAAGAGACACTTAAAGGGGCTGGACGTGTTTATGTGAGCAGGCCTAGATGATCTTCATCCAAAGGTGCTGAAGGAATTTGCTGGTGTCATAGCAGAGTCACTGGCACTGCTGTTGGAGTACTCTTTGTGCTCAGGTCAAGTCCCAGAGGACTGGAAAAGGGCCAATGTGGTCCCTATTTTCGAGAAGGGGAGGAAGGAGGATCTGGGTAACTATAGACCGGTTAGTCTCACCTCTGTAATGGGGAAAACCTTTGAAAAAATTATTAAGAATCATATTTGTGGGAGTCCAGCAGAAAAAACCATGCTGAAGGGCAACCAGCATGGTTTCATAGCAGATAGATCCTGCCTGACTAACTTTGTTTCTTTTTATGATGAGATCACAAAATGTCTAGATGCAGGAATCGAGGTAGATGTCATCTACTTGGATTTTAAGACAGCCTTTGATACAGTACCCCATCCTATTCTTACATATAAACTGAGTGGCTGTGACATAGATGATTATACAGTTAAGTGGGTGGCAAATTGACCTAGGGGTTGTACCCAGAGAATGATGGTCAATATCAACCTGGAAAGAGGTGAGCAGTGGAGTCCCACAGAGCTTGGTCCTTGGACCTGTGCTGTTCTGTGTCTTCATCAGTGACTTGGATGAGGCCGTGGAAAGCACCCTGTCCAAATTCATAGATGATACCAAATAATAGGGTAAAGTTAATACACTAGAGGGTAGGGAACAAATCCAGGTGGATCTGGACAGGCTAGAAAAGTTGGCAGAACAGAACAGGATGCAGTTCAACAAGGACAAATGCAAGTTGCTACAGCTAGGAAGAAGGAATCACCAACAAGATTGCAAGCTGGAAGATGACCTTCTCACCAGCACAGTAGTGGAAAGGGATCTCAGAGTCATTGTTGTCACCAAGATGAATATGAGTTGTCAATGTGATGAAGCAGTCAGTAAAGCTAACTTCACTTTATCATGCATTAGCAGGTGCATAACAAACAGGTCCAGGGAGGTAATACTTCCCTTCTATGCAGCTTTAGTCAGGCCACAGTTGGAGTTCTGCATCCAGTTTTGGGTGCTGCACTTCAAGAGGGATGTGGACAACCTCAAGAAGGTTCAAAGGTGGGCCACTCATATGGTTAGGGGCCTGCAGGCAACGCCCTGTGAGGAGAGACAAGGCCCTGGATCTCTTCAGCCTCCATAAGAGAAGGCTGAGAGGTGATCTTGTGGTCACCTACAAATTCATCCGGGAGGGGGGCAACAAGGTGATGCTCTGTTTACCAGGGCACCTCTTGGAGTAACTAGGAACAGTGGCCACAAACTAATGGAAAGCAGATTTAGGTTAGACCTAAGGAAGAACTTCTTTATGGTGAGGTTTGCCAGAATCTGGAATAGGCTTCCAAGGGAGGTGGCACTCTCCCCTACTTTGGGGTCTTTAAGTCTAGACCTGGCTCTTTCCTGCCCAAGGCAAATGACTCGATGATCTGCTAAAGTCCCTTCCAGCTCAAACATCTATGAATCTATACCTGCCTGATCTTGAGCCCCAACCCCTGGCAGGGCTCCAAATCTGCACGTGTCCCTCAGGCACCAATGTGCACGTGGAGTGCCCCTTAGGTACTCCACTGTGGCTTAAACCTCAGTGCATCCCTCTGTGGCCTCTTCTTTATCCCTTATAGCCACAGCCAGTCTGCCAGTCTGAAGCTTAAGCCCACTGGTTTTAACTAAAATGTCTCAACACTGGGTTCCTCCCTGAAAGCTATAAGCCTCTTACTAACAGTTCCCAGGGCAGCTCAAGTGCAGAGCAGTGCCATTCCTGTAGCCATCCTGCTCAGGAGCTCCTCTCCCTGCTACCTGCAGGGCCCGACTGCCTGCTCTGGCTCAGGCCCTGGGTTTATATGCCTTCTAAGCCCTGCCCCTTCCAGTCAGGTAGCTTCCCAGCCACCCACAGTAGTTTCCACATTCACCTCACAGCTAATTTCCAGGGCAACCTATGGCTGCTACTCCTGCTGCCTTCGCACTGCAGCAGCTACCCAAGCTGTTCTATTGCTTGGCTGCTAACCTAGTAGACCCGTGTACAATATGAATCTTGGCTGCCTGCTCCCCTGCAGCCAGACCATAATGGGCAGTTTCTCCCCACCTGCCACTGCTTCTCCCTTAAAGTATCAAGAGCCTCTGGCTCCCTGTTACAACAGCATAATAGTTTCATAGAGTAAAAATATCTCATTAACTTAGTCACCAATTTGATAGTTCTAGCAGGCTACCACAATATTTTAAACAACAAGCAAACAAACCAAATAGCATGGAATTATAAGAAACACAAGAGACAACAAACTAGCAAAGCAGCAGTATACAGATTGTGCTTCTAGTAGATCCAATCTGATGCTTCATTAATTTCTTAAAAGATTTTCCTTGAGCAAAAAATGCAACCTTGGGCCCAGTTTCTATTTGTTTTTTGTGGGAAAACCACTGCTACCCACAAATATCCCTGATGGACATGGGTTTGTGCTGCACCAAAAGGACAAGAAGATAATTTTTTCCCCTAAAGTTTAGATTCATTTTGAGCTACTAAGGTAACGAGACCTTGTCTAGAAAACCAAAAATGTTGGGGGAAATCCTCAAGTGGTTAAAATCTATTGACTTCAGTAGAAACATTCGTAAAGTACAGTCCAGATTTTCCGCACTAAGGAAGCAAGCTGTGGCAGGCATCAGTGTGTAATAACACTACCTGCATTGTATTAAGGATCTAATGAGCTATTTTAAAACTGATATATGATCCACATACTGGAGCAATATCCATTGCTTAGAATATATATTACCACTTTGAAAAGGAGTAATGCAAATTAGATCATTCCCTACCACTAAGTACTATTACATACCTGGGATTATGAGGTGTTCTGCTGGCTTTATATAGTATAGATTTAAAGGTGTCCAGAGTAGCTTGCTCAAAACCACTTTATGAACATTAAATGAAAGTTGGTTTTGCTTGAACTTCTAATCTCAGGTCAGCATGAACTTTATGAGGGCATCCTCTTTGAATGTTCAAAACTTTACGACTAGAATTATTTTAATGGAGAATTAAATAACTAGAATCTAAGAAACACTAAATACTACGAGAACTGTAAGACAGAAATCTATAATATTGAACATTCAAGGCTTACTGACATACCTTGAGGGAAGTCAAATCTAGAAAATGTTACCTGTAGAAAGCATATCATGTATTTATTAAAACTAAGCATCAGAACATCCTTTTAAGAAATATGTACATTGCATTTTGAGTCTTATGTTTAAAAACCTACCCATGACCTGTGAATGGTCAATCAGCAATATGACTCAGTGTTAAAAATACTATACAACGCTAAAGTTAAACCTTCTGTAAAGCTAAAACAAGTGTAGAGATATTAGCTCTTTCTTCCACAAATCATTCTGTTGTGCTTTATGTTAGAAGATCAGTGCCTGTTATTTATCCCCACTGATAATGTTTTACTCTGTCTTGCGTCAGACATTTGGGTTTCAAAGAGATGTTGTCAGTTATTTGGCAAATATTTATATTTCCCCAGTATAGATTCCCCTGTTTATAACATTGTACTTATGGTCCTGGGGCCTTATCTGTAGTTAACATGTAAATGAGTGTGTAAACACCTGTTTCAAACTTATTTTATAGAAATCAAATCAGTGAAACAAAATTATACACATTTCATTAATCAGTTAACACTCTTTTAATGCATCCTTTGTGCTCTCATCATTTTAGTTCACCTGTGTCAGCTAACTAATTGGATGTAGAAAAACCTTGCAAATATAGATGAAATCCCATACAAAGGTCTGTATTAAATTAACTTTTTTTAAAATTGTGAAATCAACTACTCCAAAGTTAAGAAATGCCAGAATCTTAATTCTTAAACCTTAATTCTGGCATTTTCAAATTTTTGAGTTTTGACTATAGAAGTGTGACAGCCTGGCATCTTGGCCAACTCACCACAGTTTGAACAGGGGCCCAACAGAGCTACTAAAATTCTGAAGTTAGAAATTGTAACAATAAATGTCCTCTCTGGAGTGACTTATTGTGGATCCTGTAATGCAGTGGTCTCCAACCAGTGGCTCTCAATCCATGGGTAGATCTCAGAGGCCCTTGCGGTAGATCTTGAAGTCTCTTGGAGTCAGTCTGAGGCTGGGGTATGGGGCTGAGTGCCCATATGTATGCACATGCATGCCCCAGCCCAGTAGGTCAGTCTGTGGGGGAGGGAAGAGGCAGGGACTAGATTGAGGTCCCTTCAGTGAGGGACAATGCCACAGAGGCAGGAGCAGGGGTGAGTTGAGTGGGGCCCCGGGTGGAAATTACCTACTGGGAAGATGGATTCCCAAATAATTTTTTCTCCCTTTGCCTCAATCTGCCCCCCAACCCTTCCCTCTCCACAGACTTACCTGCTGGGGTAGAGGGATAATGGCAGCACACAGTAGATCTTGGGTTGCTTTAAGAAGTTGGAGACCATTACTGTAATGCATATTCAACGGTGGGTCATTCAACCTTAATTTTGCCCCCTTGTGCATTAAGAAACAGCTTTAATCACATAGTTCCTCTCATTTTTCAAAAGACCTTCCCCCATTTAAGTTACAAAATACATATGCTCTAGGGTGAGATAAGTACTGTTTTAAGACTCTTGTTTGTAGTACTCCAGTCTCTTTTTTTTTAATAATGTAGGAAGGTATGCTATTACCTCATGCTTAAGGCAGTTGGTGCTGTCTTGGCAACTAGATTCCAGCCCTGCCTCTTCCACACACATTCTTTCTAACGCTGAGCAAATCTCTTAAACTAAATTGTACACATGTAGTCATTAACTGTGTGTTTCTCAATTTCTTGGTGCCTGACTTGAGACCTGGTTGGCTGATTTGCAGAAGTATGGAGCACAACACTGCAACTGGAAGCAATGGAAACAGTTCTGTGATTATTTCAAATGCTATACATGATAGCTGAAAAAACATATGCTTTGTGTTCTGAAAATTCAGGCCAAGCATATTGAAGTGGGTATCCAACATTAGTAGATGCTTTTGACCTTAATCTCAGTATGCTTCAGTTCTCTGTCTAAATAACGGAGATAGTACCACCTCCTCATCTGACAGGGATGTTATTAATAAAAAACTCATTCAATTTGCAGAGGGTAGTCAGGAGCACTGTAGGACAGCCTTTGAGGAAATTAATAACGGTCTTTAAGCAGGGTTTGAATAATGTTTGGTAAATAAGGTATAGGGCTACACACTGAACAACAAGAAGGCAACAAAATGTGAAATACCTGCTCATTAGGCAAGCACTGTCCATGTTGTGCTCTGAATGAGGCAGAGGTCCTGTGGAAAATATTATCTTTGATCATGTAACTGAAGAATGTATCAGAATGCACATGCACAGGTGCAGAGAGGAAATTAATAGGCCTGTGTGAGTCGGCAGTGATCCGATCCGGCTTCAGATCTGGCTGCTTCGGATGGCCACAATCCAGTCCAGAGCTCCAGACTGGATTTCCACCTTGATCCAGCCGAAGCAGCTATGAAGCTTTGGAGCCACCTCAGAGATCCCGCCATAGGGTATAATGGAGAATCAATGAAATATCTATAACTTTGTTGTTTTTTGTCTGATTTGGATTAAACTTGCAGAAATGGTAGTCTCTGCTGAGAGCATGAAATCTGCCGGGTTTCAAGAAGATCGGTGGAGGGGTTTTGGGGGGAACTCCCCCCAAATTGGGTACCCCAATTTCTTGAAACCCAAACTCATGTCACGACTGTGTGTTACAACACAGGGGGGTCAAAACTGTAGGGCTGGTAGGCTGGTAGCTCTTATTGAGGCCACAATGCCTGCCAAGTTTCAAGGAGATAGGTGCAGGGGTTTGGGGGGAACTGCCCCTCAAACTGTGGACAAGCAAAACTCATGCCATGGGTGACACTCTGTGTGTTAAGGTGCAGCGGGGTGACAACTACAGGGGCGGTGGCCCCTGCTGTGGCCACGATGCCTGCCAGCAGTTGAGGAGATCAGTGCGGGGGGTTCTGGGGCCCTGCACCCCTAGCTGCTGACAGACAAAACTCATGCCAAAACCAGCTCTCATCCATGGCATGAGTTTTGCTTGTCCACAGCTTGAGGGGTAGTTCTCCCCAAACCACTGCATTGATCATCTTGAAACTTGGCAGGCTTTGTGGCCTCAGTAAGAGCTACCACCCCTGCAGTTTTCACCCCACTATGTTGTAAAGCCTAGACGTGACATGAGTTTTGCTTTCAAGAATTTGGGGTGCTGTTCCCCCCCAAGCCCCTGTACCAATCATCTTGAAGCATTGTAGGTTTCATCCTCTCTGCAGTCTACCACCCCTGAAAATTTTATCCAAATTGGACAAAAAACAACAGTTATAGAAATGTTATTGTTTCCCTATTATACCCTATGGCTGGATCTCCGAGGCGGCTCCAAAGCTCTTCAGAAGCTCCGAACCACATCGGGAAGCCTAACGAGTCCAGAGCTTCAACCCAGATGTGCTGCTTCGGACCTCGAAGTGTCCGAAGCTTCTCCAGATCCGAAGCCTCACACAACGCTAGAAATTAAGATTATAGCGGAATCTTGATTCTGCTGCTCTTTAACGTATGAATGCTTCGCTGTGTAACCTTAATACTGCTCTTTTAATTTGGTGAGGTGGAGGGGAGGGGCCTAACAAGAAGGAGAATATTTGAGGGCACTGAAATGGATGGGGAATGCTGGGCCTAGTCTGTGCCACAGGAAAGTTTAAGCATTTTTACATTAGTAATCACTTGAAAAAGCAGAAACAGCCTAAAAGGGACAGAGAACCCAGGATTCCCTGCCTTCTTAGCCAAATACCCTAACCAGTAATCCCCAGAATCAAGGCCCTCTTGCAAGGGTTATGCCACAAGGAGAGCCTGCATTCCCTTCCACCCATTGGTCCAACTGCACTAGGAATGGTGAAGAGTGCTTCTGCTATATGCTGGTTATTATGGTCCTCTCCTTGGAAGTGGGAGGACAGCCTAGACCCCAGATCTCCAACACCCTGGGCATGTGGTGTAACCACCACGCTTGTATGGAGAAAGTGGGCAGCAGCATCTCCATTAAGCTCCTCCTTGTAGGGGCATCTATATACATGTTCTGGGGTGCAGTGGGGGGAGGTGGTGCTTTCATTAGTGTGGCTCTTGAAACTGTTCTAATAAAAGCGCCTGCAGCATCACATGTATTCAACATCAGACATTTCAAAATGGTGGTGGGTGTTCTTGAACTAAAACTTGTTTGACGAGCTTTAGTTAAAGCGCCCCCACCTCCATTTTGAAGCACAGAGACACTGAATAGATATAACACAAGAGGCTGCTGAAGCGTGTTAATTAATGTGATCCAGCACACTTGATTAATAGAGTCTGCTGCAACATGTGCTAATTAAAGCAGATGTCCAGCACATTTATAGGTGCCTCAAGGGACTGGTTGATCTGCATCCTGCAGGAGAGGAGGCACTTGAACTCTGATGATGGACAGTTCATCTGTTTATGTTTATGTTCATCTGTTCTATGTTTATCATTTTCTGTTGGCTCACTCTAGGTGCCTACCATTTAGCATCTGGACATTCTCAGTTGTCTTTTAGAGGTACCTGACTCTCTCTGTTTACTTTGGTGGCACCTAAGGTACCAAATTGCATCCGGCCTTCTGTTTATCTAATTCTGTATGTCGTTTTACTTTACTTTGTGATATTCTTCTTTTCTTCATCTCTAAACTATCAGTGTTTTACTGTGTCATTTAAAATAGATCCTTAGTCCCATCTGAGACGTAAATGCATTTTAGCAGTGCTGGGAAGGGATACATGGAGTGATGTGAAGTTCAATTTCTAGGGCTTTTGCCAGCCTTTCACATAGATCAATGCCATACCCCATGAGTAGTCTCATAAATAATAGCAAGCAATTATTCTTTGTGCTTTTATAACTTCTTTCATCCAAAGAGCTCAAAAAGGTTAAAGGCCACATTCTGTCACCCCTACAGTGAGTTATCCCATTCAATCAGAAGTTGAGGCTGTTCACTTTTAAAAGTCCTCTGTAAGTCTTCTCGTTCCCCTAGTGTTTTTTTTCCTAAGAGGAATTGTTTGCAATAGTTTTTATTTGTAAATGGAGTGCTGTTACTGCATTGTGCAGCACATATTGAGAATGCTATTTGAAGGATTGTTCTGGGGAAATTGTTTGCAGTGTGCAAAACAAAAATTGTATTGGTCTTATACACCCTGGCTGCATCTACATGAGATGCTACATCTCCGCAGCAATGAGCTACAGCAACATAGCTCATTGCTATAGTGACGTTGTATCAGTGGGCACTAATAGTGATGCCGCCACTACTGCACAGTAGCAACAAGCTACTGCTCAGTAATGTCAAAAACAACCCATGCACCACCAGTACTTTAGTACTTGCAAATACTAAATGACTGCACAGTACCCACTGGTACTAAATGACTGCTCAGTACCAACCGGCAGTCTTTCCTAGCCAGAGCAGGGAGGCTGGACCTGATGACAAACACCCTAAGAACTCTGCTTCTCATTTGGGATGCCTTCTACTGGCGTCTTATCTATTAACTATATACAGATATAAGAGCCTTTATAGTACGCTACTATAATGCATTTGCTGATAGTGGTTGAATATATTCTTTTTATTTCATTCGCATGTACATGCACATTTTCTAAATGGACAAAAATGAAATAAATATTATTCCAACATTGCTTAAAAGATAACAGCATCAAAATTCATCAAATGGTTTTCCTGTCACTTAAATTAGGAGTAACTCCATTGAAATCAATGGAGTATCACTTAAATTAGGAGTAATTCCACTGAAATCAGTAGAATTATATTGCTTTTAAAATAGTATAAACAAGCAGAGGATCAGTCCCACAGTTAATGAAATTAAAATGAAATGCAGTCCTAATATTGATTATCTATCTTGTTTGCAAAACTGAGACTCTAGAAACCTTATGTCATACTGATTCAGAAATCAAATGTTATTTTCCTGACAATTTGCCAAGACATGTCTGAACTGTATGGCAGCCTCCTCTCAGAGCTAAATGAAAAATGCATTCGTGTAAATATCACTCAGATTGTTCTCAGATTATTGTCATGCCATTATCCATGAGCCCCTTCTGTAATACAATTTTTTTACTATAAAAATAACTAGTTTTCAGCCTCTGAAGATGTTATGAGCTGTCTTCATAAATCTCTTTAAAATAACTTGGCAATAATCATAACATGAAATTAGATAGCTGAAGAAAAATATGCTAGATCAATTAATATAAAAATACACAGGAGTAAATGTGAACTATCAAGACTAAGTCATGCCTGAGATTGTAGTCTTTACATGCAGTATCTACAGGATGAAAGTATATGTTCTGATCCATGTAAAAATTAACTATTACTTTCTTGTGATAAATACATGGTGATCCATCTACTCTAAAAAGAAGAGTGCTGGCACATCAAACAGCAAGTGTGTGTGTGAGAGTGTGTACGCAGTCATTCCCACCACTGGAAATGTTTCTGGGAAAAGGAACAATACAGGCCTGCAACCTGCCGCTGCCCCCTCTCCTTGTTCCCGGTATGCACTAGACTGGGAAGGGACTAGAGCACAGTAGGGCAATGCCCCCTGAACATTCCCTAGACCGTGGAATGCCTGGACTGGAGAAATGTGAGGAACATTGTCCCACTGCTCCACTGCCCTCCAGGACCAGATGGAGATGGGAGCAATGTACAGGTATTCATTCTTATGAAAAAAACTCACAGGGGGCATGTTTCCTCTGGGAGCAATTGAATGAACACTTGTGTGCTCCTGGTTTTCTACTGGGAGAGAAGCAATTCTCCCAGTAGAAATGTAATGCCTGTATGTAACATGAGTTAGAGTAGAAACATAATTTGTAAACATAATAGGCCTTTGTATATGCCACAAAATTGGCCTTTTAAATGGCTGTGTACACTGTCAGCACCGTATTGCATGTTAAATGACTGTGGGATGCAGCAAAATAAAACATGGGTGAGGTGTTTTAGTTTGGTACCTTACAGCGGCAGAGGGAAGCACCGGGCCTCGTGCAATTCAGGGGCTGTGCAGGTAGCCTGGCAGCAGCTTGTGCAGGCAGGCTCCACTGAAGGAAAAAAAAAAGAAGAAGTGGGAGCCTGGTATCTTTTTTTTTCCTCCCTACAACCTGCTTGTCTGTCTGAGCTTTGCAGTGGCCCGGTGCTTCTGTCCATGGTGGAGGGGGGGAGGGGAGTGGCTGGTGCTTCCCTCCATGGCTGCAGTGCCCCCCAGGACTGCCTGGGCCAGGTGCCTGTGGGTGGGTGCTGCCTGGGAGGTGCTGCTACCTTGCCGCCAGAGAGGCAGGGAGGAATCAGGCCTGACCTTTGTGTACATGCCACAGGGGTTTACTTTGGTTTCATTTTCCCTAAATTGAAGTGGTGTTTTTAAAAACCTACTGCTTCAATTTAGGGAGAATGAAAGCAAAGTAAACCTCTGTAGTGTGTACAAACAGCCAATGATATTACTTTTTCTCCACCACATCCCATAGAAGGAAGCAGAAACAGACCCTTGTTTAAGAGGACGTCCTTTAAGTTGTAATACTGGGAAAGAATCCCTTGTCAACACTACTCTTCATGATCCCCCATCACACTAAGCCTGCCAGGGCCAGAGGAGGGAAAAAAAAAACTATTGATGTGGAGGTGGGTGAGATTGGAGTATACCATAGAGCCAGGAGAGTGTCTCATGGTTAACTATTGGAAGCTGCTTTCATTTTGGAGCTATTCCAAGTTCTGAAGGACAGGTCTAGAATCCAGTAATCACAAGGCTGCTTTCCTCTCCCTTCCACCCCCATTTTCCTGCCTGGGCTGAAAGGCACAATTTAGAAGGCACAATTGAAGACACAATTTAGTAGTATAGGTGTAGGCCCTATTTCTAGGTTACCTGGGGATTTCTGCAGAATAGTCCATGGTTCAGGTGCTGACCAGGTTTAGAAGTCAAAAGATGTAGGGTGTGTTTTAGGCCCTTTAATCTGTTCATTAACCTGCTGTCTAACCATAGGATAGTCGCATCATCTCTCTGTGCATCTGTTCTCTGTATGGAAATTAGGAATTATGACATTTAACTTAAACCAATAACGCCTCTTAAAGTTTGGGGGGGTTGGATGTTAATTCCAAGTGAGGACTTTGAGGTACTCCAAACTGGAAGCTAAGTGCATGAGAGCCTTTTTGGGATGAGCAGTGTAAAGTGTCTCTGTCCACTTTGGTATTATTTTCATAATTTTGCCTTAAGTTATGATGGCTCACTATCTACATGCCTAAGTGGGCACAGTTGTATTATGATAATTTACACTGTGGTCTTGAGTTCCTCCTGAGTAGACCTAAGATTGAGTTGAGTTTCCACTGTGATGGGAAAACTTGAATTTTTCACGTTCTGTCCTGATCTTTGCTTTTTTTCTCTTTCCTTTTGCATATATCTAGGCCAGAAAAAGTGTTTTGCTTATGCAGGAGCAATTAGTATGTACAGGAACAGATATTTGGATGTCTTGTTTAACAGATCTGAAGATAAGAAGAGACTTATGAAAAATTGCCTCAAAAATGTTTGTTTTCTTTGTTGAAATATTTTTTTAGTTTAAAGGTTTCTCTCAGAGAAAGGAGGAGAAAGAGAGAGGACTTGAATGAGAGTCTCCCATGTTCCAGAATAAGGCCCTGACCACTGAAGCTATTAGGAGGGCATGACCATTCCTCTTCATTGGTTTTGTGAAAGGCACCAAAGTCCCCTCATTAAATTAGCATATTTCCTTTACTTTTATTTAAAATGGCACAAAATGGAAAGATTAGTTTGGGGTTGAACAAAACATTTTCAGTTTACCCAAAATTCTGGAAATGTTTGGTTTCAAGCCAGCCAAAACAAATTTAAATTTTTTTTGCTTGACCAAACAAAAAAAAGTTATTCATATCGCCCTTATAGCTTAAGATACTCATACTTTCATACTGTGCTGTGTATTTCTTATGAAATAAGCATCCCTTTGAAAGGGAGGAAATCTTTTGCTGTACCCACCTCTGTATGAAACCATTTTCTCTCTCCCCTTCATATATATTGCCTTAGGAATAAGAAATGTTGCATGACAGTTTGCAATTCATTATACTACTTGCTAGGCCTGGAGGTGCTAACAGAAACCTTACACAATTTCTAAATCATCATTAGCTCTAGGTAGAGAAATACAATGAAACACTTCATTTTTTTCCTTCAGTTTTTCCCCATATTGTGAATCATAATCACATTTAAACCAAAGGGCAAGTTTTAGTCAGACCCACACAGAATCAATCAATCTTAGAATCATAGAAATTAAGGGCTGGAAGAGACCCTGAAAGATCATCTAATCCAACCCCCCTGCACTGAGCAGGAATACTGCTGACATCAAATGATTCCAGCAAGATGTCTGTCCAGTCTCCTCTTGAAGACTGCCAAGGTTTGGGATTATACCAACTCCCTAGGAAGTCTATACCAGATTCTGGTCACTCTTAAATTAAGAAGTTCTTCCTTACATCCAACCTGAAACTATCATCTGACACTTTATGGCCATTGATCCTTGTCTTCTCCTGGGATGTCCTAGTGAACAGTTTTTGTCCCAGCTCCTGATATTCACCCCTTACATACTTTTAGATGGCCACCAAGCCCCCCTCAGTCTTTTCTTCCCCAGCTGAACAGTCCAGGATCCTTTAGTCTTTCCTCATAAGGTTTGTCTTCCAGGCCTTAATCATTCTTGTGCCCCTTCTCTGGACCTTTTCAAGATTCTCCACATCTTTTTTTAAGTGTGGCGCCCAGAACTGGACATAGTACTGCAGGTGGGATCTTACCAGCGCCAAGTAGAGAGGCATTATCACTTCCTTACTCCTGCTCGTGATGCATTAGCTAATACATCCTAGTATGCTATTAGCTATTCTGACTACAGCATGCTAATGTGTAGCCCTGGCGGCTCATGTTCATCCTGTGATCAACCATAACCCCAAGGTCTCTTTCAGCCATTGTGCTGGCCAGGACATCTCCTTCTAGCCTATATTCATGTCTCTGTTTACTTCTCCCCAGATGAACTGCTCTGCATTTATTCTTATTGAACTGCATCCAGTTCTGTTCCACCCACCTTTCCGGCTTATCTAGGTCCGCTTGGATCTCCATCCTATCCCTTAGCATGACTGCTACTCTCATCACTTAGTATCGTCCAGAAACTTGGCCAGCATGTTTTCCACATCGTCATCTAAATTGTTGATAAAGATGTTGAACAGCATGGAGCCTGCTGAAAAAGTAAATTAAATGTATCTTTGGGGGATTTATTCTAAATGAATGCAGTGTTTGAGTTGAGTCATTAAAGAGTTATTGAATCAGCAGCTGAGGCAAACTCTTCCTAGTTTAGCAAGCACTAACTGTGTAAATGTTTTGATCAAATGACGACATTAACTAGTAGCTCTTCAGAAATTCTGTTCAGTTCCAGGAGAGATAAGAATCTATAATTGCAGACTGGCTGTTGAGAAACTGTTTTTTCATTTGGTTGCACGGTTCATGTGTAACTTGTTTTTAAAACTTACCTTAATATTTAAAATGTATTCCTTATTATCCATATTAGTGTGCTGCTTCCCACAACTAAACAGAATATTTTCCTTCCTCCCCCCAGTGATTTTTTTGGTTGAATTGATCTCCCCAAAAGTAGAGTCACTTGTAATGAAGAAGACTGTTTTGGAGATTGCCACTTTGATGCCTAGAATTGAGAATTCTTCTAATTCTGTGGATCTGGCAAATTCCAAAAGACATAGAAAAACAATAGGCAGAAACTTCACAGTCACTTAAAAGCCCCTACCACATCTGTCTGAAAACAGTAGCATGAATTGGTTAGCTTTTCTGGGGTCACATTGTTTAGAGCACTGGTGGGTAAAATACAGCCCACAGGGTGGATCCAGCCTGCCAGCAGATTTTATCTGGCCCTTGGCAGGTCCCTTGGCTTCACTTGGCCTAGGGACAGAGGACAGCCTGAGCTGTGGTTCATGAGGACAGTCTCATGACCCCCGGGTGCACAGTGGGGCTGGGGCAGCACAGCAGCCAGGCTTAGCCTGCCAGCAGCCTGGGTGACTCTTTAGATTCTGGCTCCTTCCAGCTGCTACTGCCAATTTTGCCACCACTGCCAGACTTGACCCTGCTGCCCAGGCACCCTGGCCCATCTGCCCTGCATCCACTGCCAGGGTGCTGGATGAAGAGGACAGATAAGTGGGGTCTCCATGGAGACTTGCCTGGGACTCCTGCAGGAAGGGCGCACTTGGCTGGGTGAATGGGGTGGGGCCGTGGGCAGTGGGAGAGCGGCATGCAGTAGTGGGATGGACAGGTAGGGCCAAGGCCAGGATCGCAGGGCAGTGACTGTGGGGCCATGAGGGGAGTAGACAGCAGCTCTACTAAGGGCGCTGGCACCATGCTGTCACTGTCCCACAATCCTGGCCCCACCTATCCTGTTCCACTCCCGGATGCTGCTCCCTGCCCACCTGCATCTTCACCCCATCTGCTGGCCAAGCATACCCTACCTGTGGGGGTCCTGGCTGGTCTCTATAGATCCATCTGGCACCCCTGGACAAGTCTAGTGATCTACCAGTTAGGGAGTTTTGGTGAGCTGTTGGTGGGAAGTGGTAGGAAGTGCTGACCTGGCCCACAACTGCTAACCAAAACTCCTTAATTGGCCCTCCAAGGCAAATAATTGATCACCCCTGGTTTAGAGGAACCAGGCCTCTGGCTTATCACAGGCAATTAAATATTATTCAGTTACCCCTGTTTTGAGCCCTCTCATTTGGCTCTGGTTAAACCGTATCTTTTAGAAAGATATCACTCCTAATTTGGGGAGATGGAGAAAGATATATCATTTTCCCTGATGGTCTGTGCTAGTTAGTAAGCTCCTTACTGTTTAAAAAGTTGGACCTTATTTTGAGCACTGGTTTTTTTGTTATGTATTTGTCTACTAAATTAAAGAACCCTTTAGTTCCTTGTTCATTTCCACCTCATGAATGTGCTTATTCACTGAAGTTTTCTTTTTCATAAAACTAAACTGACTGAACACATTAAGTTTCACTGGGCACATCTACACATGCAATTAATTCAAAGCAATGAACTTTTGTTCACTTTTCATGGACACAGTTCCCAATTCTGGATATAAGACCTGGCATTCTCCCAGATGTAAAACTTTGTTTGCTTACGTTTAAACACGTTTTATACTGAGTCCAGCTTGCCTAGATTGCTCCGCATGAGCATGTTGTCCTCTAGTCTATCAATCGGTGTGCCAAGCATAAATGTAATCATCAGTGGTTTTATATTTACTGATTAATATCATTGGGTCTAGTCTTCCTTGAACACCATTAAAACACCCAACATACTTTTGTGGTCCCTTTCAGTGTCTACTTTTTCTGATCTATTGGGCAGTTTTTAAGTGTTTATAAGGCATCTGTGAAATAGAGCTAATAATACTTGACCCCTTTTGTGTAGCTGATCCAAAGTGATATGTGAGAGCTAGACAGTATTAATATGTACAATATGTACTGATAACATACACTAACTTTTTTACATCAAAATGCCACATCGTGCTAAGTCAAACGCCTTACAAATGTCTAAGTGTATTACATTTATAAATTCACATTTATCAAGCTTTTAGTCTCATCAACAAATGACATTAGGTTGCTTTGTCATGACTTTTTATTCAAAGAACATGTTGCCCAGTATTATGTCCTAATTGCTGAATTTTTTATTCTTTGTTTACTCCTCTAGTATTGTGCCATTACTTTTGCTCTGATTTCTTTTGTTCCTATACACGTTAAAGCCTTCACCTTTAAAACCTCCCCCTTTTTGCCTTAGCTTTACCAGCCATGTCTATCTCCTGATGACCTAGTTTCCCTTATAAATTTTCTATGCTTCATAACTTCATATTTATACAAATTGCTATTCCCCTTTTTCCATTTACTATATTTTGTTATTTTTGTTTTTTGCTTATTTTCATAATTGCTGCCTTTGCCTTGTCAGTGAACCTGATGGACCCAAGCTTTCCAGTTTTTAGACCATAAAGCTTGTTCAACTTTCATTAATGGTACTCAGTATCTAGCGTTCTCAGAACTCTTGTTCAGCAATGCTCAAGCAAACAATTTTACTGTAAGTATAAGAGTGAATGTTTTGCCCATTGCCAAAGTTTTTTTTTAAAATGTATGATTGTGGCATTTATGTACATCAAATATTAGCCTACTTAAATCATAAGTATTTAAACCTTCTATATTATCCCACTGGAAGCCATTTCTTCAGAGTTTTCATTGTGCTGCTCCAATGTACTTCCCTAGCTTCCTTTCAGATTGTGGGAAACTTGAAGGTGTCATAAAGCTATCTTTGCCTCTCCCTCTACCCCCACCAATTCTGATGCCAAAACACAGCGTTATCAGACTGTTGCTGCGTGTCCAAGTTCATTGATATTTTGAAACTTAATAGATGCCATGCATTCCTTGCAGTGCAACATATTTGTAGGTAGTCCAGAACAAAATGTGCAGAGAACCCCTACAGTTGATCAACTGAATCAAGTATAGTATAATTCTGCATGTTGTTTCTAAATTAAAGTACTGTTATAAATCCATGATATAGATTTAATTTGACTTTTATAAATCATAAATTAGTATGTTACTAATCCCATTATCAGTACTATTAACTTGGATAATAAGAACATTCACGTAAGAATTTATCAGAAGATCATGAGAGGTAGCAAAAGACACAATATCTATTAGAGTTGTAAATGTTCTCAGAAATCATCTAATTATTTAAAATATAGGAACTGGCTTATTACATCAAAGTTGAACCTGTATTGATGGCAGTGAATGTGAAGATTAATGCTCCCTTTCCCCTCCCTAAAAAAAGTCCAGATCCTTTGTGTTATTGATGTCTTCTACTCAAAGCTGGAGATCAAGCAAGAAGTTTTAAGGTAGCCATTCCTCTTTACTTACATTCTTCCTAGTTTTGTGGACATTCTGGCTTTATTCTACTGCAAATAATCAGACAATTGAAAACCAATACATTTGTTGTAGGTACTACGTATCTCCTAAGTTTGGTACAAAAATGGAGTTCTTTTGGTTTTAAGTTAACATTTTAAAATAAGAATAAATCTTTTAAAATAATAATTTAATAAACATTAAATAATGGAGCATCTCAATGAAGTACAGCAGCTGTCTATGGTTGTAAAGGCTCTTGTTCTGTTACCTCAGCTTTAGCAAAAGACTCTTCTAATGCATCCAGGATCATATTGTCTAGTAGTTGCTGTCCCTTTCTGTTAGACCTGGGCAGCAGTTTTCATGTTATCATAATACAATAAAAAGCAGAAGATAGATTTAAGTTTCATTTGCATGTGTTTTGGCTAGTTCTGTGTTCAGCAGATGGGATGGGGGAGCACGTCTAAATGTCAAAGGAAGTTTACAGTACATTTTAAATCAGTTTGGCAGCAAGGAACATCAAGAATCATGTGATCAGCTGTAGGGACCAATTACAGCTAGTCTAAATTTTCTCAATTAAAAAGAATTAATGAGATAGATTTCATCAATAGCTTGATTTTCATGAAAGAAAACCCTAAGAAGGTTTAAGAGTCAACAGCTCTCCTGTGGCTACATGTCCCTAAAAGCAAAAGTCCCAACACAGCAGGCCAAAGTAAGGCAGAGAACTAGCAAAGCTACCTCTGCATCTCTCTGCTCTTTAAGGTTTCTGGATAAGTGAAACATGGAAGGTGTATGTAGGACAAGCAATGTCAGTCCTAGCTACTTGGAGGAGTCAGGGCAGCCCTCAGAATTGGGGAGACACAGACACTGCTGCAACAAATAGATACACTTGGCCTGTTGGGCAAAATTCAGTCTTCAAATGGTGTAAAGCCCATTTACACTAGGGAAAAATGTTACAGTTTATCTGACTCATGACAAGTGAATGCAACTAAACAATAAGCTTAAAAGATGTATTCCTTGAAATTAGACCTATGGCTAGAAATGACTGAAGGAACAAAAGCAATAAATACATATATTTTAAAAGAAAAAGGTTCCCCCACCATACCCTGGGTTTTTTGCATGCTTTCTAGCTTAATATAAAGACAGTTATCAAAATGATACATAAAATGAAATAGTGCAGGAAATGCATACTTTAACACAATTTATTCTAATTGAAGTAGGTTTTCCCTGAGGGAGGACAGTGCCATTTAATCAGATTTTTCCTGACATTTCATTTTACAAGACTGGAGTTTTATGGAGATTCATGTCATGAATAAAAAATATGCTGTTTTTTACTTAAATTCCATGAGATATGGAAAGTATTTTTAGCAGAGCTTAAGTAATTCAGCCATTTTAACCAGTCTGAAAAATCTTACTTGTCTAATAACAATTTATTCAGTGAATAGTGTTTCATTCTGTATTTTTCTTTTCTGACAGATTTTAGCAGACATCTTTTCTTATTGCAGGAGCTTGGAAAGGAATTTATCTGGGGAGGTGTGGGAGGTTGGTGAGCTTTGCTGGAGAGTTGGGGTTGAAGAATGTGAGTGAGTTCTTTTTCATTTCTTTAAAAACATTGATCTTAATTGCTTCTACAATAGTTATACTTATACCCAGAATTTGTACCTCCAGCCAGAATATTGAGTAGGTATTCAATATATAGGTATATTTTTATACAATTAAATTAATGTTATTACTCTTCATATTATAACACTACTCAAAGGTCCCATTCTGATTTGATCCCTATGGGGCTACAGGCCACACAAGCATCCAGTATGTGGTCATTCCCTGAGACATACGGATTCTTTTAACATGTAAGAAGCAGGTATAGAAAAGAACTGGAGAGAAAAGGAAGATAGCAGAGAGAAGAGGTTCTTGTTGTATTGTTTTTCTGTGCACAGCTTGATTTTTGTTCTGTTCTGTTTAATTACAGAACACTTGGCCACTGATATTTTAAAGTGAGCTTTGCTCTTCTCTTGTTTTGTTCATAGCATTAAGTGGTGATTATAGAAGGGTGCTTTACCATTCCAAAAAAAACACTTACCCATCTTCTGCCAAAATGATGAAGATGCTGACTAGATCTGCGTAGGTTCAGAAGAAAAGGAATAGGGTTTTCCCACTGATCACTTCTGGAAGAGGGAATCAGTCTTAATCCCAGTGCTCCCAGCTCAGAAAGACTACAGTTGTCTAGTGCTGTCCATATTCCAAAGCCTGTAAGCTCCCCCCCGCTTCTTCCACACTTAGCTGCAAGCAAGGACACAGATAGTGCCATATTTTAAAGGGTTCCTTAGCTCCTGCTCTGACAATTTCTGCCCTACAATTTCTAGAGGAATTTGGATTGATTCAGCCCAGGCCAGATACCACTAGGGATTGTTTTGGGGCAGCGTGTTTCCAGACCCAGCCATTGTACAGACTGTGTTGTAACAACGGGAA
The DNA here is from genome assembly GCA_030014935.1 of Caiman crocodilus. Lineage (NCBI taxonomy): Eukaryota > Metazoa > Chordata > Crocodylia > Alligatoridae > Caiman > Caiman crocodilus. Next base: position 54,226,235 of record JAGPOW010000261.1, on the reverse strand, counting down.
CAAAGCACACATTTGAATAAGAATGAAGTAGCTTATAAATAGTACAGTCATTATGCATTTTAAACTGAAGTGTGTTAGCTAGCAGCACAGTCAATCAGTTTATGATATCAAGGCTCTTTAATCATCTTAGCTTATTAAATTCATATCTACTAAACATTTTGAAAGTAGTGCTTACTTTTTATATGATATTCTGTCCTACAGATAAAGGGACACAGAAGTATACATCAGTTACTGGTCTACTATATTCTTTCCTATTATAAAATTGCTATGTTACTTTGACAGGGACAAAATAATAGAAAATATATTCCAATACACAGGATATTCCTGTACATAGAGTATTATTCTACTGTCTTTCATTCTTGCTAGCAGAAATAAGCTTCAGAAGTTTCACCTTGCTGTTAATTAAAACAATGAATAAGGCTGTGACAGTGTCTTTTGTGCATAACACAAAACTTTTGCATACTTTCATCTAAGGCCTTCTGCTTTCTTTGTTACAAACATAGTTAAACTGAGCAGTATCTGAGGCCTGGGCTTCATGAGGAACACTTACAATTTTCTTGCTTGTTTGGGCATAATGCTGAGCAACTGCAGCATCTATTGTTTGTTGTAGCTTAGCCCCTTTCAGCTTTAATTCATCCTAGTCATGTGTTTGGTAGGCTGGATGTATTCCAAAATCAAAGGATTAAATTGCATTATATAAAGCACAGACTACCTAGAAAGCACCAGCTTATGTGAACCTAGAGTTCTTCAACTTCCTTATTCCTTAAAAATAAAAGTTTTCTTTGAATATTCACTACAAGGAAAACAGGCTGTTAAAATAAAATTTGACGAGACAAAACCCCAAGTCATTTGAAGAAATGATGTACTTTAAGGAGTATAAGAATTACTGTTCTCTTGTAAAAATCTTATCCAGAAGGGTTATCTTTTGTTTTGTTTTGTTTTTTGTCATTTGGGTTTGGTTTTTTTTCCCCGTAATCTCCAACCACCTTACTCTGATATTTGTTGGATTCATTAAAAAGTACCTGGCTTTCACACATACCTAATTGCAAATTGATCCAACAGATAAAAGTATAACATAGTTGTAGCTGCACAGCCACAATTTATTTGCCTGTAGGAGGTAACTTAGCTTCTTTTTTGTTCAATTGCAATTGGTATATATTGACTCTAATAGCAGTGTAGTATCTTGTAAAATAAGTACTGAATATTTGAGTATAGGAAATATTATATATTCAACTGCAATTATAAGGGGCAGTAGTATCTACTGAACAACAAAAAGCAAAGGTGCTACTATTAAATATCTACTATGGCTAGTTTCTTTCCTTCTCTAAGGTCCTTTTTATACTTTTCTTTTCACCATCATTCTTGTTAATGGGAAGTGTGTCCACGTAGCTCAAGGGCAAAGTTTGATCCTAATTATTTTTAAGACAAGCAACAAGAAGAATGGTAAGATGACAGAGTTTAGCCATAGTAGCGTACTTTACTGCATGCAAGGAAGCAATCTTTGAATCTGGTGAAAAGATGTAGATTTCCACAGAATCAGAAAAAGCAAGAATTCAAGAGAGTGTAAATGTCATGATTTGTGAGTAGGTAGGAAGCTTTATTTTCATGTGGCATGGTTTGCCCCTCCCTGGCACTGTTTTGCCAACGGTTATAAACTATTTGTAAAGTTGTTCAGATAGTTAGAGAAGTATTAGATTCAAGAATTGGGTTACCTTTTGCTTCTCTATGCCAGAGGAGTGAATGAGAATAGGCACTAAATTCATAGTGCTATGCAATTTAGAGTGAAAACATAAAGGGTGGGGTTTTTTGGTCTTATTCAGATTTGTGTTCTGTTCTGGTTGTTACAGCCAGAGACTGTACAGAATCTGTTTTGGTCCCACCACCATCCCTAGTGTTGATAGTAGACTTGCATAGAGTTTAGATTATGATTTGTATAGGATATATAGCAAGTTGGGGAATCACTTAGCTCAATTTAAATCTCTTATAGTCTTTAAACTCATCACAGTGCTTTATTTCCTGGGCCTACTTGCCTCTCAGGACCCCTCTTACATACATCAGTTGTCAAGAACTGAAACAACATAGCTCATACAGAGTGCACTCATAGTCCTGAGTCTTTTCCAGCCGTGAGAAGGTGCCTCCAGATCACTGCTGCTCTCTCTACACTGCAGTCTTTCTTTTCAGTCTGGCTCTGACTCTGGGCCTGTCATGGTGCAGCTGCTCCCAGTCTTGTAACCCATGGGTCTTCTCCAGGACCCCATGAGAGAACTCTGGCTCACTGCTGCTTCTAGCCTTCTGTCTCACCCTGTGGTCTTTTCTCAGACCTAGAGAGGGTACCACAGCATCTTCTCTCTCTCTCTCTTCCTAGCTCTCTCAGTGCTCATCTTAGCTGTCTCTCTAACTTCCTGTGACCAGTCAGTTATCTGTATCAGCTGTTCCAGTCCTCCTAGGTAGCCTGTAATTACTTCTGACTGCCTGCAGCTGGGCTGCAGCCCCTGCCAACCTGCAGATTACTGTAGCCTAATGTGTAGCAGCATGCTTCAAGCCAGCACCTGTTACAAGATGGTTTGGGATGATCCTGTCTCAGGCAGACAGTTAGAATGAATGACCTCTGGAGGTCCCTTCCAGCCGTACTTCTCTATGATTCTGTGATATCTGGGATAAATATCTCTAATTATTGTAGGCAGACAAGGTTCTTGGGATAAATGTGATGTCTTTTATTAGACCAAATAAACAGTTGGAAAAACTGTTCTTTGCAAGCTTTTGGGCACGAACACCCTTCTTCAAGCATAGGGAGAGTCTGGGGGTGTTCTGTGTGCTCTCATGGGTAGAATGGAAGCGAATATGCAAAATGCAGTCTGTGAAAATGCAAATGCATGGCAATGGGGATCAGATGGAATGAGAGACAATAGGCGTGAGACAGGTAGGAGGAGGGGGATAGGAAAGGGGGAATGTTGGTGTGGTGATAAAATATAGGTAGTAAAATACAGACATGTTATCTGGGGTTATCAGATGCCAGGCAGGTTATAATGTACCATAAATCCAATGTCTATATTTAATCCATAATTTTTTGTATCCAGTAGATTTATGAAGTGAAGTTCATAGGCTCATCTATGAAAGGTGGTTTCGAAATTCCCTTTGAGGATTAGTACTGTCTTGTTAGAAACATGCACACACAGGCAATTGGGTGTTTTTGTCTTTAATAGATTTTCAGTGTGGATTCATTCTAGCATGCAGTCATTGGTTGGTTTCATATTTTTCATTGGGCCATTTAGTGCAGTGGATGAAATATATTACATTTCTGTAGTGGCAGGTGTAAGATCCAGGAATGGTGATGGTTTTTGTTGTGGGGTGCAGTTGTTGTGTGAGTAGTAGAGATGTTTTGGCAGGTTTTATATTTCCTGTATTGGCATGGTCTGCGTTTTGGGCCATAGGAAGTTTGCTTCTGGTGATGAGGTTGGTGAGGTTCAGTGTTTGTTTAAAGGTTAGCGTAAGTGGTACTGGAAAGATGTCTTTAAGAATTGGGTCTTCTTCTAATATGGGTTGCATTTTTTTAAGGGTTTTCTGTATAGATTCCAAGGAGGGATGGTATGTCATAACTAATGGTGTGTGATTTGTGAGAATTTTCTTTTAGTACTATAGCATTTTTTTCACATGGTACCTGGTACTCTTTCAAAAGTGCAATCGATCTCTCTGAAGGAGTGTCCTTGTTGGGTGAAAGCCCTTTTGAGAGTTGTAAGGTGATGATTGCGGGTATTCTCAGTGCAAATGCAATGGTATCAGAGGGCTTTACTTATACTACAGCTTTCTTGGTGTGTTTAGGGTGATTGCTGGTTCGTATGGTTATATATGTTGGTCCACGGGTTTCTTGTATATGGTGGTTTGTATTTTAGCATTCTGAATATTGATCATAGTGTCTAAAAAGGAAATATTGGTGCTAGAGAATTCAAGAGAAAGTCCGAGGGAGGGGTGATGTTTATTGATTTCTATCACAATTTCAGAGACTCCAGGCAAGGTTCCCTCCAATGTGCATGCATGCGCAGCCACGCACAATGTAAAATTTTGCTGCACACTAACTTATTAGTGCTGTGTACTCACCCAGAGTAGAGCTGGGCACGGGGTGCGACAGAGACACTGGGGTCAGCACAGGACACTTACTGGAGGTAAGCTCAGGCAGTAGCTCTGAGGCAAGGCAGGGGCTGGGGCTGGGGCTGGGGCTGGGGCTGGGGTTAGAGGCTGGCACTGGGGAATTGCTCCACTCCCCAGCTCCAATGCCATGTGCCTTCTTGCTCCCCAAGGTGAGGCGAGGTGGGGGCTGGTGCTGGGAACTGCTCCACTGGCTCCAGGGAACTGCTCTGCTCCACAGGCCCAACACTATGTGCCTCCTTGCTCCCTGAGGCGAGGTAGGGGCTGGGACTGGGGGCTGACCTGGGCTCTGCCAGCTCCAGTGAACTGCTCCACTCCTCAGCCCCTCAGGCTTCAGGCCCCCGGCCCTGTTCCACATGTTGTCCCAGTCTCCTGGGGTGCCCGGCCCAGGCAAGGCTCCTCTCCATCCATCCCAGTCCCGTAAGCAAGCAACACAATAAAAAAAAAAATCCTGCATATCCTGCAATTTTGCCTACACAACGTTTCAAGGCTAAAAGACTAACTTTTACTACAGAATTGACCTTGAGCTAAAATAACAAAAAAATAAAAAACAACAACTGAATAAGAATATGCAGATAAAAAAGTACCTCAGCTTTGAACAAATACTTGAAATCCCCTTAAAAGTGGAATCTAACAATGCCAAGGCAGGGAATTCACACTCTGCAACCTTCACTGATGCACAGGTGCGTCTGTTCACCTGCACTCCCATCATCCTCAATAAGCCTGGGCTGGCCACCCAGTGCCAATATTGAGCAAGCAAGCTGGTAACTATAACATCTCCATAAAGTGTATTTGTCTGTGTATATAATGTGTTTAGTGTATGTCTTTGTATGGTTCTGTTTTATGTAATCAGTAAACTTGGTATCTTGCCTTTTCCTCCCTCATAAGGTCTTTCTCATAATTTAAGCAAAAGGCTGCCCCCCCTGCGCAGGAACACTGCTGTAAAGGGGGAGGTGGGTGCACCAGCACTTTCAGAGGGTGCACATGCATCTCCGTGCACCCTTTACACATTGTCACTGTTCTGTTGCAGGTTTAAACCAGTTTCTGATCAGCAGGGATCCTGATTTTCTCTGATTTAAAAAAACTACCACAAAATCCACATTTTTCCATGATTAAATGAAACACCACTCTATATATATGAGTGGTGTTTCATTTAATCATTATACACATACACACACACACTAGTTGTGTTTCATTTTAATCATGGAAAAATGTGGATTTTGGGTTACTTCTTTAAAACTGAAAATTTGGGATTTTTTAAAATCAGATAAAACCAGGATCCCTGCTGATCACTTAAACTGGTTTATATTTAACTTCTGTCCCTAGCCTGGAGGACAAGAGGTCTTAGATTCAATGAAACCTGAAATTTCCTCGGTTAGGATTCCGTTGTTAGATATTATAGGGCTGCCTGGGTACCTTGTTTGTGGGTTTTAGAGAGCATGTAAAAGGTCCCTGGATTGAATAGTGGAGGGATCAAGTTTTATAGTTTTTCTTGTAGTTTACATGGAAATGATATGATGGCGATTTTGAGTTTTAAGGTGAAAAATGTGTGCCAGAATGAATGCACACCAAAAATCTATCAAAGACAAAAACACCCACTTACCTGTGAGTGCATGCTTCTCACAAGACAACCACTCTCTCTCTCCAATCTCTTGGTTCTAATCCTCAAAGGGAATTTACAAAACACCTTTCATAGATGAGCCTACAAACTTCACTTCTTAAATCTACTGGATACAAAAAATTATGGACTAAAAATAAACATTGGATTAATGGCACATTATAACCTGCCTGACATCTGATAACCAGGTAACATGTCTGCATTTTACCACCTACATTGTCACCAAATCAACATTCCTTCCCAGCCCCCACCTGTCTCATACCTATTGTGTCTAATTCCCTCTGATCCTCACTGTCATGCATTTGCATTTTCACAGACCTGCATTTTGCGTATTGGCTTCCATTCCACCCATGAGAGAACACAGAACACCCCCAGACTTTCCCTATGCCTGAAGAAGGGTGTTTGTGCCCAAAAGCTTGCAAAGAACAATTTTTCCAACTATTTATTTGGTCTAATATAAGATATCACATTTACCCAAAGAACCTTGTCTGCCTATGCCGTTAGGCCAACACAACTACAACCAACAAACCTAAAGTGTCTAATTATTGTAAGTGCATATCCTAGCTTTTCTGTAGTTCACACAAAACCACTGAATTTTAAAAATAATCCTGACCAACAGTACTGCATAATGCTTCTCTTTTGGAATGATCCTATATTTCCCATCCTGCTTTTCTGTTAAAAATATAAAGGTCACAGGTTTAGAAGTCCCCAGATTTAGTACAACTACTCCCTCCAAAGGGTTAAACAGCCCTCTATTCCTCAAGCTAACAGGCTCTATTTTGGAACCTGCTCTCCATTAAACTCCTTATTATGGCTGTGCAAAGCTTCAGCAGCCAATTTGATTCATAGGAGATTCAGCATGATTCAGCATCCAAATCTCCAAACTGAATCAAATTGGGAGACCCAGTAAAAAGTCCAAATTGAATCAGAAGCCTCCAAATTGATTTGAGGAGATTCAGTGCTGATTCGGAGATTTGGTCGTAAACTAAACAGGCAGCAGTCCTCAGCCATGCTGGACACAATTGGCTCCAGCTGGTAAGTCTGTTGTGGTGGGCAAAGGGGGGGATGGAAGAGGCATGGGGATGCAGATCAACATGCTCACAGCAAGGGAAGGATTGGAGCTGGGGCTTGGACAAGCTGCCCAGCCAGGGCGGGAGGAGACGCAGGACTCTGGAATGGGGACTTCCACTATTGTGCACCTCCGTGTGCTGCCCGTCCAAGAGGGCGCAGGAGCAGGAGTGTACCCCAGATCTGCAACGGGCAAGCTGTGCTGTTGCGCCCACATACTGCACCCCCCACCCCAGCTGGACAAGTGGCAGCAGGGCAGAGCCCCAGCTCCTAGCACTTTCCACCACCTATCTGAAGCACAGCCTGGCCCAGCCCACCTTGCACAGATCCAGGAGCATGTACTCACTCCCATGCCCTCCCAGTGGTGGGAGCCCCCCTCCCTAAGTCCTGTGCCCCACACTCCAGCTAGGCAGCTTGTCGCAGGCCCAATCCCTCCCTCGCTCTGGCAGCATTGGTCTGTCCCCTCCCCCCC
>JAGPOW010000261.1:54196974-54209991 GCA_030014935.1 Caiman crocodilus | reverse complement strand
AAAAAAAAAAAGGCCCGCACTCACTGGCTTCTGCTGAGGGGAGGGGAGGGCAATCCCCACTGCCCCCAACTGCCCTGCATTGCATGGGTGGCTTTGATTTATAAGCCCCGAGAAGCCCTGATGGTTGCTGCAGGAACCAGTGAGTACAGGGTTCTTTTTTATTTTAAAGGGCCAGGATGCTGGGGTCGGACAGGGCAGCCATTGACAGGGCTGGGAGAGCAAGCAGGGGATCCAAATCTTCCTCCAAATCTTTTTCAAATTGATTCAGAGGCTTCGAATGGATTCAGACCTTTTTATTTATCTCCCGATTCAAGTTGGATTCAGAGATTTGGCTGCTGAATCAGGCCAAAACTCCTCTGAATTGAATTGGCACCCAAAGCTTTGCACAACTCTCTTGGACAGCTCTCAGCTAGATTAGCAAAACATTGCGATTAATGGTTAACTTGGCCCTGGAGAAGTTGACTGGAAAAACACAGAAGCAGATATGAACTAACTGACAGGGGACCATTCGAGTGGATAATATGAGCAAATCAAAATGGCTTTTAACTTTGTCCTTTGGCATATGAAGCCCTAGAAGCAAGAGATGGGGATATTTTATGTTTGTCATGTTTACAAGGGTTGGGCAAAAAATGACCATTTTGTAAAAACAGATGTTTGTGTGAGAACTTAACCTTTTTTAAACTGTAATTTTTAATGAAAAATGGAAAATTTTAATTTGCTTTCAAAAACAACAATTTTGAATTTTTCATTGGGGAAAAAAACAGAAAATTTCCACAAATGATTAAAAAAATGAATGTCTTTTTCATTTCTTTCAAATATTTTCGTAGAAAATACTGACCTTTTCCTGAGCAGCTATAATTACCCAACTGCATTGAAGTAAGTAATAAAGAAGCCTCTGTTACATCTACACCAGTGCCGCACCTCTAGAATTACAATAGGCTGAATAGGGCTAGCTTGGAATAGGTGAGTTAGAGAAGCAGTTTACACATACAAGATGCTTTATACAGACATAATGAACCCTTTCATATCACTGCTATTCCCCCTTAATTCCAGCACTGTTGGGTAGGCCAGCTATAATCCTGCATGTTTCATTTCTAGGAAGGCTGAATAGTTGAAGTTATATGTTTGTTTCCTTCAAGTAAACTAGATAGGCATTGATGACTTTGGGAACGATTAAATGTAGATATAGAAAATAAAAGTCCATATGTATGCCCTCTGCATTTCTGTGAATTTTCAAAAATGTTCCCTCCTCAGATCCTCCAGAAAGATCCCCCAGAGTGGTCTGTTCATTTGGTACCAGTTATTTCAGAAATTTGGTGGCCTTTTTTTAAAAAATTGCATGTCATGCTATTTAAACAACAACCTTTAAGCTGTTTAAAGGAGGAGAATATAAAGCACTGGATTAATCTGCTTATAGCCCATATGGCCAGATGTTCCAAGGACTGCAGATAGGCACAGGTCACAGTTAACCCATATTCAAATGGCTTTCTCAGCAAGAGTTCTTTATTCCACTTGATGAATCAAACTGGAAGGCATGTTTATCTCTGAAATTGGTCTCAATAGTCCACTTTATCAGGTAAAAAAAATCAAGCTTTGGTCTGACGCACACCACAAGACATGGAGAGCTCCCCAATAAGTGATTATGGTTTATCCAAGTGAGTAAGGTCTTGGTAGAGATGCACATGTAAATATAGTAACAATTACTGTAGTCCAGCTGAGTGGTAAGGAAAGTAAAATTGGGTTTCAGGGAGAACACAGCGATACAGAACTCACTTGTGTGATCTGGTAAATGTAGGCAGAAGACTGAGAGCTGAGAAGAAATTTTATGAGCTAATAAATACAGCATAATTAACAACATTTTAAAGCTATAGTTAATTTATGTCTTCCTGATATTCTCTTTCCTTCTAAGTGAGGTTGAATTGTTGAGTCTGACTGTAGCAGCTGGCATTTGGGTTTCTCTGTAAGTCACATCTTCAGTAAGCTCATTCACTACTGCACCAGTCACAAATTGAGTACAGCTTCTTATGTTGTTCCCTTAAATATATGAGAGCTGAGCTAAATGGCTTTGCTGTTAATATATGAGAGGGGACAAGTGGTATACAGATGAATATTCCTATAGCTCAAAAATGGCAGAAGCCTAATGCTGATTGAACACCTGTGTTTCAGTTGCCTTTAAAGATGTCGAAAATCAATGTAAAGGTTTGATCTCCCAACCTTCATGACATATCAGTGCCCAGTGTAAAATGAACCAGCTGTTTGATTGCAATGCTTTTACAAGGAAGATGTTATTCAGAAGTACATAGAGAGAAATTCGTACACCTGCAGATACTGTATTGGCAAAAAGGTAGTAAGAATTAATGTTTGATCTGATTTACTTCCAGTTACTGGAAACTGAAAAATTATAATTCCATACTAAATTCCCATAGTAATAATCAGAAAAGCTTTTTGGACTGCTGTATATAGTAAACAAATTTCAGCCTGCAAATTATGTTTTTGTAACTAAGCAAACTAATTGTGTTAGATAAGTATAGAAAATATGTCAAACAGTTGAATAATGGATGTAAAAAGAATCATACCAACTTAATTTTGCCTTTTTATATAGGTAAAAAATAATTAACACTAGCTACGCAATTTCTGTGTGAGATGTATATCATTAAGAGTTGGACAAAAATTTTCTGAAAAAAAGCATTTTTTCATCAGGAAGTGAAGATTGCTCAAATATGAAATACTTTCTGGAAAGATTAATTTTGAAATAAAATTAATTTAGCTTTGAATAAGGTCAAACTGTTCATAAGGGAACTTTTTGTTTTGTTTTGAAATATTTTTTCATTCTATTTTTTAAATTTTATACTGCACAATATATTATTAAACTTAGATCAGAACAAAATGTTTTATTCAATCTAACTGAAATGATCAGATTGACACAAAATAATCTTTTCAGTATTCTGTTTGATAAGAAATTTTGATTTATTTGTGTTTTAGTCCGTTTCAAAACAGAAAAAAATTAAAAATCCCAGAGTAATTCACAAAAGTTCCATTCTTCTTCAGTTCCATATATATCACCATGTAGCTCAGCCATTATGCTACAGGAAATGTTACAGTTTGGAGTCTGGCACCACTACCTTTTAGGTCAATGAACCTTCATTGTTGACTTCAACAAGATGGGCACCAGTTCTACAATTATTAAATATAAATGGAAGCTGCATAATATGAAGAATGTATATGCTATTTTCCTTTGCACCAACTATATTAATTTAAAGGATGTCAAGCCAATTGGAAGTCAAGCAGGATCAGAATTTATGCTATTGTACCAACTTCATATAAAAAGTATATAGAAGCATAGGAAATTAGGATTGGAAGGGACCTGAGGAGGTCATCTGTTCCAATCCCCTGCTTCTAGCAGGAGCATCCCTGACTAGATCATTTCATCCAAGGCTTTGTCTAGCCAGGTCTTATAAACCTCCAAAAATGTTGGAGAGTTTCTACAACCTCTCTGGGTAGCTTGTTCCACTGTTTTACTACCCTCCTAGTGAGAAAGTTTTTCCTAATATCTAACCTAAACTTCCCTTGCTGTAAGTTGAGACCGTTGCTCCTTGTTCTGTCATCTGCCACCACTGAAAACAGTTTAGTTCCATCCTCTCTGTAACCACCCATTAATAACAGAAGACTGCTATTAAATCCCCACTCAGTCTTCTGCAGACTAAATAAGCCTAGTTCGTTCAGCCTCTCCTCTTAAGTCATGCACCCCAGCCCTCTAGCCATTTTTGTTGCCTGTTGCTGGACTCTCCAATTTGTCCATATCCTTTCTGTAAGGGGAGTGGGGGCAAAACTGGACATAGTACTCCTGATGTGGCCTCGCTAGTGCTTAATAGAGGGGAAGAATCACTTCCCTTGATCTTCCGGCAGCACTTCTACTAATGCAGCCCAGTATGCCGCTAGCCTCCTTCACAACAAGGGCACACTGTTGGCTCATATTCACCTTACTGTCCATTGTAACCCCCAGGTCCTTTTCTCCAGAGCTGCTACTTAGTCAGTCAGTCCTCAGCACCGCGGTATCAGTGCATGGGATTGTTCCATCCTAAGTGCAGAACTTCACACTTGTCCTTATTGAACCTCATGACATTTCTTTGGTCCAGTCCTCCAATATGTCTGAGGCTTTCTGAATCCTAGCCGTACCCTCCAGCATATCTACTACTCCCCCCAGTTTGGTGTCATCTGCAAACTTGCAGAGGCTGCACTCTATCCCATCTTTCAGGTCATTAATGAACCTGTTGAACAAAACCAGGCCCAGGACCAACCCTTGGGGCGCTCTTCTTGGTATTGGCTGCCAACTAGACATTGAGCCATTGATTATTACCTTTTAAGCCCAATGATCCAACCAGTTTTCTATCCATCTTACGTCCATTCAGCCAACTTGTACTTCCCGAGCTTGCTTGCAAGAATGTTATGGGAGGCCATATCAAAAACCTTACTAAAATCAAGTGTATATCACATCCACTGTTTTCCCCATATCCACAAAACCAGTCATCTCATTATAGACAGCAGTCAGGTTGGTCAGGCATCACTTGCCCTTGGTGAATCCATTCTAACTTCCTAATAACCTTCTTTGTCTCCAAGTGCTTGGAAATGGATTCCTTGAGGATCTGTTACGTGATTCTTCCAGGGACTGAGGTGAGGCTGATTGATCTGTAGTTCCCAGATCCTCCTTCTTCCCTTTCTTAAAGATGTTATGTAAATATGATAATAATACTTAAGCAATTACTAGTTAAAGGGAAATGTCAAAGTGAATAGTTTCATAATCCACTTTCAATTATACATATTTTTGTTTTATCCTCTTGCCAAAATCCATGTAATTGTTTATATCTTACTTTTTCTAACATACAAGTACAATTTCAGCAAACATAAATACAGTAATAGATCAGTAGGTCACATAGCTGCAACTTCAGATTGGGATAAATTAGATTGAATATGCTACCAGATTCCATTCAAGTGATAGACAAAATATTTTTAATATTATGAACATTAACAATGCTTACTTTAGTTTCACATAATAACATAAATGTACCCTTTTTACTGTTTTTGGACATTAATTTTATCTTTCACATACAGTTATTATAACAACATTCATAACTACTTCAAAATTCTTGTCTTCTAGACTTTCAGTAAGCCCACCAGTCAGATTTACTGCAAGCCAGTATAAAATAGCAAACTGTACTGCACCTAATGTTCATTTTTCATGATGTAAACACTGTTTACTGGAACATCTCTAAAACCTGGACTTAGTCATCAGAAATCATTTATCTACACAGTTTAAAGTACTATAAGTTACAACTGGATGTTATTTCTTATTTGAATAGCGTTGCTAAGTCAAATATACGTGGCATTGTCCATTTAGAGAGTTGACCTAAACAAATAACAGACGTTTGTCCTGTTCCATTAACAGCTATTTCTCTTCTTTTTGCTTTCTTCATAATCCTTGGATTTAGTTACTGATATAGCACAACCGCTGGCAATAAACATAATAAATATTAAACAAAAGTACTTGGAATTAATAAGGCAATGTCAAACATCCCTAGGATGTGAAATTCTAATGGCAGCTTAGTCAACAGCAAAATTCCCATTGACTCCAGCAAGATTTGGATGTTAATATGTTTTCCCCTTATATACTTTCCTACCGTCCTTTCTGGGTCTGTAGCTTGCAGGGCATTGCCAGATTGGTGCTGAGTGCCTTCAGCGCCCAATTAGCTGGTACCAGCTGGTAATCAGCTTGGGAGATCATTCCAAAGGCATCATTCTTCAAACATTTATACAGATGAACGTCTTGACATCTGTGTGAGTGTTTTCAGGACAAAGTCTTTACAATATAAGCTGCTAGTGAGAAATTCTTATTGTTTGTAAAATACTGTTGGAACCTGTTTTACTATAAGAATAATAATTATATGGTCACAAGCTGTTGAAGGACAATCCATTACAAAATACAGGTGAACATTCTTAGTTAAATACTTTTAAATATGTCCACTCTTAAAAACATATTGAAAGCACCCTGTAATGCAGCTCATAAAGATTTCAGATATGGCACGCTCCAAAACATGGAAACTGAACAAACTACCATATTCACTCAAATCCAAAATGAGGGTTTTTCCCTGAATCAACATGGGGGAAACAATGTTTCATCTTGCATTTGAGTACAGGCTAGGTCAGGGTGGCTTATGCTGTGGGGAAGGATATGCATCTAGGGAGAATGCAGGAGAGATTGTGTGATGGGAGGGAGTGTGGGGGAGACCTGTTGGGAGGGCACATGGAGGAGACGATGCGGTATGTGGCTTGGGGAGAATGTAAGGGAGACCCGTGGGGAGAAACATGCAGGGGGAGACCTGCAGTGTATAGTTCAGGGGGAGGATGGAGGAAACTGCTTAGCCTGCTCCCCTGATCACTTACCTTCTGCTCTTGCTGAAGGTCTGCCCCCAGCCCTGACCTTTCCTGGCCCAGCCTGGACCTGGAGCTAGTTACTTTTATCTCGCTGGGCTAGGCCAGGGCCACCCCACTGCCTGCTGGAGCCAGAGCTGCTGCAGAAGGTAAGCAGCAGGGGGCAGGGGGGAAAGTAGCCTGGGTGGGGGGAGAGGCAGTGGGAGAGCAAGTGACTTAGGGAGCAGGAAGCAAAAGGGCCAAGTAGTTGGGAGGGTATGCAGTGCGGTGAGGGGTGGGGGAGTGGAAATGGCTAGGAGGGCAGGCAGCAAGGAGCAAGCACAGGCACAGAGAGGGGACAAAGGGCAGGAGTGTGGCCTCCTTTCTCTCTCCCCCCACTCCTGCTTTTTGTGTTGGAGCAGTGGGGGGGATTTAAGGTAATGCCCAATAATTAGAGCCTAACTTACAAGAAATTTATTATTTTCTATGTATAGAATCTAACTATTGGGGAGCCATTTTAAATTCAAAGTTCTCTTAGATTCAGGTAAATATGGTATTTCATTTTTTCTGGCTATGAGACATGTAATAACTATAAAGAAGAAATTGCAAAGAACTTATTGGGCTAGGAGACCATCTGGAGTTAGTAGCTAGAGGTTTAGCTCCTCCCAGAAATTAATCTGTTCTTCAGGCATTCTTGCTTACTTTTTAAGTTTATTATTAAGTTTTGACAGCCTAAAAATGCTATTCCCACAACCAAAGAATTTTAAGGAGGAGGGATGGATAAAACCAGACAAAGCCCAAGAGAACTTCCATGGGCAGCAAATGTTAAAACCTGTGATTAAATCACCAAAAATCTGTTCTATACAAGCATGAATCCTGGTGTGAGCTTACAGGGTGCTCTGCTGAACTTCACCCTGCTTTTCCAGATTTTCTTTTAGGTTTGCAATGCAGTAATGTTGCAAGTTCCTTGTTCAGAGTAACAGCAGACTCCATGGGCATCTTAACCCATAGAGTTGTCCCTGTCAGCGGAATCAGCATGTGAGGCACCACATGGAGACAGATTCAGGAAGTAGAGGAACACATGGTTTGGGGGAAAAAGAGGCCAGATGATACATGGCTTGGCAGTTCCTTTGTTCCATTACCCTATACTGGGACTATAGGAAATGTGTGTAGGGTTATTTTTGATAAATAAAAGTATCTTTCTGAAGTGCCTTAGAATTAAGTGTGACGGGGTAGGAGGCATGATACGCATTTGTATTCAGTGGGACACAATGCTCAGCTTTCGTTTGACTCTTGGACCAGTGGCTAAATGCATATTTTGGTCTAAAAGAAAATAGGAGGAGACCTAGGGAAAGCTTAATTAATTGCATTGAGGGTTATGCTAATATAATGATATAGAGCCTTTCAGAAAAATACAGACTTATGATTATTCTGGCAAGGTACAATACAAACAAATAAAATGTTCTTAATCATTACCTAGCCACTTGACATAATATTTGAAGAGGCATAATCTGTCTCTGATCTGAAGATTTCTACTGATTGAGGCTTTTAAAGAATAACATTTTAACATATCCATGGCCACACAGCATATCACAGGTTTCACTTTGTTGGGCACTGTGGATGTCTAAACTTCACAGCAACAGTAAGGACAAAACTGAATCTTCCCTCTTCAGTTCATACAATCTTAATTAAAGGAGATTCTTCATCATTAGCAATGTGCATCAAATGAACACAACTAAGGGAGCTGAGAAATGGAGGGGGAGGGAGGGAGGGAGAACAGGCGTGGAAGAAGTGCATTAGTTTGACCCAGCTACCCAGCATCTGTATAGATCAAGTAGTTCAGCAGGACTTTTGGCAGATTTATCTACAGCTGATTCAATCAATTATTAAATAATATCACCAAAAAAACAAAAAAGCCCCACTGAAGCACCCAATATATACAGATGTTGGGCAAGCTGGATCAGACTAACACAGTGCCTCTTCTGGGCATGCACTGAGCTTGACATGGGAGGCATGCTGAGCTTAAAGTGAAGCGCCAGGGGTTTTTTGGACATCTGTAAGCAACCATTGATGTCTACTCTGTTTCTGCTAGAAAGTAGCAATTCACTGGCATATTGATTTATTATAGTATAATTAGAAATTAAAACCTTTTTTTAATTAGCAGGGATAAAAACAGCTGATTAATTTTAATGGTAAGTGGACGCATCTAAAAGAGACATTTACTGCTGAGTTACCTAATTAGCCCTACAGTAAACATCTTTGCATCTATATGTCTATATAGGCTGTAAGAAACTAATAAGCTCTGCAGCCAGTTACTACTTGTAAATAGAAGTACTATCCCACTGCACAGTTTTTTTTCATGAATAGCAACACATGTATAATCGGCTAATCGCTGACCTGGTTGCCTGAGCCACAAGCCACTGCTGGGGCTGCCTGCTGGGTAGCCCCTCCTGCCAGCCCCTCCTCAGCACATTGAGCCAGATCAAAACAGCCCCAGGCTAGCAGGCTGAGCCCCCAACCCCTTGCCACCTAGAGCTGCTCCAACCCTGCTCAGCATGCTGGGGTCCCAGGCACAAGTGTAAATGTGGCACTCAAGAGCAATAAACTCCAACATGATATACACTGGAGTTTATTGCTGTGCATTAATATTTGCATGCAGATGTGCTCATTTGGTAAAAAAGGCATTGAACTGTAAGCTCTTCTGGGAAATAAATGTTTACTTAATCTACATTTCTACAGTGCCTATCCTGTTTGGTGCCTATTCTTGGTTTGCTCTTAGGCACAACCATAGCAAGCATTATTGTTGTTTGTTACTGTTTTTTATGATGAATGTGTAAAACAAGCATAGGTGTTAAAGGTGGGAAGCAACTGTCTTCCTAGACTGCAAAGTACACGTGCTAATGTTAATAGCACACAGAGGCCACGTGTACAAAAGACATTGACTGTGGAGTTGTTACTGCACAGTTATTTAGTACTTTCATACACAGGTACTGTGCGGTAGCATTGCCAAGCGGCTTTTAGGTGACACTAACTGCGCAGTAGCTCATTACTGTTATGCAGTAGCATCATGTCACACGTGCCACACAACACTACTGCACAGTAGTAACAAGCTACTGCACAGTCATCATCTCATTTAGACGTGGCCAAAATCTATGTTTCTCTATAGATGGATATTCGGGCTATGTGAAGCTTCAGCCCCTGATTCAATTCAGTGGAGATTCAACCTGATTCAGTGTCTGAACTTCCAAATCTGAATCAAATCATAGGACCCTTTAAACTCTCCAACTCGAATCAGAACCCTCAAATTGATTTGGAGAGATTTGGAAAGATTCTGAGATTCAGACATAGACACATCTTTAAATGTTTTTCCACATACCTCAAGGTAGCAGGGGCTTGTAAATGCTGTGATGCTGGGGTGTATGGAGTGTCCCACTGGAGCACAGTGTGCTTAGCAGCAGACCCGGAAGTGGATCAGAAACACTTCTGGTCCACTTCTGGGTCCACCAGGGAGCACACAGGGGAAGCCCCCCCTGCACCCTCCCAGCTCAGCAACTGGTGCCTCCTGGGTTGGGGAGGGCACCCAGGGTCCCCCTGCAGCTGATTGCTGAGCCGAGGAGGTACAGGGGGACCCCCTAGCCCTCTCCCTGGCAAACCCAGAAATGGATCAGAAGTATTTCTGATCTACTTCTGGGTTCACCACTGAGCACATGGAGACTCCCCCGCACTCCTGTGGGATGTTCCATGTACCCCAGCATTGCAGCAATCACAAGCTGTGCCTGGTACCTAAAGGTGTGTAGAAAAAACTTGTAAAGCTGTGTCTGTATCCAAATTGCTGATTATCCAAATCGGCATCAAAACTTCAGATTCGGATTTGGCCAAATTGAATCAGAGACAGTGAACCAAATCAACAAATCAAATCACTGTTCCTGATTTGGGCCGAATCTGAATCCGAATTGAATAGGACCCACTTTGCACACCCCTAACAGATACTCTTAAATTACACGTGTTTTGACAATTGGGAAAATATTTTTAATTCCCGTGTGGGGTCAGCAGATTTTGACATTAATTTAAATAGAAGAGAACGATAATTTAGTTAAAGATATGTGGTGCAACCTCTTATCATTCACAGACCTGGATCACAGGCCTAGCTTCAAGCTATAAATGCAAAAGCTGTGTTTCATTTCTGAATTAAATAGTCCTCCTTTTGATGCCTTAGATAACCTGCTTTCTCCACCCTCCCTATGTGTCAGCCACTCTCTCAGGTAGTCCCCTCCCACAAAATACACCCACCAACAATGCTTCCCTTGCTATCCCCAAAAGAACGTTAGACTTCCTTTCCTAGAGGAAAGATTTCCACTAGAAGCGAGAACTCCTCTAGTTTTAAGTACTCCTCAGTAGATCTTAAATTTATTCCAGCTATATTTTCTAAACCACATTTTAGTGGTACTCTGAACAAGGCTTTATATGACACTTATAGAGCCATGTTAGGGCATCAGTGGCAAAACAAAAGAGAAAAACACAATTTGTTACTGAATTATAAAATGTGTCTTCCCCAACCTAATTCAGGCAAAATGCCATAGGTACCTATTTAGGCCAGCTAAACTAGGCCATGCTAACTTCTTAGGTATTTGGATTATGACAGACGTGGGCATTATTATGTCCTGCAAACTTTGCATAATATGATTCATAAGGATATAAAATGGTATCTTTTTATAAGTTGGATAACACTTATGATAAAAAAATTGTTGTGCATGCTAATGCAGTTCCACTTGGAATATTTGATGCAACATCTGTGGTGGATTCATAAGAAGATACAGAAAAGTATTTCATGATAGTTATTCTAATTACAATAAAGAACACAAAAAAGAAAATTGAAATTTTCAGTTTACTTACTGGGATATGGAAAGTCTTCTGGCATATAATGAATGGACTCATTTCTTACACTTTATATCCAAATCAGGATTTGGGGTACCTTAGAGTTCAGAAATGTTCAGTTCTAGGGACTGGATATGATCCATTATAAAGTAACAGATTTGTGTACAGGTTTTGATTATCCAAAATGAGGGATTTAGATCAAGGCTTTGAGTTAGATCTGATATCTGCCTAGATGATAAAGGGAAGTGTATTTGCATTTCATTGCTTGTTTTCATTTTTGTAATACTGAAAAACTTGATAGTGCTGCTAATTAGTTTAACTTCTATATGTATACAATATATGTATACTGAGCTATATAACACAGGTAAGAAGTAGAATTGGGTTTCCAATTAAAATGCCTTTTCTCCATAATCTGTGATGTCAGTAGACAAGAAGAAAGGAATTCAGTTGCATTCTCCATGACTATATAATTAATGGATTAAATAGTTCAGTGTGGAAGTGTAGATAATGGGAAAATAAAGTTTGATCATCTGAAATATTGATCATTGATTTCGATTAATTCATGCTCTTCTATAATTTCAATTAAAGTGTTGCTGTATGATAAAAACTAATTTTATATACAAAATGCATCTAATATTACAGAAAATATGAATTTGGTTGTTGGAGTGTAGGACTGGGATTGTTATTTAGTTTGCATAGCTTGGTAATATAACAAAAATAAAAAGCCATAGAATCTTGTTTAATTTTCTATATATAAAGTGCCAGGATGACCCTACCAGTGATACAAGGAGCCAGCATTGTATACTCATGATAACAATAAGAAATGAGTGCTTGATACTAATTATTGTCTCCTGGGAAGCTGCTCAGCAAGACAAATGAGGTGCTGCCATCCAGCTTTCATTCATACATAACAAAATTTTAAATATAGGCTGAAATAGGTAATGTTCCTTTTACTTAATAGGCAACACACAAAAAGTGGAGGAATGTTTTTCATCAACAGATTTGGACAAATAATTTTCAGTTAATCTAGCTAATGTAACCTTTTATTCTAATAGTAGGGAATCCACATATGCAGATCACAATCTCTATGAATTTATGTGTTGTTAAAATGTATTCAGCTGATTTTTTTTAAATTCAGTTTATGAACTGTAAGCAGTTTGCTTTGAGTATATAATATTCAATATTTAAAATTAAAGCTATTCTTGTTAGTTTTAACCACGAGATTCCCCCTTGGAAACACGCATTATTCAGCTTAACAGGAGGAAAAACACACAGTTTACTGCACAGCTGCTCACCCCAGAAAAGCCGGCAAGGGAAACCTTTAAAGAAATAGTGAAAATTGTCTGAGAACATCTGGCACCCAAGAAACTAATCGCTGCAGAAAGGCTCAGGTTCCATAACATAAATCTGCTTAAAGGTGAATCTATTTCCTCTTTTGTGACTGTTATGGAAACTGCCAAAACATTGCAGGTTTAAGGATGAAATTAACAAAGCCCTTAGAGATAGATTTCTGCGTGGACTATTTAATGATGCCATACAAAAGAAATCCTCACCTTTAAATGTGGTTTTGAGGTTGGAATAGCTATGGAAACTGCAGCAAAGGATGCCATAGTGTTGTATGGAAGAGTGGCTATGGAAATTGTCGCACCTCCGGAGCCTTAATTCCGACAGGCCCCTAGGGCGAGAACGAACGCACTCTAACTAATTTCTTTTTCCCGCACTAGGCTTTGATTTCCC
>JAGPOW010000261.1:54165608-54196874 GCA_030014935.1 Caiman crocodilus | reverse complement strand
ATGGTATGAAGCTGGCCTCAGGCATTACTACAAGGGGTTTGATTTCACTACGAGGGTTTGGCCTCTTAGGTGGTGTCATGAGTCACCGCCTACAATGCAGTCTGCACAGAAATAGGAATGAGCAAGTTATTAAATATACAGGCAGGGCCAGATTAACGCACAGGTAAATTAGGCACATGCCCAGGGCCCTAAGTGAAGAAGGGACCCAGAAGTGCTTATTTTACATATTATGATTATTGAGTGAAAAAAGTAGGGGCCATGAGTTGATTTGCCTACGGCCCACTAAAGGGTTAATTTGGTCCTGTATACAAGGGAAGAATCAGGGCAGGCAGCAGTCTGATGTGTGCTGTGCAGGTGTGGAAAAGCATCTCCCACTCCAGCTAATCGCTGGTTTAAGAAATTCTACTGCCAGAGTTTTAATAAAAAGTGACATCCAGGTAGTGTGTCATGCTAAGAGAAATGAGGAAGAGAGTAAAATAAAGTAGAGACAAAGGCAATAATAAGGTATATGTTACAGATTGGGGACATAGCAAGAGTCCTCTGGGTCTGTATCATGTGAACAAGGATGACAAATCAGATATCTGGCTGACACCTTGGGCTGCTGGGAAAACTTAATATGGAGTTGGATACAGATGCTGAGTGTCTGTTATCTCATATTCAGAATATGAAAAAACTTTTAAAAATATGAAATCCAGGAAGACACCACTGTTGTTAAAAACATATACAGGAGAGAAGATCATGTCAAGGAGGGTGATGTCAGCATCACTAGAATATAATAAGTGGCACCTCTTAAACTTATGCCATTGAAAGAGGGGGACCTGTTCTGTGAGACCATGAAAGGTCAGAAGAGATTCCCCTGGGCTGGATTTCTGTATAGATGCTGTAGGCACTTCCAAAGGTCCCTGTAAAAAAAATTAGACAACAGTTAGAAGGTATATTAAACCAGGCCTCCCAAATGTTCAGGGAACTTTCAACATATATCAAAACCAGGACAGTACCAAATCCAAGACAATTTTGAATGTAAGATGACTCCCACCCGATCCCCCAAAATAGATTCTGTACATGGGAAACTATAAATTTGTTCTAATTTTCCATTTGTAGAATCTGGTTAGTCAAGGGTCATCTTAAACACTCCCCTTGCAGTTGGAGATAAAAGGGGAGCAGGCAGCCTGACCCCACACTTCAGTCCTCTACCACTTGCCCCCCGTGCCTGTGCCACTGCTGCCTGTCTCCCCAACCTGAAACCTGACCCACACTGCCACCAGCATTGAGACCCCTGCTGCTGCCAAATCCCCAAAATGATTCTACTCAATCCCCCATCTGATCTCCTTGCGTATAGCTGCCCCATCCCCCATCCTGTCCCAACACATACTGCTGCCTCCTCCCCCACCACCCACCAGATCCCCAATGTGCACTGATTCCCCTTCAGCATGATCTGTGCTTTCCTATCCCCAGCCTTATCCCTGATGCGCTGCTGCCCCATGCCCACCCAATCTTCAGCAAGTGCTTCTGCCCTGACCCTGGCCCAATCCCTGATATGTGCTGCTGTCCCGTCTCCTGCCCAGTCCCTGGCCCTAGCCACTGCCCCCTGACCCAGACTCACTGTAGCTGCTGCTGACCTCAACCCCAGCTTCAACCTAGGACAGTTGGAGTCTCTAGCTCCAGCCTGGGGCCAGGGCTGGAGCAGGAGTACTAGTACTTGAATTCAGGACAAGGTATGTTTTTCCCCATGTTGAATGAGAGAAAAAACTTCACTGGGTTTGAGTAAATATGATAATAAATGAAAATGCACAGAACGAGTTTCACAAAGCTCAGTCAGTTTTTCACACCCTTCATGCCAAGGTAGATGCTAAACTGGATCACCTAGAAAAAGAAGGCATATTTTCAAAAGTAGCCTGCAGTGAGTGGAGCACATCTTTAAGGCCAATTGTAAAAAAAATGAGGTGCAACAAGAGTATGTGGAGACTTCAAGGCTGCTATAAATCCTATAGTGAAAGTTGATAAAAACCTTTACCATGAATTGAAGATATTTTTGCCACATTATCAAAGGAACAGGCATCCTTTGGCAGCTACATCTAAGTCAAAGAGTATTGGCACATGATTACTTGAGGACTTAATAAATAGCAGCCTATGGGTGTGAGTTCACAAACTGGTCCTTTGTCCTACACAGTGCAAATGACACCTAATGTTGTTTGGTGTTGCCACATTGACCAGTTACAAACTACAGGAGTGACTGTTGAAAAGAGTACAGAGCAACATTTTGCACCTCATCTGTTGTTGAGTCACTGGCTTTGCAACCTACAGCAACAACCAGTTGCCTGAAAGTAGCAACACTGACCTGTCAGGATCTAACAATTCTGAGCAACCTACATCCAATGAGAACATGCCTAAATCCAACATGACTGAAGACAGGCCACCTCCTCAGAACTATGTTCAGGAGAGTGATGGCCACCACCCAGGAAGAAAATGTAAGCACAAACCCGACATAGTAGTCAATGCAGCACATCCTCAGGGCAGCAGTCTAAGAGGTGATCAACAATTACTCAGAAAAGAACTGCAAGCCATCTGAGAAGCTTGCAATATGTGCATAAGTGACTGTTGTTTCAAAAAAGGAGACAAGATGTGAGATACATGAATGTACTGAATGTGCAATCTAAAGTAATTTTTTGTAAAATGTGCTAATGGCAATGAAAGCATAACTTTACTTTATGTTCACAATATATTCTGTACTTATCAGCCTGGCAGCACTTCTTCCCATGCTTGTGGCTGAAGTAATTTATTTCAACATGTCCTCAGTTACACATAACAGCTCTCCCCAACCCAGTCACCAAGCTATATGGAGAAACCCCAATGCAAACCAAAATGGGGAAGAAAGAGATCCTATCACCACCTAGCCCTCAATTACCCACCTAGCCTTAAGGGGTAAAAGATTTTCCTTTTCATAGACAGGCTATGTATATTTGTATTTATTTTATTAAACAGTTGTCTTCTTCTCACTCTCTTGCAACAGCACCTAAGGATGTTACTTTTACAGAGTAAAAGAGTTCACAAAACTCTTCTTCTTTAGGATAGGGTGCTGCATGGGAGGTTGGTTGCTTACCCAGTGTTCTTTCATTTTTGATTAAATGGGGCTTTAAGACAGAGAAACAAACCCTACTCTTTAGAGTACATCCTTCATACTTTTAAATAAAAAATATACTTTAAAACCTGAAAAAAAACAGATTAATAAGTTTGATTGTTACACAGTGGGTATGTCTACATGAGACATTTACTTTACAGTAGTCTAATTAGCTGTGCAGTAAGTGTCTTGGTGTCTACACATGCACCCCTATTTGGCTGGAGAAAACTAATTTACCCTGCAGCAGGGTAATACTTGTAAGTATATGTATTATCCTGCTGTGGAGTAAAGAACTCCACAACAGAAGACGTGTAGACACTGGAGGCGCTGGCTAAGGCACAGGGATGCTTCAGTGGCAGGGTTGCCTGCTGGCCAGCCCTGCACGGTAGCACCCTTATGCCCTAGTCAGCCACTCCTCAGTATGCTGAGCCCAGGAGAGCAGCCCCAGGCTGGCAGGCTGAACTCTGAAGCCCCCTGCCAGCTGGGGCTGCTCCATCCCAGCTCAGCATGCCAAGATCTCAGGTGTACGTGCAGATGTGCACCTGGCAGCAATAAGCTCCTAAGCTTATTGCTGTGCATTAATAGCCACGTGTAGATATGCCCATTGTGTATTATGTAATGACTGCTCCTCACTGCACTTGACTGAACGGCTGAGCAGTTTGAAATGATGTGTCTTGGAGAGAGGGTGTTCACATCTCATTTTCATCAGTACAGCTTCTCAAAGAAAGATGGCTCAGACCTTGTGTCAAGGCTTATCACCATAAAAATACAGTGTGACAAATGCAGATCATATGGCTAAGCAGCCAGGTTATAACCCATAGAAATATTTTATATGAACTAACTTACATACATTGAATCCATAATTCAGACTGCTCTCAGCAAAAAGTCATAATTCAGTCCCTACGCCATTCAGGTAAAGATAAGTGTACTCCACAGTACCAAAGCTTCAGGAAATCACTGTATTTGGCTGCCTACGTTATAGAATACTGTTACATATAGAATTGCTATTACCATTAACATTATTATTAACAATTAATATTGCTAAGCAATTTTGCTCAGTTGTTGCACAGAAACATTCCACTCTGCCCTCAGCATGTTATGAGTTAGGGAACTTCCATACATAAAACCTTTTGTCAAGATCTACCATTTATTCAGCTCTAATGCTAGCATCTTCCAGTTGAAAAACGTTAGCTATTCTAAAGGGAGGTGGGTTATTCATTCCCTATTTCCACCTTAGTAATTAGCTAAGCCCTAGATCAGCGAGGCATAAGGGAGCATGTGTATTAATTTGAAAGCTCCTGTTTAGGCTGTAAAATCACAATATAATTAATAATAAATAGTAATAGTGATGACACTCCAACCTATGCATCTGTATGTCTGATTTCTAACTCAGTTCAAGTTGTGCACATCTCACTCTTTCTCCAAACCCAGACAAAAACTTTTTCAGCGTTACTGAAATGAGATTTCTAGTAACAGGGACTTACTGTTCTGGGCTGAAGTAGGTAAATTTACTTATTTTTATCTCTGTTAAAGAAGTGTTTATCAAAGAAATCTGTAGGATCTGGAACTAACTCTGCCAGAGATTTGTCCACATCACTATTTAATGCCTTTTCATTTAAGCATAATTTATTGGTTGGGGGCTTTGAGGGCTGCCTGGGGCTCTGAAAAAAAACTTTGGGATATTCAAGTTTAATCTAGAGCACACTGGTACAAAACCAGACTTTTTACTTGTTAACTTTCTCTTGCTTCTGAGGATAAGGCAGGTTTTTCTGAAGGACTGCCATGTGCAAGTTTCAGCAGCTCCAGTGCCTGTGTCACTGATAAAAAGAATTTTGAAAGCACAAAGGAGGCAAGGCTTCATTCTGAGGATTAATTATGTCTCAGGTATAAGCCTTGCTGGGTAGAAGGTGCTTAAGGAGGAGGAGTACTGCCCAAGCAGAGATTCCTGGAAGCTTTATGCTTGTGTAAAGAAGAATGATGGTAGGAAATTTTCTGATGAAACAGCCTTTCCTTGAAAAAAATTCCCTTCCTTTTTTTAAGGAAATTTTGTTTTGTAAGACAATTCCCTACCATCATTCTTCCTCACGCAAACATAAAGCCTCCAGGAATCTGCTTGGGCAGTGCCCCTCCTCCTCAACCACTTTCTACCCAGCAAGACTTATGCCTGAGACATAATTAATCCTTAGAATGAAGCCTTGCCTCCTTTGTTCATTGAGACCCATGTTTCATCACAAGTATTTAGAATTTGATCAACGTTAGCTCAATCCAAGGCAAAGGACCATGCTGTAATTCATGGCATCAGGTACCTTGGGAGCTTCAGAAAGCAGCATCAGCAGGGAAGTTGGCATATCTTAGAAAGCTGCACTGAAACATATGAAGATGGACTACTGCCATCCAAATACACAACCAAAAGCTGTGTAGCTGGCTATTCCAAACAAATGAACACCCCACTGAAATGACCCTGCCAGTTGCATTAGGGGAGTGAAATACTTCCTGATCCTGCTGGTTTTCATGTTAGTAGTAAATCTCTGTAAGCAACTACTGTGAATAATAATCTATATTGTTATTATTATTATTGCATCAATATGCAATATTAGAAAAAGATACAGCTGGAGAACATTGTGAAAGTGTTGATGCTCAGACGAACATGAAATGCTGTCTATTAAAAACTATCCATTATATTGCAAGATCATTCCTTTAGAGTAATTGCAGCAAATCCTGGTGTAATTTCAGATAAACAGCTTGGAAAATATTCAGTATGTGATTTCCAAAAAGCTTTTACAGACAAGAAAAACTTTGTAATTCTAACTATTACCATTAAGTATACAGCTTTATAGAATAATAAAACATAGGCTGTAAATAGACAGGAAGATTGCAGAAATGTGTAGTGTCAAGATATTGCAAAGGATGGTGACTGGTAAATAAAAGGATTAAGACAATAGTTAATATTAGCTGAACGCAGGCAAGGGAAATATATGTCTTAAACTCAGATTTGAAAAAGGTAGAGAGTCAGTGTGTTGGAAAAACTCAGGCTTTTAGTAAAAATGTCCATATTAAAAATTGTAGTTTACTGTGTTCCCATCAAAGTCAGTCATATTACTGCTTTTTTGTAAATGAGACAGAAATACAGGCTTATTAGGTTTTCATGAGTTTTTTGGAGGGTGATAGAGGAAGAAAGGGAGGAATTAATGGAAGGAATTAGGTTTCCTTTTTTTAAACTTTGAGAAATGTTTTATTTTGTTTGTTGGTTGGTTTTTGTTTCTGTTTATGCTAGTTCTGTATGGATGTATTCCCCAACAAGTCCCAGGATATCAACCTTTTCATCAGTTTATTGAAGAATAGGTTCTCTGTCCTTTTTGAATAGTTTAATTATACCTAAGTTTAATCATGTGCAGACTGCCTTTCAACCTAGACAAAAGGACTTACTCTATTTCAGACTCTACTAAATTCTGTCCTCCTTCACGTGGATATAGCAAGCTTACATATATCTTTGTCATAATAGCTTGTTTTGTGCCTCCAGTAAGAAAAAAACTTCCACAAAAAATTGGAAGTGTTGCAGCCATTCTCTGCAACCTACATTTATAACATGTCTTTAAGGATGTTTTACATGTTTCACTTTTGTCAAAGATTTCGTTTCTTCCTGAGATAATGTAATAGAGCACGATGCACAGAATGGCTTCAGGAATAGTGAGCTTTATTTCCTGGCCTCAGGTGTCTGACATGGGTCAGCAATAGACAAGGCTGGTATCCCTGTAACATGGCTGAAGTCATTATCCATTAGCTGTCATGGCTACACTTACACCATGTACAAAATAAAAGTTCTTCCAAGGACCATACTGTTGCAATAAAGATTCAGTGCTTTTTTGTGGAACCAGTCATTGATAATAGGATCCAAACATCCTTTGTAATGCTTAGAGGCTTTCTGATAACGGCATCAGAACAAAAACATACAGTATTGTTAAGAGAGGAATTTGAAGTATGTAAAGAAACACACACACAAAAACCCTTGCAAAAAATTAATTCAGGAGTAGATGATAGACATCAAGCTGACCAGGAAAACAATTCCTTTAAAAAAGTTCTGTTTAGAGTTTTTGGTTCAAATGAATGTCCTACCTAAACTGCAGCTATTGTCATTAATATTTTAATCAATATACAGGAATATCTGCAAAGAGGTGTGTGATGCTTTGGCACCACCTTCACAATCACCCCCAGCCTGTCTTTGTCTGCTGCTTCAGTAAGAAAAAGCCTGTTTTTATTTGTGAACAACACATGTTAATAGGGATGTTCCATGAAATTGTAATAACCAAGACGAGACATGTACATAATTACATGGAAACTTCATCATGAGCTTCAGTTCCCTATGCCCTGTACTTTATTTGCACTTGTACAGTCATTTATTTGCACTTGTGCAAAACAGATATAAGTTGGTGCAAAATGAGAATGGGATTTTACACCTAGTTTATATTCACTTTGCAAAAAAGTAAAAATGATAACTCATGATATATGTAGTTAATACATTAGATCAAATTTGTTTTCACAGATAGAAATATAGATACCTCTGACATAGCCCAATCATAATAAAATATGCTGCATAGAAAAATCTATAACTCTTCTACATCTCCTTGATGTTCATTTTTAGTATAGAGACTTACTTGCAAGGGACTAGAAAGTGCTGGTGAATAGGAATACTAGAATTGTTAAAAAATTTTTAGACAGAAAAGTTTTCTATTAAACAATATTGATTCAATAAAGTTCAGACATTTCATATGAACTTGTCAGTTTTGTCAAATTATTCAGCAGGCAATTACCTAAATACTTTATTGTGACATTCTAAGATAATATAAGTATTACAATACAATACGATACAATACAATACAAATATGACTATCATATAGTCCTTATAGTAAGTAGATGTCTGTGCTTTACAAAACAGATTATTTTTATCTTAATCTTATAGATGGAAACAGATTTATAGTTGAGCCAAATATTTTATTTTATAAAAAATTAAATTTGTTACAGGTTTGAAGCAATATTTTTAAATTTTTTTTTAATTATATTTTGGTTTTTCATACATGTTAGACTAATTGAAATTTTAAAATTAGTGTATTCCCACAGAATAGAAATTATGTTATTTATCCCTGTAGTGTCTAACCTCAAAAAAACCCCAGAATCTCTTATAGGTTTGAATATATAACTCTAAACATGTCAAGTAAATGTTTGCAAGTATGAATATCCCTCATTAAAAGAAGTCCTTAACCTGTGTCTCTTTAATACTAAAAAGTGGCACAGCTCCCAAGTAATCAGTCTAGATTTTTTTTATCAATGTTTACAATTTTTCTTTCAGTCAAAATAAGACTGTAGGACCATCTGAGCAGATAATTATATAACTGTGAAAGTTCAGAGCACACTGAACAAAACAAAATATGTTTTGCCTAATTCATGCAAACTAAACATATTGTCAAGGTTTTGAAGCAGTTAGTCCAGAATTTTCACAGAATCCTGCCCTTTTCTAAGTAGCCTAGCAATGGGAGACTTGCAGCTAGATCCTCTCATCTGTTCTCTGAAGTCACTTAATCACAAGGAAGAGATTGCTGAGCATGTTCAGTGCAAATTAATTGTCTGAGCCTGAAAGTTACTTTACTCACTCTCCAGTATTGCCAGCTTAAAGCATTCAAAAATCATTAATAAAGTTCCAATAACTATGATAATATCTTAAAATTACTGTTTTAAAATAATAGTAGTAGTAGTAATAATTATGATGATACATTTTAGATTATTTTAATTTACATTATGGGGGTTTACTTTTAAAGCTTACTCAAGGTTATGTTTTCATCTGTTCTTTGTGAATGTAGAAAATTTCTTTATGTTTTAAATATATACTGAAATGTCCATATCTAAGCACTGGGTCTTTAAGAGTATAAACAAATGTCACATTTGGATCAGGATCAGCAGTGCTGCACCTGCCTAAGATAGCTGGGGAGCTTGGGCTGTCCCAGGCTGCCTGCACTTTCCTGGCATAAATGAAAAGATATTGAGCATGAAAAGGCAGTACAATTTAGGACTAGGAATTGTCATGCTCACAAATGTCACTAAGATGGCCCAGATGGCTGTTCACTTGGGTTTTGTGCCACCATAAAAATGTTTATGGTGGCACAAAGGCAAAGCCTGTTTGCAGCCTAAGAAGTACCCCAAACACCGTGAAAACTAGCTATCCTACCACTCAAGATGACTATTTCAAGATTGTTAGGATCAAAGAAGAAATACCTACACAATTTTCCCAAATCGTTTTTATTTGAAATTGGTCATGTTTGGTTTTAACCCCTTGCTGCAGCAAAAAATTAGAGAGATAGGGCAGTCTTGTGATTAAGCTCTGAACCCGGGTTTAAAAAACTGGATGTATATGCAGCTGTACTGCTGACTTCCTCTGTGATCTGTGATATCCAGCCAGATTTTTAGTGTTCATTAACTTCCATGGCTCAAATTTTGATGCTCAAAACAAATTCCTCTGTTCCTGAATTTCAGAAGTGATGAGGCCTCTCAACTTCAAGAAAGGTATACTGAACCTCTGAAAATTAGCTCTTTTGTTTAGATGCCTACACATGTATCTAGGGGCTAATTTTATACACCCAAATTTGAAAACATTGAGCTTCAAGGACATTCATGAATTTCCAAGTGCTTGACAAAAATGGCAAAATGTAATTATCTTAGCTTTATGAAAAAGGGAGCATAGAGACAAGTCTAAGAGATTTGTCATGTTCATATATTTAGTTAGTACTGTTAGCACTGGATTTGTGACCCAGATACCTTGTTCCAGACCCCAAACCCTCAGACCAACCATGACCTCTCCATTCAGTAATAGGGAAATTTTATTGATACACTGATAGCAAATAAGAGTAATACAAACTGTTCTATATCTACCAGTCCCAGGGTTCACAGAGTCAAGGTAGGTCTAGCCAGTGTGCAAACTTTACTCTGAGGTTCTCTCTTGAATGGCAAATGTCAGCAGTGTGGCGATCAGAGGCTGAGGCTTCCCATCCACCCTACAATGGGGTTGGTGAGATGGGTTCCCCTCTCGGGGACCCTTTGCTGCTCTAAAATTCCTCCTTTTTCCTCTCTGTGATAACTCTTCATCTTTGGTGGAGTCATCTCTCTGTGGTCATCATACTGTCCACGTTCTGTCCTGTCAGGATATTCCTTTATTTCACATACACATCATATGCAGACATACTAATTTGGTCTTTGCCAGTCTTCTCATAATTTGGTCTATTCCCCAAAACTGGAAATCCCAAGGGCTCTGCAATTGGGCATTGTGATCTGGTGCCACCTTATCTCATGTTATGAAACAGTGTGGTACATGTCTTCAGTTTTGTAGTCTGTGTGTTGCTGCTTGCCTGTGGCAGACACAGTGGGCCTTGCAGGCTTTTAGAAATCAGTTAACCCTTGCCATTTCCTTGGACCATTGTTCTAATGCAATATCTATTTTACCTACAAGCCAATTCCCAAAAGCAAACCTCTAAACATCATTTTCTAGCCATCAAGTAGCAGACTAATTTTTACTCGTCTTCCCTACTCGTATCCTGCCTCTCTGCTGCCTACAAAGGGTTTTTGAACCCGAAAGCTTGCTTAATAACCATTCTCCAACCATTTGGGTTGGTCTAATAAAAGATATCAAATTCACCCAAGGAACCTTGTCACCTGAGTTATTGCACTTATCAAATATATTACATGGTTTCCTTTTCAAGTGCCAGGCTCAGATTCCAAATACTCTTCCCTGTCACATTTCCTTAAAGGTTGTCACTTAAATCAGTCTCAGTAATGTTTGTCTACCTTTGCAAAAGCCAAAAAACTTTGCAAAAGCCAGGAGAAAACTTAATCCTGACACAATGGACTTTTTAATATTACATTTACCCATTGAATATCCTCTGGCATTGCAATGGTACTGGCATTAAAGGAAGATTTCTCCTATCTAACTCAATGGTATTTCACATGAATAAGTCACACTTTTGCCCTGTAATCTTTACTCAGCATTTACTTCCTGTTTTGTAACTTAGACTCAGTTCCTTGCCTTTGTATTTAAATGTCAGATTCATTTCTCTTTTGACCTCTATATTTTCCATTTCTGATTGTTTGCTCTGATGATTATGTCCAAACCACGTCCATGCTTAAATTAGAAACCAAATGAGTATCTTGTAGGTGACTGTGCCTCTGATTCACTTCTTTGTCACAATGATTTCAGTAGTGCTTTCTATGTGGGTATACATCACAAAGAAAAATTAAGATTGGACTATAATTCAAGTTGGGTTGATTTAGATAATATGGCTTGAGGCATTTCTCAAGCTGAAGTTTTCCCTCAATTAAGTTTATTACCAGCTCCCATTGACTTCACTTTATACAGGGGAGAACCTATTATATTGTCTTTTTTGCCTGTCAGACTTTGCTTCTGAAATCGCAGCCTGTTGGCCAATTTGTGCCTGGCCAGCCTTTGTGAATAGAAACTTGAATTACCTCTGTTCATTACTTGCAAGTTGTGCCTCAGGTAAGGAGATAAGATTATCTCAGGTTATGCAATGTTCCTGAAAGGAAGTGTAAGAAATGTTACAAATCCTGAGAGACCCTTCTCAGTTATTTAGGTTATTGGCAGGTATTTAAGGGATGAATACTGTACCATGCACATCTAATGTATCTTTATCCCAGCACCTCAGTTTCAAGACATTACCAAATTAAAACATTTCTGTTAGTATTATTCCCATTTTACATTTGGAAAAACTGTCACAGCATAAGAATAATATTTTCCTATGTGCCTAAGTGATGTAGGCTTGCCTATGCCATTTTTGTGCCTTGGACCACTGCCTTGAAGAATATACCACCAGAGTATGGAAATTTATGTGTCTCAGAGCAGAAGATTTATAGGTGGTTAATTCAGTATCACATAGTCCTAGCAATATGCTATATATTGGATGATAATTCATATATACTGGCAACTCTTCAATTCTCACAGGATTTTTTTATGGAAGAAGACAGTTTTAGGCTTCAGGATTTCAATATTTATCTTATTTAAGTAATGCTGGACTTATTACAAAACAGCACATGGATCTCCATCTGTCTGCCCTTTCTATGGATTCATTTTCTAAATGGAACTTAAGATTTATTACACTAAAAATGTTGAAATATAGTATAGAATTAATGCTAAGCCATGATAATTTTCTTTAAATAACAAGTGACAAAAATGCGAGTTTGAGCCCACAATGAATCACTTATTTTTGTTGAGAAATGTACTTGGTAAATTAAAAACAAGAAGAAATTGTATCTTTTTCCAGGGTTCCCTCTTTGAGATGTAGCATGTGTTAATGTCTTCACTAAGTTAGCCCCACTTTTCTCCAGCCTCTTAGCCCCTATAAAATGAATCTTAAAGTTCTGTATAAGCCTTACTGTAATGGGCTACATTTACAGATTGTTTAAGCTAGTTTCTGCAGTTCTTTGGAGACAGGAATTCCACTGGAGAATCAGATGCAGTAAAGTAGCTGTAACACCATATATGTAGTCAATGCAGCAAAAGCAGTCAGTGCTGTCCAGAAAAGGTGAATGGCCAATGTGACTAGACAGTTCATTGCCATAGTTGCTCTTGGATGAAGACCTGCCCGTAAAGTAGCAGGCTCTTCCTCCTAGTGGTACTAGACTCTCATTTCCCTGCAAAACTTCAGTAGTTAAATCCCACTGTGGAGCTGTAAAGGTTTAGGTGGAATAAGTTCAAGATGAAATATTTCACCATTCCCTGGGCCTTTTTGTTGAATGAAGATCAGAATTACTGCATCCAAAGAACTATAGAGTAGAATGAAGTCAAAAGATGTATATGCTCAACAGGTAGGCATCATCTAATAATCACAAGTAATTTTATTCAGACTTAACCATTTTTATTTTTTATCTGTGGCCTCCTTTCCTGGTACTAGTTTGCTTGCATTCTTAGATGCTTTCAACAAGAAAAAAATCCAGACCACTTAGAAGTACAGTATTAGTGGTACAGCCTTCCTACTGCCTTCTTACTTAGTTCTTATAACAGTGTTTAATGAGTGTAAGTAGATGAACCATTTTAAATGGAACTAGAAAGGACATGAACCTTTGCCTACAGCTGGGCCCTTTAGAGGACATTCCATTAGCTTAAAAATGCATTTATTTATTTTTTTGCTCTGAGGTACTTGTGTGCTTTTCGCCTGCAAATGAGGATGGAAGCTTTAATACTAAAGCATCATGAACGGGGCTATTCTTACATTACTGCCATGCTACCTGAAAGAAGAGAAACAGGAAGGTGGTAAGAAAGCTTGTTCTGACCCAATTTCCAACAGGACATGGAGGGACTAGCTTGTTTAGCTGCAGGCAGTTTGGATGAGGTTTGCACAAGAGCCCAAGCCAATGAGTGATCCAAACCTCCAAGTTTCACCCACTCGTCTAAAAATGTTACCCCGCACCTGCTGTGCTTTCATGTCTGTCCCCCATGTCTTAGATAAGGCACTGATCCTGCAGGATTCTTAGAAATGTAGGCAGATAGTGCCATAAATGTTGCCAGACTGTCAGATTATAGAGTGCTGAACATTTCTTACACGTTATTGAGAACCTTCAATGAGCAGATGTAAATGGAAGATGACAGTACTAAAGATCAACAGAAACCATGTAGATTATGTGCATGTAATAGCCAATGCTCCAGCAATTTCAACGTGAAAAAATTATATGAAGTTTTACTTAAAGGGTTTCATAACAAGTTGCAATCCAAATTTTCCTCCCCCTTGCTTGCTTATTACGTTCTTCCACTTTTTGCTGGCTTTGTGATTTAGGCTACCGTTTCCTGGCTTAAGTCTTTGGTTTCTGTGCTTCTCTCCCTTTCCTTAATTTGTACTTTTGTCCTGCAGGTATTTTATTATGGCTAAAATCTATTTCCAAAGCACATTACATTTGCCTTGACATTCTTACAGCAAGTAGCTAGTATTTTTATGTCTTTACATTTCCAACAATAAGTGGAGAGAGATGTCTATGCCACTTGTTGGAACTTTTACTAATGGCAAGGAAGAATACTGTATTTACTTGAATGTAAGACAACCCTGAATTTCAGATGACCCTTCTTCCTCCCACTCCCCCCACCCCCAACAGTCAGTTAGGCCAGGCTTCTCTTGACCTGCTATCTGGTACCATGTAAACCAGTACAGCTGTTCCAGGGTCAGGTTGTTGGCAACAAACCTGGGCTAGCCTGGGTGAAGAAGGTGTTTAGACACCCAGCAGGACTAAAAACAATACCTGTCAAAAGGCATGGATGGGCTCCCTGCAAGTCAACAGCCATCCACACCTGGAGAGGAGATGAGTGCCACTAGGTCACTCTGCCCAAGAATCACCAATGATGCAAAGCAACTGCCTAAATCTCCCATTTTCGATAAAGTGTTAGTCTTCTTTTAACATTCCTTCTATTTCTATCCAGTGCTCTGATTTCCTAATTTTGGGCACATCTACATGAGACGTGTACTGCACAGTTGACTAATTAACTGCGCAAGAAACATCTCAGGAAACTAATAAGATCCACAGCAGGTTAGTACTTGTAAATACAAGTACTGCCCTGTTCCAGAGTTTTTCATAAGCAACAGTGCCTGTGTAGATGCTAAGCTGGCTAAGGCACAAGGGTGCTTGAGCACAGGAGCTACCTGCCAGCTAGCCCCATTTTAAGCACCCTCATGCCCAAGAGAGCCCCTCTGCAACACAATGAGCCCAGTCAGAGCAGTCCTGGGCTAACAGGCCAACTCCCAAAGACCCCTGCCAGCCAGGGCTGCGCCACCTAGGCCCAATGTGCTGTGGTCCAGGTGCACATGTAAGCCGTGCTCCCAGGAGCTTCTCAGGACCAATTAGCTACAGAGCAATAAGCTCCACAGTTTATTGCTGTACACTAATAGCATGTGTAGACATGCCTTGTATCTAGTACTTCCTGTCAATTTAATTCACATGTTGGTATCTCTTTGTGCTACATTATTACCAGACTGAATGAACATTGTGAGTATTCATTAGCTCCAGGAATCCCATTATCCTAGCCAAGAAGACTATTTATACATCTAATGCATTGAAAACCAATTAAGTCATTCTGTTTTTATTTTTTTATTAGCATTACTTTTTCGAATAGAAAATATGTCATAAAGCTGAAAACTAAATAAAAGCTTCATCCATCTCAGTTAAAGTTTTATATTTGTCTAATTATCATGCTAAACAAAAAAAATGCAGCAAATGCAAATATAATGAAAAGGCTATAACTGATCAGCATTTTTCTTTTGTTTATTTTTTGATCATTGATCCATTATGTCAGATTTCTGAAATAGTGTCATGAGAACATAACAAATATTTGTTCAGGAAATAAGTGAACATCAGACAATTGTTTCCCCACAATTTCCATTATCTAATTATATGTCTATCATACCCTTTTGTCCTTTTTGTTTGAAATGAATCTGCTTTTCTCTTCAATATTGCTTTGCTTGAAGGGCTCATTTAGTATTTCTTATGCTTATTACCCTAGGCATAAAGCTGCCATCTTATTCTTAATTTCATAATTTATAAATAATATGTCTTCTCATTTTCATGTACTTTAATTGTACATGAAGCATTTGGATTAGTTCTGTCAATCCACTTTATAACGTTAGGTACTTAAATTAGATTCCTCTAAAATCTTCACTTTCAGTGAATATAAACCATCTTCCTCAATCTCTGGGTTAAATCTTAAATAATTAATGTTAATTACTATTCTGGTCACACCATAATTTACCCCTTTAAAGTAAATTAGGGCCATTTTTGGTGGGTAACTTGTACTTCAGAATATTATTTTGGGTGAGTCTGCTTGTGACAGGAGTTTGTTCTTAGCCAATCCAAAAGAGAAATGTATCTGTATTTTTCTCTGGTTGATTGAGGGATTTTGATGCTAACTCTCTCATTCCTGTCACAGTTTAACACTGGGATAGGCAACCCCAAGCACAAGTGACTGTGTTGCATACAAAGACAGTGTGCTTGGCACCCATGCCTCTGGGCAGAGGGTGGGGAAGAGGCCAGGTTTGCTCTGCTACAGCAAGGATCAAACCCTCATGGCTCCCATGCCATTTGCCCTGGTACACCAACATCTTACAAGGTGAGGTTGCAGGTATTTGGGGCACTCTGCCCAAAAACATTGCCTACCCCGATTTAGCAGGATATCCCCTTATTTTGGTTGTGTCTGGACTTCTGTATATTAAACAATATTTGTTAAGCGCTATACTCGGATGTTGATGTAATTCTGTATACTGGCTTCTATATAATGAGGAGAATATTTGCTGTAGCAGTTACTCCATTCTAAAGCTGTGTTTTTCTAAACACAGAGCCACTGAGAAATAGGAAATTTCCCGTGAAGTTGCAGTTTGCAGACTAACAATGCTCTTCGGGATTATAGGCAGAGCAAGGCAATAGCATAACTAAAGCAGGGGGCAGGACAGTTGTGGAAAAATAACAGCTAGAGTCAACAGCTGGAAGTTGCCGCTGCTCCGGTGTCAGCTGCCCTGTCACATCTCTGGAGCAAGACTTCTCTCTCTCTTGCGATCAACTAGGAATACTCTTGGAATGTGTAGTCCCAATACTGGTGGTGTAAAGGCCTCTCCACTAAAGTATCTGGGGAAGGGAAGCAGGATACCTCCTACCCTATCAGTGGAGGCTGTGGAGGAAATTGGAGACACAATTTTTACCCAAGCTAAGGAGACTTTTCTCCTTCCTATTCTCCTACTCTAGAATATTACTGCCAATCCCTATGTGGATGCATCCCTGAGCAAGTACACCTGGGTGGACTAAACCTGGGAAGGTTTGTGTGTTTATATCAAAACACTTCATAAATATGACTATGAACATTGCCAGTTATGCCAGAAACTATCCTGTCTTCTAATGAAACTTAGTGTGTTCTGTCAGTATAAAATTAGAAATTAATATCTTTGCTATTTTGTTAAAACTTAGGGGATTTGTTTAGTAGCCCAACTAATAAATTCCAACCCACTGTGAGCCTCATTTCCATCCTGCACTTAACTTTTATATTGAGTACTGATTTTTCCCCAGTACTTTACTATATTTGGGCTTAAGTATCCACAGGTGCTCTAGAAGGACCCAGATGGATGCAGCTTCATTGCTATACTTTGCTAAGAAAATGTCTCTCTGAGGTCATTAGATTTCACTTCCTGGCCTGGCAAGCATATCTGTAAAGAATTCTGACATGTTAATGAGATATACCTGGTCTTACCTTTCAGAAGAGGTTATTCAACTCTTCCTCAGCTATTGGCACTGTGTGGGGCAATGGGGCTATTTTTCTGATGCTGTTTGTTGAATCTCTTGACCAGAGTGCGGGGAGTTTTTATAAATAAAATCGATTAACTGTTATTTCAGTATGCAAGAGTGAAGCAAGTTCCTGTTATTGTCTCTTTAGACTTCACTTTGCCAATATCTCCCATAAAAATCAATGTCAGCCTGACATAGTATCCAGCCTTCAAGCAACACTTCAAAAATAACAGGCAGGGTATTTGTGTTACTGACTTGCCTGTCCTTAGCAATATGACTCCAAAACGAAGGCTTGGAACATATCTGGCTATCTACCTCCTCTGCATAGTCACCACTCTTATGAAAAGGTTTATCTTTTGACCTGATTATGTTTCAAATTTGGGGAGCCTTCAGGCTTTATGTAATCATTCCCTTTACTTACAGGCATTAGACTATAATACAGCAGAGCACATTAGACCACCTCTTACTGCTTCATTACATGAAAGATAGCTATGTCAGACTAGGACCGTTTTGCGGTTTTATCACACGTGACTTCATCTTTAAAAAGAATAACATATTAATGATTTATAAAGATGCTTTAAGAATAATGAGTGAATAACTTTTAAGATTGAAAAATGAAAGCAAAGGTTTCTTTTTTCTTTCTTTTAAGAAAACTGAAGAGGAAAAATTGTTTGTCTACAAACACTACAAATGATTGTTTTATATGGTCCAAAATCCGAAATGTTTGAAAAAGCGTATTCATTTTCAGGACAGTAAAATGATGTTTCCCAGTATTTAAGAGGTTAACTGTTCTAGACCAAATGTTTATCCTTGTGGAAAGAACATTGTCACATTTACTTCAGTTCACTTATTTCTCCAGGGATTATTAAATTATTTGTAATGCGGAAAGTGAATCTCTCTTGCTGTAATAATTAGCTTTTCGGAGAACATAGCTCACACCTTTTTTGGAGGCACATAATTAGAACTCAGGAAATAAGTTCATCCCTATTAGTGTTGTAATATTACAGTTTAATCATTTGTATCTAAACACACCATTCTTTGGAGAATGTGCGACTTTGCCAGCATATGATAATTAACCCTATTTATTTATAATAGCCAGGTTTATTATTGTAATTTTTAAGAATTATAAATAAGTGCCATTTTGAATAATTTTGAACTCTTTGGTTTATTATTTAATAAGCTGCGTTTAAATTAGAGATGTAAAAGCACCCAGAATAATTTCACCAGTTAAGAACAAGGAGGATTTTCAATGAGGTGGTATCACAGATAACTTTCATTTGCTTCTATGTACCGCTTGTATCACAGAGAAGATGTCTGCAGTTAAGCTAAAGAAAAATCGAACATACTGGACAGAAATTTTAAGTGTCACATGACTGATCTGTGCAGAGGGATTTATTTTTCTACCTGAGATTTTACCTAGAGGGTCAATATAACTAGAGAAGATAGATGCACCTTAATTTTTTTCAAGAGTCTCTACAGAGGTTGAAACCCATTCTGAGCATCTGTTAAAAACTTCATTGAGGGCACATTTGTGATAACCTTTTGTATTTCACAAAATCTATTTAGGAAATCTTCTTGATATTTGTATTATGCTGAATGGAACATGTGAGGAAATCAATAGAATCCATGGAGAAAAAGACAAGAAAGAAAAAAGACACAGCAAGATGTGACATATCAGCATAGTGGAATTAACTGTATAAAGTGGTAAATCAACAGGAAGAATTGGTAACACCAACATGACTCCCAAGAGTACGATTTATTCTCTGGTGATTTCAGTTGTTGACATAAATGGAAGAAGCAGGTTTGTTGAAGGGGCAAGGGGTTGCTTTGTAATTTTTTCTGGTTTTGCCAAGAAAAGAGCAGGAATGTTATCACTAGCACCAGACACTTCAATCTATTTCAAGAACAATAGTGTTCTCAATTGGCTGTCAATAGGCTTTTGCATCTTAGGCTATCCAAACTCTTGCATTACATGGTGCCTCCTCAAAGTCAAATTAGCCATTGTACTAAGTACAGGCAAAGGAATGGTGAAAATGCTAAGAAAAGGAATAAGCTTGACAGTTTCAGTATTATTATTATGAATAAATTAAATGCCTTTAGCGGGTTTTCATTCTGAAGAGTCCTGCAGTCACTTATACAAAATTGACATACTAACGTATTGTGATAAACTGATATTCTGCATTACACAAGCTGTAGGCATTGTGTTATCTGCTACAGAAAGGTGGAAAGTGACAGTTCTTTACAACTAAATTACATTGGGATATATTAGGACACAGT
Source organism: Caiman crocodilus (assembly GCA_030014935.1). Lineage (NCBI taxonomy): Eukaryota > Metazoa > Chordata > Crocodylia > Alligatoridae > Caiman > Caiman crocodilus. The sequence goes on along the minus strand of JAGPOW010000261.1, from coordinate 54,177,175 downwards.
GGATGCATCTACATATGCATTAACATGCTTTAGTTGTTGCATATTAAATCTAATACCTCCGGGCTCCTATAGACGTGCAAGGAGCCTGCTCCAACACACTGGATTTGACATGCTGTGGCAGTCTTCCACATCATGTGTATTGATGTCCTCATGCATCCATGCTGAAAAAATGGTGCCTGGGCACTTTGAAATAAAACACATTCAATGAGCTTTAGTTCAAAGTGGCCTGCCCCTGTTTTTTCAATGAGGGGCCACATGGGGACACTAATACAAGGGACATGCAGGTGCTTTAATTAGTGCAGCTTCCTAATTAAAGCCCCCAGCACATGTAAAAATGCTGTCCACCGTGAGGTACTAGGAAAATGCACATTAGCCTGTCTTCATGTGCATTAACTAAAGAACATGGGTTTTAGTGCTGCTTAATGCGCATTAGCCTATTTTAATGCTCATTAACTAAAGAGCACTTTTTTTGGTGACATTGAATGCACATTAAAATTGGCTAATGCTCATTAAAGCTCATGTGTAGACATGCCTAGTTTGTTTAGTAAAGTCAAGAAAGTACTAGTATTACTATACACTAGGACGGTTAGTGGAATGACGAATTTATTTGACAAGATGAGATTAAAAGAGCTTGACTTGTTTAGCTTAGCAAAATGAAAACTGAGAGGAGATAGGAATACATCTTATAAAAGCATTTATAGCATTATCATCAGGGAGGAAAGAGATCTGTTTAAGTTAAACAACACTGATATAAGATCAAACGGCTACTTTTGGCTTCATCTGGTTGTGAACGAATTTAGACTGGAAAACAGAGGAAGGTTTCTAACAATTAGAGGAAAGTTCTGGAATGTTCTTCCAAACAAAATAGTGAGACAAAACCCTGAATTGCCTATAATTTATGAGAGGCATGTCGCACCACCGGAGCCTTGATTCCGACAGGCCCCTGGAGTGAGACGGACGGACTCTAGCTTATTTCTTTTTCCCATGCTAGACTTCGATTTCCCCTTTAATAGGCTGCTAGATAGATCAGATTTTGCGAGATTGCTGAAGCGAGGTGAGAATACTCACACAGTTTGTCATTAGTAGTTGTTTTATTGCCAGACCGTGTTACAGCAGTCAGAGATTGATCACCGAAGGAAGGGGGAGGATTTGGGGGGTTTCAGGTTCTGCTTTGGCTCTTCACTACGGATTTAGCAAACAAGCTTTTGGCAGAGACCCTGTGTCTGACCTCTCAACGATCACAAGCCACGGATCGCGAGACGGAGAGCTCTTCCCGCTTCACCTACGGGCAGGGTTTTATACCTAAAGCTAGCCTATGAAATTCTTTGTTTTCATTCTATTCCTTTTATGGTATGAAACTAGCCTCAGGCGCTACTACAAGGGGTTTGGTTTCACTACGGGGGTTTGGCTTGTTAGGTGGTGTCATGGATCACCGCCTACAATGCAGTCTGCACAAGGCATAGTAAAAGAAGACCGGCATCTCTTTGAATCAGTAATCAGCACCTGTGATACGTAGATCCAAGGGTAGTGTTTGGATGAAAAGGTAACTGTCTCCTTGAAGGAATGTCCTTGAAGGATGCAGTGGTTTGGGGCTCTTACCTTTCATCTGCTGGAGTATTAAACATGTGTCACAGCTAGAAGCTGGAGTTTTGACTAACTGTAAGGAGGTTTGCAGCTTCTTAAGGGCTTGTAACCCAGCTGCAAGTGGTCAGCAGATAGTAGTCTGCCTACCTGGGACCAACTGAAACCAATGAGGCTACAAAGTGTCAATAACAGGAGTGCACAGGGAAAGAAGGCAAGTTGCTATGCTGGAGCAAAGCTCAGAGCCCTCCCAAGGTCCAGAGAGGAGGTGGGGGCAGGGGTTAGTTTGTTTTCTTTATTGCTGAGTCAAAGATTTATGAATATACTGAATGTGAGCCAACCGTGTGCTCTGTTACACCAAAAAGCGGACAGCAGACTGGGTTGTATTAAGAGGAGTGTCATTTGCAAATCAAGGGAAGTCCTTCTTCAATTTTTCATTATTGATGAGGCCTCACCTGGAGTATTGTGTCCAATTTAGTCTCCCCCCTAACACACACTTTCAGAAAGCTTCAGACAGACTGGAAAGAATTGAGGGCAGAGTAACAAAAACGATTAGGGGTCGGGGAGGCCAGATTAATGAGGAAAGGCTGAAATAACTAGGGTTATTTCACCCAGAGAAAAGAAGAGTGAGGTGAGGATTTGAAAAAGTCTTCAAATACTTGAGGGGTGTGTACAGAGAAGATGGAGATGAGTTTCTTTCTGGCTGTAGGGGACAAAACTAGGAGCAATGGCCTCAAGCTTCAGCAGAGGAAATTTAAGTTGGAGATTAAGCGGAACTTTCTGACTGATCAAGCACTGGAACAGGCTACCTAAAAAAAAGTAATTGAATCTCCATCCTTGGAAGTTTTCAAGAACACCAGAGATAGATTAGCCATAGTCTTGCCACAGCAGCAAGGAACTTAACATGTCTTGCAAAATCAACCCCAGACGTTGGGTAGGAGTTTGACCATCCTAATTTATGTGTTGCCATAGCTAGACTGTTACCAGAACTCACATTAGCCTGCTTAAAGCAAGATTTAGTATCTCTGCTGTTATCATCATCATTAGCAATCCTTCACAGGGGAGAATACTTATCTTCCATGATTTTCTTATCTGTAGGTCTCAATATGGCTGATGAGGCCTATCCAAGATCAACAGACTCTGTTGCCACTTGGGCTTCCAATGCAAATTTCCAATGCAAATTTCCATGCTGTTGCTGCCTCTCCCATTTTTCCACCTCCTGTTGTCATCATAAAGTTGAATAGTATTGATATCCTTGCAGCAGACATTTCCTCCATTTGGGGCAGTGCTGGGCAATAGTCTCCCATGAGTTGATATTAATGTTGCATTTTTTTCAAGTTGACATTGAAGACATTCTTGAAGGGCTTCCTTTGCTCTCCTCTTAAGCATAAGGCTTGACTGATCTGGGAGAATAAATCCTGCTTCAGATGTCAGGAGTCAGACATACAGATGCCGTGGCTGGTCCAGCAGAGTTAATGTTAGATGATCATCACCTCAGTGCTCATGGTGTTTGCTTGTGAGAGTATGCTTATGTTGGTGCATCTGTCTACCTACTGGATTTGAATGATCTTCCTCAGGCAGCGTTCATGGTGCTTCTCCAGTGACGTAAGGTGTCTCCTGTACATTATCCACATCTCAGCTCCATACAGTAATGTGGGGATCATGACTGCTTGATAAACCATGGGCTTGGTTTTAGATCTGATATTGCAATCCTCAAACACCCATTTCCTCTGGCATCTGAAGGCAGTGCTTGTACATTTGAGGCAATGTTGGATTGTTGTACAATGCACCAAAAGCAGTGAGCCAAGTGCAGGTATAACTTAATTCCTATTAAAAGTCTCACTGGATTTTTAACAATCACATGTGGTCACGACCTCAGTTTTTACAAACTGTATTTACTCACATATAAGTTAACTCCCCAATAATTAGATTCTATGTATGAAAAGTGTTATAATTTTCCAGGTATAGAACCTAGTTATTGGATGTTTGCCTTGAAACTCTTCCTTTCCCATTGCTACAACAGGTAAAATAAATCTGTGGGGGTCAGATAGGCTCCTTCCCCCACATCCTTACTGTCAAACCCTGCTCTCCCTGAGCACATGGAAGCAAAGGAGCAATATGAATACACTGACCTTAACCTAGTCAAATTACTACAGGGTCGTGACTTAGCTCATGTAGAATTGATGCATTTTACCGTTTTTTGAAACTGCTACAAGTTTTATCATAGGTCCTCCATAAACACACTTCTAAGCATCACTTTTGTATCTATATAGATTCCAAATTATTTTTGCAATATATAATAAGCCTTAGCCGTCCCTCACAATGGGCACTGTGGCCCTTCAACCAGTTTGGTCCTGACCCCAGCATGGGCCAGCGAGGTTATTTCAGGTAGGTATTGAGCTGCTCACCCTCCCACTCCCATATGAGTCCACCTTCTCTGGTCCCTCCTAACACATCTCACGCGCTACTCAGGCCAGCCTATGCACTATCTTTCAAACCTCCCATGTGGACCCTACTCTACTTGACCCACACATAGTCCTTCTGACCTACCATCTGGACCCTGTACTCAGCTGAACTCACTCTTACATACCCCCTCACTGGGGCCACTACACCACCTCCAACTGGAACTACTAGGCGTTATGTCCCTTGGGCTCCAGGCCTCTGATGACATAACTGGACCCTCACCTTTCCCCTCTATGGGATAACCCACCAGGTCATGGGGGCTGAGACTATATGGTGCCCCATACTCACCTTTCACTAGGGAGGCCCTGATGTGGCATTTCCTGGGGGCTGCCTTGCCACAGATAGCCCCATCACAACATCCAACCCTAGTAGGCTGTAATTTTAGGTCATTCCCCAGGGCCAGGAATCTCCCCCATCCCCATAGTTCCTACCCTTAACCTCCAGGTGCTGTAGATCCAACTGGTGATGCTATCCCTCTGGCTTCCTGCAGCAACTGTCAGCTCAGTTCTGAGGGTACAGGCTTATATAGAGGCTCCTTAGCCCCATTCTCCAATCCAGGAGCCCTCATGTGACCACCTTTGTACCCACCTCCGCTCTACCAAGTGTTCCCATGCTGCCTTTGCCCGGGCCCAAGGTCTCATATGCCCTGGCTTCATGGGTGCACCCCGGAGGTTACCCCTGCTGGTATCAGGGGGACCCCTGAACTCTCCTGCCACGACTTTGATTGTACCTTCAGTGGAGGGTCCTCCCTTGGGGTATCCACCAGCGTCGGTGCGTTCCTCGACGGGTATTCTCGGAGCTCCGTCCTCCCCTACACCCCAGCCACTCGCCAACTTAGGCCTCAACGCTGTCCGTGATTTGCCACCCTCTCTCCCTAGTACGCCGGCCACCAACAACGGTCTTCGGGTTGGGCGTACTGCCTATAGGGACGCCAGCCTGGCCCCTCCGGCCCGGTACCTGCTTTGCTCTGGTCGTCTGCGAGGTCACCATATCTACCACCGACTCCCCTCTGTATGGGGCACCTGGTTACCTCACTGATGCCCCCTCTTCCGATGCGGCTGGCTTTGCCGCTCCTGCCGTTTACGCCGCCACTGACTCCGCTACCAGCTTCACGGCCCGGGATCCAGCTAGCTCCTTCCCCAGCTCTACTGCTGGTGCTGCAGCTAGTTCCTTCCCCAGCAAGGCTGCCTGGGGCCCTCTTTGCCCATCTTCCGGCTCTACCACCGGCGTTGCCACTGGCTCCTTCCCTACACTCCGCGGGTGGCGGTTGACTCCCTGCTCGCTGAGGCTCGTTGCTCCAGCTTCCTCTGCTCAGCCGCCTCGTTGCCTTGGCGGGGCTGCCTTTTGTTCCTTCCAGATGGCATAACCCACCCCCGCTGCTTTGCCACACCTGGATAAATGCCTGGCTGATAACCCGCGCCGGCGTTCTCAGCACATGTGCCTCCCTCAGATCTTCTGGCTCTGCAGGAGGTAAGTGGGACCCTTTTCTGCCCCGGGGACAACCTTGTTAGGCTGCATCACACCTGCCAGGTGTTCCACAGCCTCCTCATACCTCTTAAAGTGGCAGGCACAAAAGGTGGCCTGCCACAGCCCTACAGACATGCCCATGCTTCGCAGGTGGTATCGTTCAGTCATTCTCCTATCGGAGCTCTGACATTCTTGGTCTCCACCCATTTTCTCTCCCTGGAGCTTTCTAGCCCAGGCCCACTGTGTTGGTCCTGGCTCCTTGGCTCCAGCCCATGTTTTACCCTTTTGGGCTCTTATCTCTGTCCCTCCTGACCTTAGTTTCTGTCCATTTCTGGTCTGTGGGCTCTCCAACCATGTCTCTGCCCCTCCCTGCCCAGTGGGTTTCCAACCCTTGCTTCACCTTTTCCAGGAACTGGGCCCTTGCCCCCATCTCTTTCTCTTGATCACTCTCTACTGGTGGACCTTTGGTCCTGAGTCTTGCCCTTTTGGGCTACATTGTGGCTTGTACCATGTTCTCATATACTCCAGCCTTGTGTGCCTTCCTTGCACTGTGAGATCTCCTATTTCCCCTATCAGTCTCAACCCAGATCAGTGGTTAAAACTCAAAGAAAAAAAATAAGAACTTTGGCTTTAACACAGGGTTGGATGATTATTTCAGATGGAGGGCCACTTAATGAGTTTTGGGGACCTGTTGAGGGCCACATCCATCTCCCTCCTCTCTCCCCCTACTTCCCTCCCTCTCCGTCCTGAACCCAGCTGAAGGTGTAGCTACCCAGGAACCCCAGTACTCAGCTGCAGACCCAGGAGGGAACTTCAGCCACACCAGTCAGGCAGCAGCATCAGTTGTGGTTCAAAAGCCCCAACATGGAACCTGCCTTCAGTGTCACAGCTGACACTGCGCCCCCCCCCCCCTCCAGCATGGCAGAAGCTGCTGCCTGGGTCCACAGCTGAGCACCTGAGCTTCTGGAGCTTTACAGCTTCAGCTAGAGTTGGGACGGGGGAGAGGAGGACCCAGATCCATTGAATTTGACAGCCATCCATCCATGGGCCAGATCAAATCTGTTGGAAGGCTGGATTTATCTCATGGGCCATATTTTGCCCACCCCTGCTTTAAAGCAAACTAGAAGTCTGGCTGTCTCCCAATCTCTCTTTTCATTCTGGGTCTCAGTCCCCTGCCAGCCCTCAGCTCCTTATTTGCTATTCCAAAGCTTGGCACAGTCAGTCAGTCATCCAGTCAGTCATCTGACAGCAAAGCTCCTTCCGCTTTGGTCCCCAGGACTAGATTGCCTGCCCTGGCTCAAGCTCTGGATTTATGTTTCCCAGGCCCTGCCCCTTTCTGATCAGGTGACTTCCCTGGGCTGGCTGCAGGTATTCCTTAATTAGGCTTGCTTATTGATCTCAAGGGTAGTTTGCAATGGCTGGCTTCACTCTTGAAGCAGTGCTTCTTATAGCATTACTGCAGTGCCACCAGCACTACACTAGGCTGCTTAGTGCCCCCACAGGTTCAGTCCTACTGTATAACTCGTAGTCTCTAACACCCTGGTGGCCGGTCCTGCTGCAGCCCCTCATACGATTTTCCCCCCAACCTGGGGATCGTCCCTAGCTATTTCTCCCTTGAAGTAACAGGAGCCCTAGGTTACCTGTTACAGTTTCTGTACCTGTACATTTCTGTCTCATTACCGAGCCAGTTCACCTGACAGTCTATGATACACATCTTCAATTAAATCTTTATCATTCCCATTACAGTGGCCTTGGTTGTGTGCCCATATGCCCACATACCTGTTACCATGTCCTTTACCCATCACAATCATACAGAAGCCATCTGAGCACCCTGTTCCTACCCCCACTTCCCTGTCCCCCTCCCACATCCTCCACATGTTTCCCCAGTTCTTTCACTTATTGTATCATCATCATCATCATTGTCACTGTCTCTTATCATCTTTGTAATCATCATTCTCTCTGGTGGTCCTGCCTATGAACAGTCTAGGCCAGTCCTTCCTCTTTTGTGTGTCCTCCACCATCTTCTCCCCGTTGTCCCCTCCTTTTGTCTTCCTATACTGTAAATGCAGCTCACTCATTCCCATTCTGATGCAACCTCAACTGGGAGGTTCATGTGTCTGTACATGATCAGTGTGGCAGAATGCCACCTCTGTTTCTCCCCAAAAACTCTGCCCTGTGACAATTTGGTTAACATGGGCCCTGCAGAGGGCAGACATCCCATCTCTTTAGGTAACCTGAGTTGGATACATTCCTGAGGGAGGGGAAAAACCTGCTCCCTCTGCCTACGTGACTGGCATCACATATCTGGGTGAGGGGTTTATTCTCCCTATTGTTTTAAGCAATGCCAACCTGACTGGGAGAGGGCTAGAGACCCTGCCAGTCTACCCAGCAACCAACCAGTTATGCATTTCAAATTAGTTGGCTGATGTGAGACACCCCTGGGGAGGCACCCAGAGCCTGGAAGGTGGTCAGGTGCAATGAGGTGCATGACTCACAGCAGCAGCACACTGTACTGGCCCACCACTAGCAGGCTTCTAGTCTTCCACAGAGTGCTCCTGAAGCAAGAGATGTACTGGTTGAAGCAGGCTTTTGTGATCCCTTGCTCCTTGGTCAGGTGTCTGAATAGCACCACCTCTCTAGTGAGAGTCTTGACCCCTGTCACCATGATGAGTACAATTACTTTCCTCCACATTTCCTTGGCATATAAGCAGTTCCAGAAAAGGCAGTTAATTGTTTCCTCCTGCCATGGGCAGTTCAGTGGGCCTCTCTGCCCATTTTTGTGTCTCAGTGCCCTCACAGGGAGTGCCAGTTCAAGTCCGTGTGTTCCTTCTGCAGGTCTTTGTGGAAGATTTGCTCCCACCCAGCTGTTGCCTGGTAATAGGTCCTTGGGTGACAGTCTTTCCCTTGAGCTTACCACTTCCTGTATCTTACTGTGGTTCATCAGGATTGCTGGGGTCTTGTTGTGCAGCTTGTATTTGCTCCAGAAACATTCCAGGACTTTGTTGAACCATGGCTGCTCCAAGGTCGATGGGCACAAATTAGGTAGTGTACATCCACCAATATTGCATCCAGTGGCCTACAAAATATATAATTTACTAAAAGAAAAATTAAAGAATTAAAACACATTTATTTTAAAATATAAACATGTATGAAAGAAGTCACCCTTTAATTTATCTAATTTATTTTGTTAACTTATAAGTGATCAAAAGAAAGCAGCATGGAATGAAATTAAACAGCGGATTAGAAATATGAATTAGAATTTGGTTATAGATCTATATTGCACATAAATTTATTTAATAACTTTCTTCTATTAACTATCAGATTCTGTAAATGTAAGAATTAGGAAAATAGCGCTGTTCATCGAAAGAATAAATCACCTGTCTTTATGAATTCATTAGTATAAATGTTGTTCTAAATTAACTGAATAGAGTCATTCAGACTCCATTTCAGCTATCTACTCCTATTACACAAATGCTTTGCTTTAGAGAAATGTTCAAAGCCCATCAACTTCAATAAGACTCGAGCATGTATGTTACACTTAAACATTTCATAAGGTGGTATACTGAACTGGATCCTTCTTACTGAAGAAGCACAATAATGAAAGATTTAACTGAAAGATAAACAACCAGTAGCCACTTCATTTCAAGAGGCAGCTATAAACCTCTTAGACTCACAAAGATTGAAGCTTCTCTTGAACTGCTCTATTAAAAGTGTAAAAGGCATACTAAAAGTAGAAAATGTTGTAACAGCATCCAGATATTTGATTTTCTCTACTGAGCACATATTCTCTTCATATTTAAGATTTGACATTGAATGTTTATTATTACCCTCAAAGTATAAAATAGAGTCTAATAATTTAACTTATCGGAAACCCTTTATCTTATGCAAATTAGTGAGTTGTTGCTAAAGAAGCTAATTTTTAATTGTGTTGTTTGTGTACTGATAAATCTGTCCTGGACATGTGGGTACACAAACAGTAAGATGATTAGCTCCTTCATGTTGTGCACTATTGTTTGAGAAGCTTTCTCTTTGCTGTACTTCCTGTGAAATCAATGTTTCAGACAGCTTGTTCAAACTTAAGCTGAAAGAGATCTCCCTTTGGAACTTAGGCTTTCTAAACTGATTATTTTTAGGTGCCACTGCAATGTTGATTGTTAAGGAAGAACTAAAATTTGATATATTAGAAAAGGTTGGGTCATGCAACACAGAGAACTTCCCATTTTCTCTATTTTCCTAACCCATGGAATGAAGTAAAGGGAATAGCTAACAAGAAAGCTGAAAAAGAGAGGCTGTTGCAAATGCCCCTCTAAAAGGAAAAGGCACTGTGTTTTTGTACCTCACTTCTGAAATGGAAGAAGCTGACATATAAAATTATCTAGCAAGTAAGAAATGTTATTAATGGACAACAGTTCATGCCAAATAAAAGGATTATAGGGACAAAGAAGTGCTTGGACTAGAATAAGGTTTCACATATTTGTTTTAAACTAACATAATACTATGATTTAGCTAAAAAAGCGAATCTGATTATGTAAAGTCATTGTGAATCTGTTGTACCCCGTAAGCAAATGTTATATGTGCTTTCTGACAATAGGACATTTCCCACTACCTCTTCTGAATAACATGCAAGAGTGATACTCTTATATGTATAGCCAGCCCAGAGCCTACTCTGGTAGTAAAGAAGAAACATACTAATGAAGCCACTTCCATAATCTTATTTTATTTGTATTCTTTTTCTTTCCAACATTTAGCTCTGTTCTTTAATTTGCCAAGGAACCTTACTAAGCTAACCCGTCAAATGACTGAACTTCATTTTTGTCCGCAGCCAATGGAGCAGCAGCAAGTTTCCAGAGAGGGAGAGAGAGTGTTGGGCATAACAGCATGAGAAAGTCAGTGGTGCAACAGATGGTCACTGAGAGCTGGAGAAGACCCTTTCGACTATACCAGTATAGATAGCCAGTATAGATAGAGGGAAGAACTCTGAAGGGTCCAGCCAGCACCCCTCCCCCACCCCAGCACCTAGGGGCCATGGACTCCTTCCTGCCCACCTTGTTTCACCACTGCTCTGGAGTACAGCTGAAAGGTTGAAGTTGTGGTCAGAAAGAAAAAAAATGACTTTGCAGTAAGTGCAAGCTAACATGCATTAAATACTTTTTTTTTCACTGATGCTTAACTACTGTTTTAGTTTCCCTTAGCATAGGTAAGTGTACATATAGGCAGAGGAGCAGCTGATGCAGGGAAGTACCCCATTTTATGTTGTAGTAACTTGTTCATAAGTCATGTTAGATCATGACCCAAAATGGGTCTTGCCCAGTCTCTATTTATATATACATAGCTTTAGCTATCCAAAACCATGTGGTCAGATAATGCTTGTTACTACTTGTAGTCAATTGTCATATGCTAATTATCTAATTTGACATAAATAGTAAAGCAGATGCACAAAGTCTGGAGTTTGACCATTTGCCCTCCTGATTAAATTGTGTAACAGAAGAGCACAGACTTGCAAAAATATAGTCCTAGTATGATACTCTGTCAATGATACTAGTTGCCAAGACAAAAGCCTACGATAAACCTACTGGACAAACTTATTATCTGCTTTAATACCACCCATTTAAATAATCTTACAATAGGAAGGTCCAATTCACTTACTCTCTTTTGGAAAGGAAACATCCTGCTTCTTCAAGTGGATCAAATTCACTCTTAACCTATGTCACATGGAATTACATGAAAGTCACCAGAACTGCACAGCATGCCAATCAGTGCAAAATTTGGCTCATTGTCCCCTAGAAAAATAATGTCATGCCATGTTAAGAATAAGATCTGAACCTGAACCTGTTCAGCCTCAGCAAGAGGAGGCTGAGGGGGGGACCTGGTGGCTGCCTACAAACTCATCAGGGGAGATCAATAGCAAATAAGTCTAGAGCCCTTTTCGCCCCAGCACCACCTGGGGACAGTGGACAAGGAACAATGGTAATAAGCTGATGGAGAATAGGTTTAGGTTAGAGATCAGAAAGCAATATTTTACAGTTAGGGTGGCCAAAATCTGGAACCAACTTCCC
>JAGPOW010000261.1:54133865-54165508 GCA_030014935.1 Caiman crocodilus | reverse complement strand
GTCTTGTGAACCCAGCATTCATTCCTGCCTGTGGCAGGGGGTCAGGCTAGATGATCTGTTCAGGTCCCTCCTGACCCTAGCTACTATGAAACTATGAAGATTGGTTACACATGAATTTTAGAAGCCTATGTTGTTCAAAATTGTATTAAATACATTCCTAAAATATGTGAGTAGAATGATCAGAAGGAGACTAAAAAGAGAACAAAATATTGCTAGAAAAGTAATTTATTGTCAAGGGTCACATGATTTTCCCTTCAGCTATTAAGACAGTGGCTGGAAGGCTGCCAGTCTGAGAAATGTGGAGAATTTTAGATACCATTTTGCACTCAATACAGTAAGTGAGGAATCTCAGTGCTCCAAACTGTCTGCAAATCTAGCTGCTAATTGACTCAGTTAATCGCTGATCCTTTTTCCATAAAATTATATGATTAGAATATGCAGCAACTGGCAGTGTTGTGGATGATTAGAAACTGTTTCTTTTAATGAGCCTTACTAAGGCATGAGCAGTTAAAATATCATTAATCTTCAGGAGGAAAGGACCATGCTGGCCACTCTCCGTCAGGAAAAAAGAATTTTGGCAACAAAGAAGGCTTTTAAAGAACAGTTAAAAATGTGATTAGATGGATTGATAGTTATTATTATGATTAACCATCCATGGACTATGCAGTCATTCATGCCATCACTAATATAAACCTTTATACCTTTGGCAGACCATGAATTCTTTAGAGATTTGCTTTCTGAGTGCTTTCATGGTAGCTGACCCTTTTCTGAATATTGTACATTCCTCATTCAGGCTCTGATAATGAAATACACTGTGTCTCAACAAAATAGTACACTTGACAACAAATAAAAATAGGTTTGGTATAAAAATCCCTGCCACACACAAGAACTATTTAATAGAGGATTCCATGAATGTGGATGACATTTGTGTTTGTTGGAAATTAGGGTGGGTTGAGGATTTTTTTCTGCTTTTTGAATGCATGGACAGAGCGTAACGTATTATTTACCAATGGCGATATGGAGGACACAGAGAGGAAAATACTACAGGAAGGCAAAGGACAGTTAAGGGTAATTGTAATAGGATTTCTATATATAGCAAGGATGTGAACCCTCATTCTTTCCCTGTACAGGTCGAGAAACTGTCTGATATTTCTTCAAGAGCATTTTAGATGAGAACCATTTTCAGGTTTTATTAGATTAACATTTAATCAAATGTTATGTATTAGATCCTAGTCCATTAAGATAAAGATACAGTTGTGAATAAATACAGTTCAATAATTAGAATTGTTAAAGAATATTGGTAAACAGTTTTTTGTATAGATTATTTTTCAGTTACACAAAACTGAAAACAGAGTGATGTATGGATTTATTTTTAGACATATAAAACATGTCCTTCCACAAAGCTTATCTAGGTCATACCCAGATGAATGACTGTTGACAATAATGAACACCTGGGGGCAGATTATGATTTGAGGCAACATGATGTGTGAGACTTCTGCCATACAGCATCCAGTTCAGGACATCATTCTTTATCATCTGTACAACACCATAGACGTGCATGGCATAAATCTACATGACAGATAAAATGACAGGCTCCTAGTCTGAAGAGTTGATAGTTGTGATTAGACATAGCACAGCAAAGGATAACACTAAACAAAGTAAGGAAAGGGAGTATGGGAGGAAAAGAGTTGTACTAATATGAAAGTGTAAGAGATTAGGTAGGTAGGTAGATCATTCCTCCTCTGTTCACAATGCAAAATATGTGTATTTATTTAAAGTAGCTGTAATATGCAGGAATTTATGGATAGTTTATACAGTTAGAGCGTAAAAGGGAGTCTTCCAGAAGGAGGCATGTGAAACTTTAGGGCTATATTACCTGAGCATTAGAAAATCTTTGAATTATTATTTACTAAACCACCCACTGTCTTCATTATCCTAACAGTAGATTATTTGCAGTATAAATTTCACATTGCAAGTGAGCAATCAAAGCCTCTCTGAATCAGATATTTGCATGCTGCCTGTCACATTGGTATCTAGGAGCCCAATCCAGCTTCTATTGAAGTCCCATTGAGGAAATTCCTAGCCCCATTAGAATCAATGAGGATTTTGTCATTGATTTTGGAGAAGCTAGGATTTCACCCCTTGGCCACGTCCAGACAAGCGTGGACGTTTTGTTCCCCATTTGGGACACCTTGTGCTGCTGCTAGTTGTCCCTGGGGAATGCCCATGCCATGTGCCCTCAGGTGCATGGCAGGTTACCCTAGATAGGCCAGCACAACCCTCCTCCCTTCTCCCCCTTCCCCCATGCTGCAAGATAGCAGAGCAGGAAATGCCAGAATGTGTGGTATATGGCGCCACAGAGGGGTTGGTGGCACCACATATTGCATGGCCACACTTGTCTGGATATGGCCCTTTGATTGAATGCACACATGAAATTTGATAGAACAGTAACTTTTAAGGCTGAATTCCCTACTCGTAGATACAGCAAGTCTGAAAGAAAAACTATCTGAATCCAGCTTATTAGTGTCTGCTTTTAAACTTCAAGGCTGTTAACTGGAAATAGACACTTGGATTGCATTGACTCTGCATGTATGCCCTTTATTTGGTCTCCAGTACAATAATTTTAACTTCCATTTTTTATTCATAAAGCTTACAGTGCAAAGCAAATACATTAAATATGCTTGAATGTCATCCTTAAATTACAAGGCTAATTTTAGTAAATTTTGTAATAAAGGTACAGAAAAAAACAATATTTGAAGAAAGGTTAGAAATGTATATACTTTTCACTATATCAACAAACATAACAGATAAACAGTAACTTACAGGGTGTATTCAGTTTCTGCAGGGTTGCTCCATCTTCAGCACCAGGCCAAATAAAGCCCAAAATGCCATCTTGTCAGGCCTGCAGAGCTCCCCACAGATCAGGAAATTTGGGGCAGGAAAGCAGTGGCATTTTGGGGCAAGGGAGCAGTTGATATTGCCACCTTCCCACCTATCAAATTACCAAACCCCAAGTCCCATGTGGCAGGTTGGAACTGGACCATGCCCTCTCTTCCCCCATGGCTGGATCAGGGCCCTCTCTCCCATTGGTTAAATCGAGGCTGGGCCACGTCTCTTCCCCCACCCCCACCTGTGGAATTAGTTCAAGCTCCTTTTCTTTGCATAGGCAAATGGGGCCTGCCATGCCCACCTGGGACACCGAATTGAAACCACTGGTTGCACTGACCCATGGACAGACCAAGCACTTCCTATCTAGCCTAACAGGGAAAAAGAGTGAGCACCACTGTGTTACCATGATGTATTGCCTCATTGAGATTGCTGGTAGAAGGGCAGATGTTCTCGTTCTTTCCTATAGATAATGACACCATACATTCTCCACATGCCTGTGGGAAAAGGTAAGGTATTCTTTAAATTTATGAAATAAAGTTTCAACTGAATTACATATTTTTATACCATTTTCAAAATTTCATGGAGGTGCCTTGAATTCAGTTTCCATGACTTCTGTGGACACGCTAGGAAATCTGGTTGTCATACTAGATGGCAAAGCTAACCTATTTAACAATTTCTGTGCCTCCATTTTCCCCATAGGCCCCAGGGGAGGCATACCCAGACCTAGGGTCAGTGAGGATCTAGTCAGGGAACTTCTGGAGGGACTGGATATATTTAAATCAGCTGGTCCTGACGATCTCCACCCCAGAGTGCTGAGGGCCTATGTGGTTCCCATTTTCAAAAAGGGAGGAAGGAAGACCCAGGAAACTATAGGCCAGTTAGTCTTACCTCGATCCTGGGTAAGCTTTTTGAGAGACTTTGGCGCAGGTCCGTGAGAGGCCAGCAGAGGAGATTATGCTTAGGGGCAACCAACACTGGTTCATTAGAGGCCTTCTATGACCAGGTCTTCTATGACCAGGTTACAAAATCCTCAGATGCAGGGGTAGCAGTAGACGTAGTCTTTCCGGACTTTAGGAAGGCCTTCAACACTGTCTCTCACCCCATTCTCATTAAAAAAACTAGGGGACTGTGGTGTTGACACCTACACAGTCAGATGGGTCACTAACTGGCTGGAGGGCCGCACCCAGAGAGTGGTGGTGGACGGGTCATTTTCGACCTGGAGGGATGTGGGCAGTGGGGTTTCTCAGGGCTCAGTCCTTGGGCCTGCACTGTTCAACATTATCAGCGACTTGTACAAGGGGGTAAAAAGCACCCTGTTCAAATTTGCAGATGACAGTAAGGTGTGGGGGAAGTGGGCACACTAGAAGGGAGGAATAGGCTGCAATCGGACCTAGACAGTTACAGGGGTGGGCAGATGAGAACAGGATTGGTTTCAACACTGACAAGTGCAAGGTACTGCACCTGGGGAGGAAGAACCAGCACCATACCTACAGGCTGGGGAACTCCCTTCTTGTCCGTTCAGAGGCAGAACAGGATCTCAGAGTCATTATTGATGCCAAAATGAACATGGGCTGACAGTGTGGGGATGCGGTCAGGAAGGCCAACTGCACCTTGTCATGCAATGCACAGATGCATCTCAAGCAGGTCCAAGGAGGTGATCCTCCCCCTCTATGTGGCATTGGTCAGGCCGCAATTGGAATACTGCGTCCAGTTCTGGACGCCGTGCTTCAGGAGGAATGTGGACAACATGGAGAGAGTCCAGAGGAGGGCTACTCGTGTAATCAGGGGGCAGCAGGGCAGGCCCTATGTGGAGAGGCTAAGGGACCTGAACCTGTTCAGCCTCCACAAGAGAAGGCTGAGGAGGGATCTAGTGGCCATTTACAAGCTAGCCGGAGGGGACCAGCAGGCACTGGGGGAGTCCCTGTTCCCCCGAGCACTACCAGGAGTGACAAGAAATAATGGTCACAAGCTGGCAGAGGGTAGATTTAGACTAGATATCAGGAGGCGCTACTTCACAGTCAGGGCAGCTAGGATCTGGAACCAACTTCCATGAAAAATTGTGCTGGCTTCTACCCTGGGGGTCTTTAAGAGGAGGCTAAATGAACACCTTGCTGAGGTTGTTTGAGCTCAGTACTCTTTCCTGCCCTGGCAGGGGGTTGGACTTGATGATCTGCTCAGGTCCCTTCCGACCCTACAAACCATGAAACTATGACTACCATTGACATTACAATTTTAATAATAATAGAATGTGGTTTTGGTAATTGTTATACAGGAAATATATCAAATAAAACATTTCATTTGGATTGAGTGCTGGTATGATTCAACAACTTGGCTTCTTCCATCTTGACATCTCTGTAGCTAGTTAAGTTGAGTTTGCACAAACCCTCATATGAAAGTGGGCTTATATTGAATGCAATTATGTCCAGTTATCTTTGCCTAGCGTTTCCTGTCACAAGAATGTAGGCAGTTCATGCAAAATGAAGATCTCCAAAGATAACTATGATTTAGGCAAATAGCTAAGTAACACTAGCAAATTCCAGATGATATCTCATCACACAAAGAAAAAGGCAGAGTTTTCACATAATTAAATACAACTGTAAATGTAATTTTTTTCTAAGACACTAAGGCTAGGGACAGAAGTTACACATAAACCAGTATAAGAGGTCAGAAACTGGTTCAAATCTGTAACACAACAGAAGTTCCATGCACATAAACTTTTTTCAGTTTTAAATCTGGATGGATTTAAACCACAACTTGTCATGCATGCACAGATGCATCTCGAGCAGGTCCAAGGAGGTGATCCTCCCCCTCTATGCGACACTAGTCAGGCCGCAGTTGGAGTTTTAAATCTGGATGGATACAATATCAGACTTAACTGATTTTGGTTAAATAATGTTATTGAACTTCTGTTCCAGATCCCCTGCATATTTAAGTTAAATCACAGTCTCCCAGCATCCCAAGATGCTTTGCACCTCCCCCATAAATCCCTATTTCCTCCTGCAGGGAGGGTTGGCTAGCCTTGGCCCAAGCTGTCTGCTCCATCTGAGCAGGGAGGCATGCTCTAGCCAGGGGTGGGCAAAATACGGCCAGCAGGCCTTATCTGGCCCACCAGGCCATTCTATCCAGCCCACATGATTTAGCCAAAAGATTTAGAAAATATTTATTTGCTCCTGGCTGCCTGTCAAACATGACAGGAGCCAGGGGTAATAGGACCCAGGGGGAGCCATCAGCAAGACACAGCAGCCCATCCCTGCCTGACCCCCAGCCATTTTCCTGCCTTCCTGCCTCCACACTGCTCCAGCACCACATGGCTTCTGGCTGCATCACCTGACCACAGGAGCACAGAGCCATGCCAGTACCCTAGGGGTGTTTGTGTGTATGGGGGGGGTGCATGTGTCTGTGTAGGGAGGCACTGTGTGTGCATGTTCATAGCATAAGTCCTACATGCACACCCCACCATACACATGCACTCACACACCCCCTCACATTGCCATACATGCAGACACCCACACCCCCTCACACTCCAGCCATCCTCCCCTATACACGTTCCCCCACAAACCCCATACCCACACACACCCCACATATCCACACCCACACCCATATGTTTCCTCAGCCCACACCCACATCCCCATACCTACCCACCCCTCACAGACACACCCACACCACATACCGACATACCCACAGCCTCCCATAGACCTATACCCATCCCCTCACAATATACAAGAGTAAGACTTCATTTTAAGCTATTATATACAATCATCTTTATGTATCCTACACAGAAAACATGTAAATCAGGACAAAAATATATTTTTAATTCAAATTAATGAATGTTCTAGATGTTTGCTTTTTAGAATATAATTTGGTATTTTTCTGGTTCCAAGATGATAAAACTGCTTGCTAAAAGGAATACTTCCAGGGGCAAGGGGAGGGAGTGCTGGTGGTAAAGGTCAGGAATTACAGGACAGGACTTCCAGTCACATGATGACAACCAGGGGGCAGGGCACCTGTCAATGTGCTGGGCTACCTATGCAGCTTTCAACAGCTTGCCAAAACTGAGTAAGCATCCCTCCACCCAAAATACTTGCCCACCTCTGCTCTAGCACAATCCCAGCTTCTGGCCTGAGCTACTGCAGGCATGTGGCTGCATTTCTGGAATCAAAAGTGAATATCTGTTTGCTTGCTTATCAGTTCAATCTGTGTAGCTTAGACTAATCTGTGAAGAGTGAATCAATTCAACCTCAGGTTTTTTGACTGTCTGAGCCTACTCTGCTCTCTCTGAGCACATGGAAGTGAGGACTAAATTTGAAAACACTGACCCTGAAATAGTCAAATTATTACACCTACCCATACATCTAGCTCATCTAGAATTGATGCATTTTCCCATTTTTGAAACTGCTGCATGTTTTGGCACAGATCCTCCATAAACCCACTTTTAAACCGTACTTTTGCATCTATTTATATATAGTGCAAACTAAGCTTGATATTAGTTCAAAGCCAAGAGGCTCATCTAGTTTATTGGCCTGGGCTCTAGCCGAGTCAACAGTGTTTCAGGCCATGGTGACCCCACAGCTCAGCACTGCTCACTGTGTGTGTGTGTTCTAGATATCCCACCAAATGGAGCCATGTACTAATTAGCCCCCCTCTCATGACAGGAATTGGGTGTTCTCATCGTGAGACTTGGGATCATAAAAAAAATATATACAAAGATGAGGCACAGGGCAATCTAGTGTGGCTCTACCTCATGGAGGGCAGGGCCACACTAATCATATGCAACAGGTTGAGAGATGGGGTGAGAAAGGAAACCTGGGTGAGCTATTTGGAGCTAAAACAGCCTCCATTTTGTGATGTTTGCAAGACATTTAAGTCTGATGAAGAAACAGAAATGACTAAAAATGGGAGAGGCACAGCTTAGCTGTGGGAGTAAAGAGGAAGTCAAAATGTATTAGGAGTAGTGGCTCGCCATAACTTCTAAAAGGGCTGGCACTGAGAGGAACTGAATACAATGGGCATTACTATATATCCTATTCAGGTGTTCTTGTAGTAAGTTCCTATTAGTATGTTTGCCTAATATATGTTATGTGTGTAATTAAGTTCAGTCAGTGATGGTTGTATTTAATGAGTGTCATAGTTTGCATTACTAAGCATATGTTGATTTTGGTATCAGTTTAATTACCGATAGTGTCTTTAATGAACAGTGTATGCAAATGTAGAGAAAAAGAGCTTTTTTTTCCCCCATTCTGATTGGGTGGGGAGAAAACAACCTTATATTTGAGTGAATCCATATATATTAAGAATAAAACTTTGCTTTGGTTAAGTTCAGTCACTGTACTGTAATGAGCAGAGTTTAGCTTTGGATGTCTCTGCAATATTGTTTAATATTTAAATGTTAAATTTCTCAAAGATAAATTTCTGAAGATGGTATCTTTTTTAAACAGATCTTTTTTATACAAAAAAACCAAAAACCTGGGGTTGAGATAAATATCTAAACATCCACTGGGGCCCTAAGCATGTATACTGAGGGTAAGAAAATGCCATAATATTTACCAGAAAGTACACGTACCTCCCCAGCAGCTCCCAAAGCTCTGTCTTACTTAAACATTATCCTTCAAAAAATTATACTACTCCTTTTCCAGCTTTCTGATTTCTGCTCTCTTCCCCCAGGAACTGATTTCTGCTACTGTTTTTGGTTGTGGTTTTTTTTTGTCTTGTGACACAGCTGTCCTGACAAAACTCAGAATAGGGGATAGAGCTGTGAAGTAGCTTTCTGCAATTGAGAGGCAGCCATAACAGCATGGGATAGGGCCTTTTGCTCATCTATAAAATCTAATCATTACCTTTTTAGGTGCAAGTACATATGAAGAGCAAAGTCAGGGTGGATTGATTCAGACATATATCCAGAAAAGATGTTTCACTTGATAGGCTGTCTCAGTCTAGCATGTTTGTTAATTATGGAAGTGAATGTAAACATGTGGAGATGGTTATGCAAAGTGAAGCACAGATTCATATTTTATAATAATAATTTTGTCCATTTAAAAAATAGTTCGTCATCTGTCTACTAGAATAATGTAGATTTGCAAATGGGGATGGAGGAAGAACCTTTTTTTTTTTAATTAAAATTAATCTATTGATTTAGAAAAGTACTGGATTGATGGGCCCTCAGGTGATCTGCTTAACCACACAACAGAAATAATATGGACATGGTTCCCTTACTGCAGCTTTTTTGTGTTCTCAGAAAGGATAGTCTAATTATGTCAATGATAAATATTAAAAAAAAGGTAAAAAATATACCATAATTTTTCCTAAATTATTGACTCTATTTGTCACATCAAAAGGTTAATAACATTAGTCTTTTCAGTCAGTGCAGTAGAATGACAGATATACAATCTATAGAGACACTTAAACTGAGCTTTTTGGCTCAGAAAAAGCAATCACTATATACTCAGCCAATTACAAACAAGTTAATTTATGTACAAAGTTGTCCTTAGAAATGCTTTTGATTACCAGTTATCACTAACATTTTTTTAATGTTATATTTATTTATTTTTGTAACCTGAAGTTCATAGAATCATTGAATCGTGTTATAAGACAGAGTTTGGTGAAGACTGTTGTAAGCAGAGAGAATTTTAGCCTCCAGCCATTAATATGTTCATATTACATATAGTCAAATAACAAAAAAAGAAATAAACTCCAGAATCAGCTTTCTCCCCAGTCATGGCTGTTCTTAATGGGGTTTTTTTCAGTTAAAGGACAGACCTCTTTTATCTCAGCCCCTATTTTCCTCCGCAGCAGAAGTCAGTCTGTTCCCTTTTATTTTGTGGTGTAGCAGCATAACTAGCAAGTTTTGGTTCCTGGGTAAAACTGTGCTGTAAAGCTGGGAGTCAGTCTTACCTGCCATGGATGCTCAAGATGGCCGGTTGTTCCCGTTGCAGCACACACTACCCAGCCCCCAAGATGGTGCTGCTTCTGCTGTAGCTGCAAAGTAGTGTCCCGGTACTTGGCTGCTGCTGCTGCTGCTGCTGCGACATGGACTCCCCAGGCAGATGTCATTCTGGTGCCTCCTCAAAATCAGCGCCTGGGTCTGGTGCCCCACTCACCCTCTCCTAGCTATGCCACCATTCTGGTGAGAATTATTTGCCACTATTGCTCATAAAAAAATACCATGCGTCTTTATATAGGGTTCTAGCGCCTAACAACAAAGCAAATGTCAAATCTGTGAAAAAACGTCCTACCTGTAAGAACAGCAGGAATAGAACAATACACAGTTGAACAAGTAGAATTACTTTCACCGGAGGTTTTCAAGAAGAAGCTGGACAAACATTTCACAGGGATGACTGAGGAATAGCGCATCCTGCATTCATGCAGATTGGACTAGATGACCTTTGAGGTCCTGTCCAACCCCATGATTTGGTTGTTCTGTTATTCAGAAAAGCATATAATTCCAATGCAGGGTTGTAGCATCTGACATGCTATTTCACGCCTTCATTCCCAGGGCTATCTCAGAACCCAGTTCTCTGAGTTCCCCATTTCTGCCAAGAGATTCAGTTTTGTAACCTAGAAATGGTTTGATAATTAAAAAGATATCCATCCAAACTTTTGGGTACTTCTCTGACTGAAGCCTCCAAATCTTCTGAGGTTTGATCAGTACTGTTCTAAAGTATTTACTGATCATTGTATCAGGAAAAGTTATTGAACTATAGCTATGTGTAAATTCATTCCAAAGTATAGGCTAAAGTAGTTGAATTTTTTAAATGATTGCTTATGAGCTCAGAAGAAAAGTCTATAATGTATAATTGCAAATTTTCTTTCAGTTGTTCACTGCTGTATACTGATCTCAGCTTCCATATGTGACAGTGACTCCAGGAGTCAGCACCAAGAATATGATTCTTTTAATTAATACACATAATAACACACTATTGAAAAACAATATGTCAGGCTATGAAATTTCTCAATGTCAGATATCTCCTAAATAGTCTTTTCTTTCATGATGCCTGATTCCAATTGGCCTTTCTCATTTTTGAGAAATCTTTTGAGTAGTTTTAATGTATGCTAATAAACCTTTTGGCACCAGATTGCAATTTTAATGTGCAATCTATATTATCACATAACAAAACAGGGAAGAATGTTCTTTAGATACAATTTATAGTTATAATAGTTTAGCTGTGGCTTTTTTTGCTTCCTGTACTAAAATCAATTCTTACCATAGCTATTAAGTCATTATGTGTGACACTCAGTACTTTATAATAGCAAGATGTTCTTGTACAAGGAACATAAAACTACTTTTCAAAATGGGAGGTTCTCAGCTCTGTAATAGAAATATATATATCATAAGAGCCACTTGTATTGTGTTACATTTTTTACTTGTCTGATTCTGCTACTTCTACTCACTTTCCCCAGGAGTGTCTAAAAATAATAATCAACATAGGAAAGAGTCTGACTAATCCTCAAAGTTCAGATGTAATAAATAAAGGAAATTTTGAACTAAAAAAACACATGCTATTCCATGTTTATTGTCCCTTACACTATGTCTGTACACCAAAATGGAAAAGGGCAATTGTAGCATAAGTAGGCAGATCTGTATTAGATTTAACCTAACTACCTCACATATAAATGGAAGTGTAGACATGGGAACACGTTTCACCATAGGCTAACAACCACACAACTTGTTATCCAAGGACCCTGCATATATGCCTGGGTTGCTAGCCCACCCCACTGTGTCTTCAGGTATATTGGTAATCATGCTAACTAGTTTAAAGCTCACGCAGGATTGCATACCTGTGCTACAATCACACTTTCATTTTGCTGATAAAGATACTCTCAGTGAATTTAAATCCACATTTTTTTTGCTTGTAAGTAAATAGGTGGCTTTTCTCTCAGTCCCAGAAATTGGGGTTTAGATACCAGGCAGTTTGTTTCTGGTGAATCTTTTACCAGTGGAAATTTTAATGATTATCATAGGTGGTGGAAGACCAGGGGTGCCGGTGCTTAGCCCCCACAAGCACAGGGCAGCAGGTGGGGCTGTAACACAGCCTGGCCATGGGCTCCAGGTGGCTGCAGCAGGGGAAAGGAAGGGTGCACACCACAGGAGTGTGGAAGGAGTGGGGCTAGGGCAGGGGCAGGCGCTACACAGCTGGGGCAGGGTATGGGACAGAGCCATGAGCGGCTCATCCAGGGGGCACAGCTCCTGCTGCTACAGGAGGGCATGAGGGGGGATTGTGCCCTGAATCTGCATGCAGGGAAGGGCACACTGACACTGCAGGCTGGGGCCAGAGCTGCGCTGGGCTCTTCCCAGTGGGGGCTGGGCTAGAAGGGAAGCTACAGGAGTTGCTGCAGCCACTTCAGAATTTGCCGTAGCCCCCCCACCTCCTTCCCAGTGCCTCTGCTGCCATCCCTGAGCACAGCCCAGCCCAGCCCCCCTGCTGGGAAGAGCCCAGCATGGCCCTGGCCCCAGCCTGCAGCAGCAGCCACCCTCCCTCAGGTGCAGATCCAGGGGCACACGCACCCCATACCCTTCTGGGGTGCATGCAGCGGCTGGAGCCACCACTTCCTTTGCATGCTAGGCATCCCCTGGACAAGCCACTTATTGCTCAGTCCTGTGCCCCGCTCCAGCGACACAGGGCCTACCCCTGCCCTAGTCTTAACCCCACTCTCTCCCTCACCACCATGGGGGGTGGCAGATCAAGGCCCCAGCAGCAAGGGAGGAGCAGGGTATAGGCAGAAGCAGGGGCTGGGGTTAGTAGGGGCCCTGGCCAGGCCAGGTGGTAGGACAAACAGAGGCCTGGGGAGAACGTGCCCCCCTCCCCAATCTGTTTGCAAGGTGGAGGCAGTTACTGTTGCATGCTGCACTTTTCTCCATGCTGCAGCTGTGCTGAGAGCGGTCAATGCTACATGCCTGCCACTGCTGGGATGCACCATGCCCCCTGCCTGCCTGGCAGTGGGACACACGTGGCTCTTGGGCTCAAAGCCCAGTACACAGTGGCATCCACCTCCAACCAATGCACAGATCAAGGGGGCACATGCCCCACAGGCCTCTGGTTGTCCCACCACCTGTCCCAGCTTGGGCCCCATTCACCCCAGCCCCTGCTCTGGCCTGTGCCCTGCTCCCTCCCTCGCCACTGAGGCCTCAATCTGCACCCCCACAGCCCTTTCCTCTTCTCCTGCCCCTTTCCCCACTGATTTACATGCTGCGCTCAGCCCCCTGAATAATATTTTCTCCCTCTACCTATGGTGTTAATTTAACAAGAATAGAATCCAGGTCACTTTTTCACACCTCTGCTGGCTCTATACTGCTAGCTGGGCTATAAAGTAATTCAACATCTACTGCAAACACAGTACTGAAACATTTTATACTGTGGGAAAAAAATAAAAAATTTTGAAGTCCAAAGATTGATTTGAATTAAACAGCTTTGTTTTTTTTTAATTTTTTATCAGAGAAGATGTGAGAATAGAATAGATGACACTTATGTAGAGTCAAGGAAGTAGTGCAGTTTATATATCACAGACATACTCCCCTGTGATAATATAAGATCCAATTCTGTTTGGAAAGATGCATTATAATCTTCTTGTATATGTTTTACAGTATCAATGGGGAGGCAAATGCAGAAGCAAACTGATGTTCTAAGCCTATTGTTTCATGCATTTTTATTTCCTTTATATACCATAAGCATATTAAATAAATACATGAAATACAATAAACAGTAAGAAACTAATCCATTGGATTGGGACTGATTTGCAAGTATAACCAGTATAATTAATAAATCCATTAATTTAGAGCATGGAAATCAATTTAGTGAAGCAGAAGTAAATGGAAAGTAACCAAGAAGCCAAAAACTGCTTTTAGTTATGCCAAATTCATACAGCTGATTTCAGTTTTTAATATTAATTGTATTTTATAGCCAAAGCACTTGGAAGTGATGTCATGGGCAAGGGTTTTACTGTGCTAAGCTAGTGGTTCTCAACCTAAGTAAAGTGAAGGTGCTCCTCAGAAAATGCCGTTCTTTTTTTTACTACAAAAAAAAATAAAGCAATTCTTCTTTTGTGAAGAACTCAGGAAGACCACAGCAGGTCAGAATGTTTTTTACACTGGATTCCTATGTGAAATCTCTGGGTTTATCTTATGAATCAGCACCCTGGGTGAGAATTACTGTGCTAGGCACCGCACAAGCACAGAACAACAAATCACTTCCTGCCTCAAAGAGCTTACAACAAGAAACAACAGATAGATAGAGACTGATGAGAGGGGGTGCTCAAGGAAACAATGAGAGAATAACAGTCAGCATGAAAGACAGTATCAGAGCACACTGATGACCTAACTCTTAAGTTAGGTCAGGGTATCATAGGAAAGGAGAGTTTTAAGTAAGGATCTGAAGTATGAGAGTGAGGTAGCTTTGCAGATTAATTGTGTTGAACCAACATAAATGAAAACAGAATTTGGCCCAGTAAATCTTAGTATATTTCTTCAGGGAGCTGCATTTTAAGACAAAATAAAGAACAAGAAAACATATATTTATTGTAACTTAATTATCTTTTCAACATACCAGAATGGATCCCAATGCAACTAAAGTGTGGGCTACATTCTGCAGCTGAGGTATGGTCTGCTTATGCCACAACTAAACCCCCTGGCTCTGTTTTGTGTCTTCACCATAAAGGGGGCAAGAGAGGTAGGGGGAAGACATATCAGATCTTTGGTCCTCCATCTGAATTGAGTCTTTTGCTGGTGCAATTTAGAGAAGCTGGTAGTGGTTCTAAATAGCACTTGTGAATGTATCCAGCCCCATGAACTTTATTTCTGATACCTTCCAAGTCTGACGCGCCTGGAAATTTCCATTTATTTCCAAACATAAAGGTGTAGACTCTCCTTTGCTGTTTTTCAGATTAATTAAGAAAATATATATATTATCAAAAAAGGTCGTACTCTAAGGCTTTGTTACACAAATCACAGGCTTAATGTTAGGTATTCTATGTAATAGATATGGTTAGTATTTACAGTTCTGGAAGCTATTATCCTGACCTAGATTGGTTGTAAATTTTAGCAATATGAGAGGGAAGAATGCCCCACAGTATAAACTGTGAAACAAGGTATTATAATAAAGGTTTTAATTTTAACTTATACACCTAACTGACTATCCTTATGTTTTTCAGATAGCCTCTGTTTGTGGTTGTATATATATTTTCAGTACAATTACTTGATGCTCTATTTAAAGGTATTAATTTACTAAAACTGAGGTTTCATTGACTAGGGGTAAGTCAGCCATGTGACCTTTTTTGTTTTGTGAAGATGGTGGTGGATGCAACTAGTTTTATTCTTTCCTTCTGCAGCCAGTGGGCACATCTGCCCATGATGCTTTACTGCTCATTAGCCTAAAATAATGCACATTAAAAATAGTGAATTTAGGTTATTCACACCTAAATTTGATACTTGAAAATGCAGGTATCACAATTAGGCATGAATAAAAGCAGATAACAAATGTGTAGATATGTTAAAGCACATTACTATTATGTATATCTACTGATTTGGGACTAAAATCCCAAATCAGTCGACATACACATGTGCTTTAACACCTGCATGTGTAGATGCCTGCCTAAACCCTTACTGTGCATTAAATTTAGGCGTGCTTAAATGTATATGTAGATATGACCTGTGTGTAGCAATGGGATTTTGATTAAGCAAGAGTGTACTTACATTATTACTTCTACCCAACCTAAACCCACTACATTAAAATACATTTTCTCCCTTCCTGAAGACAGTCCAATCTGCCCCCAGAACCTCTGCTGAGCATCAGGGGCCAAGGTCAAGACATATATTACTTCTCCTCCATCTGCAGTATGTTCAGAACTCAGCAGGGCACTGCACACTGAAAGCATAAGAAGTCTACCACCAGCAAAATCAGACAACATCAAGTTCTTTGACTTCTGGCTCCCATGTTCTCCACTTTCTGTATCTTGTGCAGTATTTAGAGCCAAGCACAAAAGGAAACACAAATAGAGGACATACTTGTTCCAAGAAGGATCGTTGTGAACTTTTCCTTTTTGCAGTGATTCACATGCCACTACCTCAAGATAATGCAAAGACAGAAGGCTGGCTAATATGGCCTATCCTAAATGAGGACAAGTCCTAATACAAATCTAATCTTAAAGGCATTCTGCAAGATTTATAAAGGCGTCTCATCTGGTCTTCCATCCCCGTGCAAACTGTGGAATGAGCTCACTTGGAGAAAATAGTAAAGTGAAAAGAATTAAAAGATCCTTCATGTTTTAAAATCAATACAATGGACAAACCAAGAAAAATAATTGGTAGATACACATTTCATCAGATTTTAAACATCTATGTTAATAAAATTGGATTGGAAATCTACTGACATTATCAGTCTTGCTGATTATATTTATCTTATACATTCTAATTTTAAGTGTCCTTCATAGTTAATAGGTATTCAACATGCAATAGCTATAGTTTAACTGTCACTACTTAATCTTGCAGTTCTTCTGTACATGGAACTCTCATTAAAATCAGCAGGAGCTGAGTATACAGAAGACAAGTATACAAAAGTGAGGTGTGAGAGAAAACTGATCTTGATAACCAGGGATCCAGGTTTTCTGTTTCTTACCGAAAAAAAAAAGTAAACAGCAGATTTTACCTTTTGCCAGAGGCAAACATGGGTTAATCATTTTACCAGAGAAACCCACAGATTTTGCAATGAGCTCCCTGCAGGCTGGCAGAGTTCCAGCCTGCAGGGAGCTGGGAGGGCCAGGAGGAAGGCGGTGAGACACGGGGCGCCACGTGCATCTACAATGCACATGACCCCAGGCAGTGAAAGCAGCTCCCGCAGGTAAGTTGGGGGGAGGAGAAGACAGGGTTTGAGGCCCCATAGGGAAGGAGGGAGCTGGACAAGGCTGGGGTTGCTGCCTAGTGGGTAGGGGTATGGGGCTTGGGGCCCGGGACTGCAATGTGTGGCTGCAGTGAGGGCAGCAGTGCAGGTTTGCACCCCTCAAAGCAGCCCCTGCACAGGAGCCACATCAGCAGGGTAGCACGGAGCTCACAGCAGCAAACAGCTTCTCTGCGTGGTCCCACTGTGCCCTATCGTGCCAGGTCATGCCTGCCCAGGGGAGGGCAGCAGGGCAGGAGCCCGTGCCTGCAGCCTGTACCTGCCCTGCGCACAGATCTGAGGGGTGAGGATCTCACTTGCTCCCCTCAGAAGTGCACGCCATGGTGGGGAACCAGCCTCCCTAGCAGCAGGCAGCAAGGGGGAGTGGTGGCAGGTGGCTGTGGACCTAGGTCCACAGCCCTGGCAGCTGGGGGCCCCTTCTGGCCAGGCTCAGGGAGAAGGGGCTGTTGGTCGGGGGCAAGAGGCACCAGCAGTGCTGTGAGGGCTGTAAAGGGGAGTGACAGGCATGAGTGGGGGGAGGAGTGTTTGGAGCCTTTCATTTTAATAACTAATTTTGGGGGGTTATTAGAGAATTTGTGATTTTTTTTTATCAGAGAATTTGTGATTTTATAACAGAGAAAACCAGGATCCCTGTTGATGACAGTACACAGGAGAAATATAAACAAATGGAGTTTTTTCCCCCCCAATAAAACTATTTTATCCCAGACCACATCTATTTCACTATTAACTGTATATTCTTAATTACTTTTGAAAGTACTAGCAATCCAAGAATAAAGCTCCAAGAATGTAATACTTTTTTCAGACACCAAAGATGACATAAATTCATTAGATCTTCCAAATCAATCCACTTTGTTACTTTTGGCACATTTGCAAATTTTTGTATAATAAAACATTTCATAAAGAGTTTAGTAAATTGCATTTAGCACCATGCCAGCAATGCAACCCAAAAACTCTAAAATGCTTCTAAATTAAGCCCTTGTCTTTCAATAATTAGAGATTTTTAACAGGACAATATATATATGTGCTGACAGCTGCTGCATTTGGATCATAAGTGAAAATAAGCCTTCCTTGCTCTCTCTCTAAACAAAAACATAGAAAACCAAAGGAGCTATTTCCAATGTTGTTATTTTCTGAAGTAATGTCAGAGTTACATAGGAAAGATAATTATGAAGAATGCAGAAAAGAATTCATTCCATGAGTAGATCTGAAATGAGTTAGAAATGTATTTTCACCATCTGCTACTCTCATGAAGTCTAGGGATTTATAAATTAGAGTTATGTATGGGACTAAATCTGAGATTTGGTGGCTACTGCAGAATCTGTATCCTCAAAACAGTAGTATCATGTTTGAGATGAACATATCAGACATTCTCAATTACATTAAGTATCTTCCATCAGTGAGGAGGGATGCATAGTCTGAGCTGGTAATTTTGTCCTCTTCATCTCTACAGTACATTGCTACATATGGTAAAGGACAAAATGTATTTATTTGTCAATTTATTAGATTTACCTGCCATATGCAAAAAGCTCAGAGTGGCTTATAGTAGACAAACAGCCCTCAAACAAGTCTCCAAAACTGAGAACTCCAATCCTCCCTCTCCTCCAACCATAAGATCCCATATCCAGTTTCCACTCTCAGTCATAGTGATGGAAACGTAGAGTAACAGAGGGGAGGATTTGGGTAAAAGCTTATAGTAAGAGAAATCTATGTACATTTCAGTACAAAGTCCATAGGTGACCATGGGCAGCCAGTTTAAATGATTATATTCTCTCCCTTGTGTCTCAGTTCTGAACCGCTGCAAGGCACGGTTATCAACAAGTTCAGTTACAAAGGACACCTACAATTAAGCTGCACCTTTACTTTCCTGGTTAAGGTGGGAGGCATGAAATGAATGAGTATTTTACCAGCAGTTACTCTGAGATCTGCTGAGACAAATGGCAGTTTTTGCTCTAGACCCCCTCAGTCCTTCATGGCTGAAAAACATTTGACAGAGCCACACGTTCCATAATTTATTCATTAATGCTTCCAAAATCCCTTTTCAAAAGGAGTTTCACATTGTAGAAGGGGGACTGATTACAAGTCAATAATACATGTTCAGCATTAATCTAATTAATTACAGTGTCTATAGTTCTAATCATGGGGGGAAAGCTGCAAAAAGAAGCTGCTGGTATCAGAACAAACTGGTTTTAAATACAAGCCAGTAGAATGTAATCAGGATCCAGGGAAAGCATAGGAAGCATGCATGGGACTGGGACTTTCCACCCTTTCTCTGGATCTGCTCAGTTGGCTGTGTTACCCTATAATTGTGGAAGCTCAAAGTAGCACTGGAACAAATGAATCTCTCCTAGGCAATTGCTATCAGTTGTTCAGAACTGCAGAGCTCTAGGACAGTGATTCTCAGCCATGGCACTCTGGGGGTACCATGACAGCTTTTGAAAGATGCCTTGGGGAGACAGGAGATAAGTGGAGGCATTCCTTCACCCCCATCACTGCAGTGTGGACTCTTCCCTGCCAGCTGCTCCTCCTCCTTTCAACCCCTTTTCAAACAGATAAGCACTAAAATAAATAAATTAGCTTTTGAAACAGGGTGTCGTTGAACTCATAAAAGTTATGGTGGACTACCTTGCATCTAAAAGGGTTTAAAACCACTGCTATAGGATGAGGATATATGTCAACAAATGACTGAGTAAAACCATTACTCTCACCTTCACTCATGGCTGAAGCAGACATGAGCAGATCCAGAGGGATTGCAGCAATGGAGACATACATTGCTTTACCTGTGTCACATGTGGGGTCTCCCAGAGCCCTGTTTTGTGCAGCTCTAGAGTCCAGGAGCTAAGCACTGCAACTGCCACTTCTCTCTTTCTTAGTTACTGAATTCAGCTAGGGCAGGGCGGGAGGGAAGGAGAAGGGCAAACAGCAGCAGTATTCATCCCCTGGGCTTTGGAACTGCTCAAAAGCAGGGACTGTAGTCAGATCCTGTCCTGATCAAGTGATGAGCTCAGGGCTCACTGCTCACAGAGCTCCTGCAGGATCCTGCACTGACCAGGCAGTGAACTCAGAGCTCACTGCTACTGCACAGACATAGGTGCAGGAGGGGTACACACCCTTGACTTGTTCCTGTATCCTGTAATGAAGACAGAATATGAATCTTGCTTCTAAAGTTCTTTACTATCATTTTTTTATACTGAAACCAGGAATTTTCTAAAAAGAAACCTATACTGTTTTTCTAAAATAAACCCTACTTACTGCTCCAGAGCTCCAGCTTCTGATCTAAACTGTACTTATGATTGTACAAAATTGGGTTTTGTTTTTCATGAAATCACTGATCACACTACCAGTGTTTCCAATAACACTGCTATTTGTATTCATATTTCTTGCTTCCAATTGAAGTTAATGTTTAACAAGTTATGGGAATATTATAGGAAGATGGTTTCTTATATAAGAGATGAGGTATGTGACCTGTCTTAATTCTTAAAGGGGTAGTTTATTTGATGCAGTGTAATGTAGCCTGAATAGTTTGGTATTTGCTGAATGTTCCAGGGAGAAACCTTGTACAGGAAGTTCTCTTAAGTAGCTATTAATATTTAACAACCTTCATTCATCTGTCAACCAGGCAAGATTTATAGGGGCATCTGTCATCCTATTGATTTGGCATTTGCTATGGGTGAGGTGTGGATCAGAGACCAGGATTTTTGTCTCTACATAATATTATAAATAAACATTCATGCAAGCCTAGAAAGAAATCTAGGCTGTCCTAAAGATATTTAACCAAATGGTCCATCAGTATAACATCAGCTCCTCTCCATCTTTTGACTACTACATCCTGTAGGTGCCATTTATGTTAAAATATATCTGATGGTTCTTTCATAATTGTAACCACACACACATTGTGTCTATATACAAATTTCTTGAGAGCTACAAATATGAAAATAGGAACTAAAAAGCCAGAGGGGATGCAGTCAAAATGTGATCTAATGAGAACAACTAATAATGTCAGTTTTTGAAGCTTTGCATGATAGTGCAGGTGGTACAGAGGGGAAAGCATAAATTTCTATTTCCATTCCATTTTTGCCAAATGGACCATTTATAGAGTCTTTCTCCCATTAAATTCTCATAAAATAACAAATTTACTTTCCCTGAAATCCCTTTACAGAAGTAAAAACAAAATCTAGGGAAGCCTCACATACCAAGTAGTTTGAAAGGATCATAGTCTAAAAGAAAATCACCCATTTAGGATCAAGGTACTATGCACATTTATAAATGTCCAAAGAATGGGAAGGAAAGAGGAGAGCGCTGTCTCTTCTTAGCTCAATAACCTAGTCATTAAGGCCAGGGGCTAGGCAATGCCCAGAGACCCCTCTTGAACCTAAGACACTGGGAAGCCAAAAAGGTAAGATATCTGAAGCTGGAAGCAAGTCAGAGAGAGCACTCTAAGAAGGACATTGTCACTGGGAACAACTTTTTTTTTGGCCTAAACTTAACTCTGCACACTAACTCCCTGGCTGACAAAACACTTACCTTCTTTCCTCTCTACTATATTGACATCTAATTCTTTCTCCTGTCTAATGAAAATTATGAAATCTTCAGGGCAGGAATTCATCCTTGTTTTGTCTATAAACATATAGCCATATGCTCCTGAGGTAAGAATGTAAGAACTAACATTTACTGGGTCAAACCATAGGTCCATCTATTCTGAGTCACACAGTGGCAGAAAGCAGATGCTGAAAAAGACAGTAAACAGGGTATGACCTAAGTTTTCCCCCTGTTTCTCTCCCACTTGCAGCCTCCAGCATTTAAGGTTGAGAAAGTTTTGATTCAGAAGCCATACCCCTAACTCCCATGTTCAGTAGCTACTGATGCACCTTTCCTCCAAGAATTTGTCCAGGCCCTCTTAGAACCTGGTTAAACGGGCAGCTTCTGCAACATTTAGTGGCAGTGAGTTCCACATTTTAGTTGCACACTGTGTGAAAAAGAATTTTCTTTTGCTAGGTTTAAACTTACTGCCTAGTAGTTTCATTTTATGATCCCTAGTTCTTACGTCACGAAAGACAGTAAATAATAAATCTCTATTTACTTGGCCTTTTAGTCTCTTAAGTCTCTCTCTCCCCTCACCCCCAATTGTCCTTGTTGTTCTTCTGTGTACCTTCTCTTGTTTTTCTATATCATGTGATATATGTTACTTTCCTGTGACATAATGTTACTTTCCATTTTGGTTACAGATCCCATAATAATTCCTAACATTTTGTTTACCTTTTTGACAGCTAGCAAGCATTGAGTTGATGTTTTTAATGAACTGTCCAAATGACTCCCAAATCTCTGTCCTGTATGGTAACAGCTAACATAGAGCCCACCCCAGTGTAGGTGTAGATTGGCTTATTTTTGCCTATGTTCATTTATACTTATCAACATTGAATTTCATCTGCTATTTAGTTGTCTGTTCACTCAATAGTACAAGATCTTTCTGTAGTTCTTCACAGTCCTCCTTGGTCTTTAGTACTGAAGAATCTTGTGTCATGCAAATTTGACTACTTCACTACTCACTCGCTTTTCCATTTCATTTATGAATGTGTTAAACAGCACCAATCCCAATACAGATTCCTGGGGGAACAGGCTGTTTACTTCTTTCCATCCCAAAAACTTCTCATTTATACTCATTTTTTGTCTTCTATCCTTATACTGATTTCTAATCCACAAGTGGACTCTCCCTGTAATCCTATGAGTACCTAACTGCATTAAGAGCCAGGGATAAGGAAACTAGTCAAAGGGTTTTTTGAAGTCCCAATATACAATGTCAACTGGATAGCTCTGATATAGCTGCGTATTGACATCCTCAAAGAGCTCCAGTAGATTGGTGAGGCATGATTTCCCTTTGACAAAGACATACTAATTACTTCCCAGCAAGTCATGTCCATCTATGTGTTGAACAAATAATTTAAACAATGATAAATAATGAATTAGTTAGAATAATGAATTATGTAATTCCACAGAAACATGCCACTTAAACTAGTACTTTGAAGAGAGAGATTACAGCCATGGTAAATACTCTCTCACTCAGGATAACATCTCTTCCAGTACCTTTTATAAATTAATACTAACAATACCTATCTGTAGTGGTACTCAGATGGCCTCATCACAATGACTGATGATGATAATGCACCGGGAAACATTTTTAAAGATATTCAGGTGCCATTATTTAAAAAGGAGTTGGGCACACAAATACCTTTATAAATCTTGCCCATTGCCAGCCATATATTAAATTATTCTCGCAGTACCACATATGAAGTTCACAGCTGCTATTAGCTCAGTTTTACAAATGAGGAAACTAATTACTTCTATGCGTGAAGGAAGGGATATTTTTCAGATATTCCTGATGAGTTTTTAAGTTCAGTGAGAGCTGTATGTTTTTGACTTTTTAAAATTCAGAGCACTTTTATTTGGGGAACTAAATATGCATTTGGAAGACTAACTTTGAGCAGTGGTTTATGGAAATATTAGCCTAGCTACAGGTTCCAATAAATCACATAGTTTCATAGTGCTTTGGGTTGGAAGGGACCTAAACAGATCATCAGGTCCAACCCCTTGCCATGGGCAGGAACAAATGTGGGGTCATGACACCCCAGCCAAATATCTGTCCACCCTTCTCTTGAAGACCCCATGGTAGGAGAGAGCACCACCTCCATTGGGAACCCATTCCAGAGCCTGGCAGTCCAGGTTGTAAAGTAATGTCTCCTGATGTCCAGCCTGAACCTTCTCTCTAACAATCTGTGGCCGTTATTCTTAATAAACCCCAGTGGTCCCCAGGGGAATAGAGCCTCCCCCAATTTCTGCTGGTCTCCCCTGGTGAGTCTGTAAATGGCCGCCAGGTCCCCTCTCAGCCTTCTCTTGTGGAGACTGACTAGATTCAGGCCCTTAAGCCTCTCTTCGTAAGGCCTGGCCTGCTGCCCCTTGACCATGAGAGTGGCCCTCCTCTGGACACTCTCAATGCCAGCCATATCCCTCTTGAAGTGCAGTACTCAGAACTGGATGCACTACTCCAACTGCAGCCTGACCAGCACCGCATAGAAGGGAAGGATCACCTCCCTGGACCAGTTTGTGATGCATCTGTAAATGCACAACAAGGTGCAGCTAGCCTTACTGACAGCTTCCTCGCATTGGTGGCTCATGTTCATCCTGGAGTCAGCAATGATTCCAAGATCCCTTTCTGCCACCATGTTGACAAGAAGGATGTTCCCCAGCCTATAGGTATGTTGCTGGTTCCTTCTCCCTAGATGCAGCACTCTAAATTTGTCCACATTGAATTCCATGCTATTCTTATCCGCCAACCAATGTAACCAGTCTAGATCTAGTTGGATTTTGTCCCTTCCCTTCAGTGTGCCCACCTCACCCCACATCTTGGTGTCATCAGCAAATCTAGACATCATGCTTTCCACACCCACATCCAGATCACTGATAAAGATGTTGAACTGTACAGGCTGCAGGACCGAGCCCACATCCCTCCAGGCTGAAAACAGTCCATCCAACACCATTCTTTGGGTATGACCATTTAGCCAGTTTGCCACCCATCTGACTGTGTAGGCATCAATGCTGCAGTCACCTAGATTATTGAAGCTTGAAGAGTTTGCTATAGCTTCAGAATTGTGACTTGCTTATAGAGCTTTTCACAAGGTTTCAGTAAAGTTTCTCATGTACGTAGTAAATTACAAAAAGTTGATAAGAAAGAAACCCATTTCCATTTACTTTCATATATAAGATGTACATGCTTCTCTTGAACTATTGCAATTTCTTTTTTCTCCTTAAAGTATCTATTACTAAACATTCACTATTACAAGAAAAATACATTATGGCTATTTGGGGCCAAATGTTTAGTGAGTATAAATTGGTGACATCATAGTGATTTCAGTTGACTAATGCTGACTCTGAATCTGGCCCCACAATTGTACTAATTCAGTTGCTAACGCTTTTATGGAACACCTGACTGCTGAGTGATGGGACTGCAGAGTGACTCAGCTAACCTTGATACATTTATATAGCTAGTCTTGTTGGTCAAAAGGGCATATTTCCCTGGTGACATTATATCTGTGAAGTACAACTTTTTTTTACCTCTATAGTCACTTTTGGTATTGTTTGTGTTGCTAGAGAAGTAGACAGCATGATTTAGGTCTTTTCTACTTCTTATTTGTATGTTTCAGTGATTTTAAATAACATGAAATTTACCACATGTAGCGGTAATGAATAATTAAAATATGTGTTATACAGGACAAAACTTAAGGAACTTATGGCTCTACTTAGTTTAGAATACACCAAATTGATGTAGGATTTCCATCTGTTCTGCTGTAACTAGCATGTGTTTTATCAACCCAGTTCAAAGCCCACTGATGCTAATGATAGTTTTCCTCCTGAATTCAGTGGACACTTATTTGAAATGTGTTTACAAAGCCCATGGAGTATGGAGAAACAAAGACAGTAAATTCATTCACGTAGGTTGAGATATACACATGCCACAGTTTAATCTTCTGGGTCCAGTGAACCAGAGTTTATGGTGCTTAAGTGCTAATATGCTAATCCAAATTTCTGGTACTGAGATCTTAACATGATGCCACCACTTTATTGATGCTCACATTAATCCAGAACTGTCTAGCCTTTTTAGTGAATGTAACACCTGCTGGAAAAATATACAACACCTTCTTAAACTAATTCTGATAAGCAAGTCATTTAAGCCATTTATCCATTTTCAAAGAAATTGGAAACCCCCAAACAAGGGGTTTTATTGTTTTTCTGTCTAACTAGGGAGTTAGAAAGTAAGTGAATTTTAATAAATAAATCCATGTTTGCAAGAGGTAGGGAAAATTAGCTTTTTTTTTTCTGGTGTAATACAGTTGGGTCTTCTTTCCATGTATATATGAAGAAAAACTAATCCCTTGCAACCCACCTTTCATATTTGCACAGCTAGTCAGCACATGTACTACTGGTGCTACTTCTGTTTAACACTAGAGGTGCATTATCATTTGCATCTTTTCACATTAGCAACACCACTCATCATATTAATGGCTGAGTGTTAATGGACAGGATAAAATTGGAACCACATCAGTTATTCAACATCTCTATATTGGCACCATTTTACTGGTTAGATCTGCTTTGAGAGACATTTGGAAACTACTCACATCTTTTACGATTTCTCATGCCCTGAGGAGAAATTCTTACCCAGATCATGCTGCTCTGAAACAAGCCACCTGCTGATAAAAATCCATAGACATTGCTTTTTTATCTTATTAAGCTACATAGAGTATGCTTCCCCACCTGAAACATTAAAAATGTATGGCAACATTACGTGGTGTGTGAATGCCTGTCTGTTCTGATTCATACTCAGAGTGCCACAACATGTACACCAAAAAAAGCAGCGTGCAGCAGAAACAAATTCTGCTTTTGTTTGGGGTCTATCTAAAAGCATGCAGAGATGCTGCTCCTCAGGCATGCTGTGACTGGTGTGTCTGAGTGTCATTCCAAGGGGAGCCTAAAACCCAAAGGGCACATCCAAAGGAAGAGTCTGTCACAGGAATTGCCATAACATCTGCTTTCCCAAAAGAACCTTTCTAGGGACCACCCTATGCCAGCGTAAATCTGGAATATCTGCTAAGATCCAGCACAGTTTAGGACTACTCCCCCCACCACAGTCCTTGGCTAAGTGACAACTCACCTGCCTTCATGATGTGAAAGAAAAAGGCTTCACTCTATTGTTTGGTCACGAAGTTGTCAGAGACCTTTATTAAAGCAGCAGCTGCTGGGCAGAGCACTGGACAGACAGAACTTCCTCTTATCAGACCCGCATGCCCTCCCCCACAACAACAGACAATTGAAGCAAGCCTTTTATATGTTTCAATTCAGGTCACATGACACAAGATATAACAAGTCAAAGAAAAACTGGTTTGAACCAGAAAGATGCAGGAGGGCATAGACTGTGGTTTGACCTATTGACCTCATAGGTCTACTTAGCTCAACAAGGGAAAAAGGGCCGGAAAAGGAGCAGATTGCAAAATAGGCAGGGGAAAAGCAATCATTAGCAAATAGTGCACTAACTCAAGAAGTCAGCAGAAATTAAGGCCTGGGGTTTTCTTCTTCCACATTCCCCCCTTTTGTACTTATAGTACAACCGATGAAATTTTGTAACCGTGTGTTGGGCAACAGACTGCAAGCGAGCTAATGGGAGAACAGTCTGGCTTATGCATCCTTCGAGGCACAGTGAAACTTGTTCTTAAGTAAAGTATCTCCCAGCGATCCCTTCGGAACAACTGTGAGACTAATCTCAATTGACCCAGCACCACGTTAGACATTTCTGTTACATCTTTTGTGGGATGCACTAAAGTTACAATTGTGTAGCAACAAAAGCAGTACTTTTAGAAAGAGAATAAACCTGAGGACCATGATTGCGATATAAAATAATTTGGTCCCAAGTTCACCAAACCAGTCCCAAAGACTCCCTTGATCGGTTTGGTGTAGTTTAGCAGCTTCTTTCTAAATAATTTCGGCCTGGTTCTCAATAGCACTAGAAGCATCCGATATATAAATGCAGCATTCTGATTTTATCAAAGCACACAGAGCTCCTTTGCAACTAATATATAATCTAAGGCGAGTCTGTTTTGTAGAGTCATTTGTCTCATTTCTTATTTCATGAAAACCAATGGCAATAGCATTAGTTATTTTCTCTAGGGATGCTGCAACTTTCTTTATTTCGGACATAGCTAAGCCCGCGCCATAGCTCGAGAACACTATACCCAAAAACCTTTGATTTTCTGTGATTTCGCAAACATTGCAAATTCTTCCTTTAAGTAAGTAAGATCTAATAGTAAAGGTAGGATATCCTGCAGAGACATAGCATGTTCCTCCCCACTCAGAAGGAAGATTTTTATAGGCCTTATCTCTACATACAAAATAGTGACCTGCTAGTGCAGTAACCACAGTTTCAAACTGGTTTTAACATCCATACTGAATAATAATCTGAATATCCAGCTGAAATGGGAGAATAACCGGGTATCCAGGAACCGTTAGAGAGCCAAGTACCATTTACCTTAAATTCTACTTCACTCTTACTGACTCCTACTGCAACACGTGATCCATTACAGGTCCAACAAAACTTTCCAGGGGTGGTATACACTAGTTGTATGTAGTCAGCTCGGATACAATTTATATCTTGCCAAGTTTCATTCCCATAAGAGAGTGAATAAGGAGCTGACTTTTGGGTCGCATTCAAGGGTACTGGTATCATGGGTATCCCTCTGGTAGAATGGATAGGTACATGACTACATATCCAACAACAAGAGACATTTAAGTCTACCCTAATTTGGCTCATTAAAGACAACACATCCCCATAGGCTAGGTTTAAAAGTCCGGTACAAATAGTCAATAGGATGAACTCCATATTCAGTTATTAATGGGCTCTTTTCTTGGAGTCTTAATCCTTAATCCTTGGTTTTATCAGTAGGAAGAGTCTTTTTGCAGTGCGATGCGTGGATCCAAGTAGATAGTCCCTGACACTTTACTGCAGTGTTAGTGGTGAGAAGAACTTGGTACAGACCTTTCCAGCGAGTTCTAAAGCTGATTTTCTTTGGTGGATTTTTACACAAACCCAATTTCCTGGCTGTAAGGAATGGCAGGCTTCTTCAGGCTCTCTGAGTAAAGCTTCTTGGACCTGTAAATGAACAGCCTTAACACATTTCATTAATGCTTGACAATATTGTAATACAAGATCATCAGCTAAATGGATGTTAATCTGAGAAGGTAGTAAGGGTGGGGAAGATGGAAGTCACATAGGTCTCCCCATCAGGACTTCATGTGGGCTGTGTCCAGTCTTCCGATTAGGGGTGGATCCTGTGTTCGTTAATGCTAATGGTAATTTTAAACCAGTCTCAGCACAGATTTTTGCTAGTTTATTTTTCCCATTTTGTCTCTCTACAGCACCTGCTGACTGTGGGTGATAAGGGCAGTGAAATTTCTGTCGAATCTGCAGGACTTTACATATTTCTTGTATAATTTGCCCAGGAAACTGAGATCCCCTGTCACTATTGATATGCAAGTGGGATTCCAAATCACGGGATAAGGTCCTTTTAAAGGATTTTAGTGACAGCTTTAGTATCAGATCTTGTCACAGGATAGGCTTCAATCCAACTTGAAAACATACAAACTATAACAAGTACATATTGATATTTACAACATTTTGGCATTTGTATAAAGTCAATTAACAGGTTTGCCTACATTATGGGCTAGACACACAGCATAAGCCTGGCAGTAGTGCTGAGCTATGGAAGGAAATTTGGAGCATACCAATCAGGTTGAATAGCTGCGATCATCCCTCTTTTGCTCACATGGGCCACTCTGTGGTACATGCGAGCAAGGTAGAGAAGTAAGACCTTGGACGCAACCAGGCAGCCATCAACAATTGCTCAGCCTGGGGGGGTGAAAGGGCCACAGCTCTGGCTGCAGTCAGCCAAAGTATTTCCACGCGTAACTTCATCCTGGGAAGATTGATGAGCAACACATTTAATAATAGCAACAGCGACAGGTAACTGAAGGGCATCTAATAAGGCAGCTACATAAGAACCATTATGAATGGGTGTGCCATTTGAGGTAAGAAACCCACATTGTTTCCATAATTGCCCATAATCATGGACAACACCAAAGGCATAATGAGAATCTGTATATATATTAATAGTTTTACCTTTAGAAGGGTACAGGCATGCGTGAGGGCAACAAGTTCAGCAATTTGGGCAGACTAGACAGAAGGTAAAAAATTACTTTTGAGTACCTCGTGCTGGGAACATACAGCATAACCTGCAATGAGAGATCCTTTAGAATTTCTTAGGCAGGACCAATCAACATACAAGACTAGGTCAGCATTGGAATGGGAATGGCCTTAAGACCAACTCGAGGTAAAGTTAAATGAGTGGTAACAGCGAGGCAGTCATGAGGCTCTCCATCAGAAGGTGCAGGTAACAAGAAAGCAGGATTAAGTACAGGGCACCAAACTAAAGTAACGTTGGCCATAGAAAGTAGCAGAATTTCATATTTAGTTAAACGGGCATTTGAAAGGTGTTGGGTTTTGGTTTTTAAAAGAAGTGTGGCCACTTAGTGGGGTACAAAAACAGTTTAGGGTGAAGCTAAAACAATATTTGCAGGTGATTCTAGAAGAATGGCAGCAGCAGCAACTGCCCGAAGACATGGTGGAAACCCAGTTGCTACAGGATCTAACTACTATAGTAGGCAATAGGATGATGTTTATCTCTATGGGACTGAGTAAGTAACTCCAGAGCAAAGCCATCTTTTTCATGACAAAAGAGTGTAAAAGGCTTTGAATAATCAGGAAGTCCCAGTGTGGGTGCCTGTGAAAGGGCAGTTTTAATGACAGAAAAGGCATTTTCAGCTTCTGGAGACCACTGCAAAGTTTCAGGGGCATCCTTTAAGGTAAAATTTTGCAAGGGCTTTACAATTGAGGCATAGCCCAGAAACCATTGGCGACAATATCCGGCCATGCCTAAGAAGGTGCGCACTTGAGAGACAGTTGTGGGCCGAGGGATTTTGAGAATTGTTT
This sequence comes from Caiman crocodilus, assembly GCA_030014935.1. Classification (NCBI taxonomy): domain Eukaryota; kingdom Metazoa; phylum Chordata; order Crocodylia; family Alligatoridae; genus Caiman; species Caiman crocodilus. The sequence continues at coordinate 54,135,157 of JAGPOW010000261.1, read as the reverse complement.
CAACTCACGCAGTTGAAAGGTGAAGTTCTCCAGCAGAAATATCATGGCCTAAATAATGAACCTTTGGTAAGCAGAGCTGAAGTTTTTCTTTAGAAGCTTTATGGCCTTTTAGAACAAGACAGGTCAAAAGGTGCAGAGAATCAATTTTACAGGCTTCAAAGGAAGGTGAGGCAAGCAAAAGATCATCGACATCCTGTATAAGGACAGAACAGTTTTTGAACTGAATGTCGTCTAAATCTTTCTTCAAAACTTGTGAAAAGATAGAAGGGGACTCTGTATTCCCTTGTGGGAGTCTAGTCCAAATATATTATAAGCCTTTATAAGTAAATGCAAACAAAACTGACTATCTGGATGAATAGGAATTGAAAAAAAGCAGGACAAAAATCTACAACAGTAAGAAACAAGCTTCTGGTGGAATGCAAGAAAGAATGGTAGCTGGGTTAGGTACTACAGGAAAAACAGGTAAAACAACAGAATTGACAGCTCACAGGTCTTGCACAAAGTGATAAGTAGTTTTGCCTGGTTTCTTAACTGGCAGAATTGGAGTATTACAAGGACTAGAAGTGGGGACCAAGATACCTTGTTGAAGGGAGGAAGAAATGACTGTCATGATTCCTTGCTCATCCTCCTTGCTGAGAGGATACTGGGAAATGCACGGGAGCTGCTTTCGCAGATACAGACGAATTTCAATAGGTTCAGCGATATGTATCTGCCCAACTTCATTACCATGCTGTGACCATGGGGCAGGGGGTACCTGTTTAAGGATTTCTTCTTTGAAATCAGGGTTTGTTGTAGAAATAGGTAGGGTTTCTGGTTTAATCATAGCAGCAAGAACTGCGCATTCATTTTCTGCTGGTACTTCAAGGAAAACTCCATCCGCTGTACAATAAATACTACAACCAGGTTTACAAAGTACGTCACGACCTAAAAGATTAACAGGGGTAAAAGGGTTTAAAAGGAAGGCATAGTGGTCAGAGATAGGACCAAGAGTAACGGACAAGGGTTGAGTTGCAGGATGAGAAATTACTTGGTTAGAAACGCCAACAGCATTAACTACAGCATTGGAAAGAGGTGGATCAGGAAGATCAAAAAGCCATAAAGCGGAACAGCTTGCCCCTGTGTCAACAAGACAAGTTACCCTTTTCCCTGCTATGGTATATTCTACAAAGGGTCTGGACTGATCAATGGGAAGGAGTGGTGGGACTCGTCGCATGACTGGGCGGTGAATATCGAGGGCTATAGGCTATACAGGAGGGACAGGATAGGAAGGAAAGGGGGGGGAGTGGCACTCT
>JAGPOW010000261.1:54090741-54133765 GCA_030014935.1 Caiman crocodilus | reverse complement strand
GTTCATTCTGGCGCGCAGTTGTTGTTTGGTCTCTCCTACATATTTTCCATCAGGGCATTTGGTGCATTGGATGAGGTATATTACATTTCTGGAGGTGCAACTGTAAGATGCAGGGATGCTGATGGCTCTGTTGTGGAGTGTAGTAATAGTGGGGGTGGTAGAGATGTGTTGGCAGGTTTTGCATTTCTTGTTATGGCACGGTCTGGATCCTTTAGGTGTGTTCTGGGCTTGAGGAAGTTTGCTTCTGATGGTGACTGACTCCCCAGCCCAGCCCAGCCCCTGGCTTGTTTACTTTTCATTCCATCCAGGAAGAGCACACACCAACTGCTGAAACTTCCTTAGTCGATGAAGGGTTTTTGAACCCGGAGCTTGCTTAATAACTATTCTCCAACTATTTGGGTTGGTCTAATAAAAGATATCAAACTCAGCCAAGGAACCTTGCCTGCCTGTGTCCTTAGACCAACACAGCTACAACCTAAACCCCTGCAGTGTAATAGTACTACATTTATTCCCTGAATGCATATGTTATGGAACAAATTTATTCCAGGTACCTTACTACCACCTTACTGCTCAGAGACCTCTGCTCTGCTCTCTCTGAACTATTAACAGACTTACGGATTTATCGTATTTCCTCTTGCAGGAAGTGTTTGTTTTCATTTTTTAAATATTCCATTTTAATTGGTGTTTCTAAAACAACTGATCAATAACACAAATTTTGTCTTTACAGGCTTTCCTATCTATTAAAAAAACCCTCATAAAGATGTTACCAAATGAAGGACTCCATTATCCTTACAGTATTTTTAATGCATCTTTTGGGTTGTAGAAATAGGCCTTTGCATAATCTCTGCATAGAGATACACAACATAAATATCCTCAAGGTCTCCATTTGAATAAACCATTCTGAGTCTTTATCATAAGTTTCCAGATGCTGGCAGTTAAAAGAAAAAAAAAATATATATATATATATACACATTATAAAGTTGTCATCTAAAAAAAAAAAAAAAAAAAAAAAAAAAAAAAGAGACATTTTGAAGGCATAGCCTGAATGTAATATATGTATTCCATTTTCAGAGATTCTTTGAAGACAAATATCATGGTCTATAGCATTGATGCAGCATAGCCGCATTGTGATTATATGGACCTGATGAAGGCTTATTTCTTTGCAAAGACTGCTGAATTGTAGACATTCTGATTCACAGCTGCAGTCTTAGACTTGGGCAGTCAACTTTGCAGTCAGGGGGATTCAGCAGAGATGTTTGGCCTTTCTGTTGTAGCTACATAACACAGATTTCCTTCTCTAAAATCAGCTCCTCGGTGTTGGTCCTTTTTAGAAAAAGTGGTTACCACTGGATCCTTTCAGGATCAAGTCTTGTATTCCCAGTTTATGTCATATTCTGCCTGGCCTTGAGTGTGGAAGAATGACAAAAGAGATTTTTCTAGCCCTGTATGTATGTCTGCATACAGCATCTGCTTCCCGATTATTCCTTTAAACTCACACAACACCCTAAAGGGATGCGGACTTTATTAATAATTCTAAATTAGGCAGCAGTGACATATGACTCCACTGAATTCACTGTCAGACCCATTAGATTTCTGTAAGAAAATTTAAGAAGTGTGAGACACAGTTGTAAACCCTGGCAGTGTCTGATGTGGGATGGGGAGGGTTCAATCCAATGAGCTGGATTAAAACATCCACAAACATTGAAACAGTTCACTTAAAGCACCTATAATTTTCATTTGTTCTTAGTTTTTATTGTGGGCTGAAACTAGGGGCCCCAAACAAGAAGACTGACCACATAGGGAAGCCAGAACTCCAGATCCAGATATTTATCCTGAGTCAAACCCATAGAAAGAGCAAAGACATAAAACTAACAAATGGTCTTGTATTAGAAATATGGTAAAAAAAACCCTCACTTTTAACTTTAACTCAAGAAAAATTGATTTTATAAAGATTTTTAAATACTGAAAAAGTAAAACATTTTATCTCATTGTGAAGGCTAATAGAAGACATCAAATTCTGTACAGAACTGCTCTTTCGTCCATTTTCAATTCCATAGGAGGTTTCCACAGGGTTGATATTTCAACGTACAATGCAAGCGGACTCTACTGAACCTTACGGTAACTGCTGAGGTTTAAATCAGGAGTAGTGATCAATAGAATTAAGACATTTCTTAGGTTTTAAAAATACATAGATTGCTATAAAGAAGATCACTTTTCCTAAATATTTGTTGGTGTCCTTGTCAACCCAAATGACAGAACAGAGACATCTACTGGTTAAAATAAGGGAAAAATTTAATTCACTTTGGATGCATTTACATGAGACACTACGTTTCTGTAGTGATGAGCTACGGTGACAGAGCTCGTCATTATGGCAACATAGCCTTGGTGGGCATTAACTGTGATGCTGCCGCTACTGCACAGTAGCTCATTGCTACTGCTCGGTAGGGTCGAAAATGATCCATGCACCACTGGGACTGCACAGTACCTGCTGTACTTACTAGTCACTTACTACTTGCTAATGACTGTACAGTAATTTAGTATGTGCCCTTTGTGGAACTCTGGTTAGTGCTTGTAAGATCTTTCACTAATTTCTCTATGCCATTATTAAATTCCAAAGCTTTAGCTTCTTTAGATAGAGAATATATTCTACAGGCCACTGGCGCACCCTAGCTAAACTTTGCCAGCACACTCAGTCTTTCTTGGGCACCTGATTCAACTCCAGTTAAAGCCAGTGGCAAACTCTACTGATTTCTGGAGAGAACAATCAAATCCTGAAGTATGGAAATGATTTAAAGGATATCACATATAATAGGTATTTAGGCACTATGAGAGAAAACTGAAACGGTCCTCAGAACAGGAGATATGTTAACCTGCTTCAAGCCACTCAAACAGTTAGAAGGAATGACTCCATTCTTGATCCTCTATTCAGCACTGCTGAATAGGTTAGCTGACCTAACTATTCAGGCTAGATTTGAACCTAAGCTATGATGTAAGCTGAGAAAATTCACCTAATAAAAACCAGGTTTCTTATCCAATAAGCCATTAGTTGGAGGTTATGTACAGTAAGGAGTAGATAATATATTTTAATGAGGCAGGTCATATTTTAATGATGAGTGGATAATGCATTTCCTGCATCAAACCTTTAGGCAATAAATCTGATCTTTCAAAATACATGATGGCATTTAAATATTTGCTTTAAGATTGTAGCCAGCTCCCTCTGTGGAGGTTTTTACAGAATACATCATGTCATGATAAAAATGGCAAATAATTTTATGCAACAAATTGCATGAATGAGGATGTAGTTCTAAACTAGATTTTAAAATATACCAGAGGTGAGCTTGATCCCAGATCCTTAGCCTGGACTGTCCTGGGCATAGGAATTAATGGACATATGAATCCAGACCTGAACTTCATGCCTTTGGTACCTACATAGTTCTTTTTATTTACTAGAGGACTATACATGATATGTTGGCAAAATAACAGCTCCCCAGCTGGTCTGCAAAAATTATCCTATTGAAAAAGAGTTGCACAATAACTATGGCCAAAATTTTAACAAGAGTTTGGGCATACAGTACTGGCAGTAAAAGAATCACAGCTGTAGATCTATTAACTGATGGTAAACAGTCTTACAGCTTCAGCAGAGTCTATTTATGTTAATTGGATGAACACATTTCTATGACCAGATCTCTCCCCCATCTTATTCCTATTAAGAATAGGATTCACCAGTGATGAATATCTGAATCTTTCCTGCTTGACCACACATTACATAGGGTATGAATAAGGCTCCACTTTACCGGTATCATTTTCTACTTGTATACCTATCACTTCCTATGAGAATAGGCAGTTGGCTAGTCACTAAACCTATGATGGTTTGGATATATATAATTTTTGTTTAGCATTGTCACGGCGGGGTCCTACAAGAGGGCCGTGATCTCCTGAAGGCCCTCTGTCCGCACCGTCTGGCCCAAGACACCCTCAATTCTCGCCCTCCACGACTCACGGTGTACCAGGACTTTCGTCCCTGTGATCTCCCAGACCCACCGGGATGTTCCCCGTATACTGGGTGCGCCCCAGACACCCTGGCCTTAGGGCCAAATGTGGCTCTTACCACCCCTGATACCAGGTCCCAAGCCTCACTGCTGTCCCGGACGTTGGTGTCTCAATTGTCAATCTAGCCCTTCCTCTCTAGGTCTGTCTTTATACTCGCCCGCTCTCCGGGCCTTACCAATAAGCTCGCCCGCTCTCGGGCCTCTCTAGAATATCGTCTGTCCCCAGGACCTTCGTCCACGCTGAAGACCTTCTGTCCAGCCCCAGTCCTTTAGGCTTTCAGCATGGTCCTGCCCCCTCTTCGCCAGGCATTGTGTGCTGCTGTCTCGTTGGAGACCACCGCAGCCTCTTGCCCTTCTCTGGAGGTGCTGTGCTGCTAACCCACTTCTTGGGGTCCACCGCAGCACCCTGCCCCTTGGCTGAGGACTACCTCCATGCTCGCCACTCTCTAGGGCTTCTCAGACAATGCGGCCCCTCTCTAGGGCTTGCCGTGCCCCCTCAGGGCTTCTCAATAACGCTGCCCCTCGTCTGGGTTTCTCAAGTGGCACTCCCCCTCTAGGGTTTGCCGTGCCCCCTCAGGGCTTCTCAGTGATGCTGCCCCTCATGGGCACCTTAAAATACTGCCCCCTGCTTAGGACTTCTCTCATATTGCCCCCTGCTAGGGCCTGGGGTCTCTTCACCCCATATAACAATATTGCTACACCCTCTTTGGCACTGAATCACATCCTCCCGGGTATCAGGATCCCCCACACTGCTGGGGTCCCTACTGAGGCCTCCTTCAACCCCTACAGCCTCGCCCAAACAACCGGTTTAATACTATATTAACAAAACCTAACACAAGCCTCTGGCTGTAACTCAAACACAAGGCACCTAGCCATAACAGTCAGCCTCCCAGCTACCACGCCACACCATTGCTCCAGCCTCTGGAGCTCTTGGGAGCTGAACTCACATTACTGTCTCTGGGAGCTCCTGCCCCTCCGGCTGCTGGCAGAGAACTCCCAGCCTGGCTCTGCTTCTGGGCTTTATAGGGCCAAGCCCCACCCCCTTAGGTCAGCTGACACCTATTAGTTGCCTCAGCAACCATCAGCTGTGCTCATTATCACACTGTTGGGGTTTTTCCCCAGCAGTTTTCCTCTCAAGGAGTTGTGCAGCGAGTTGCGCAAGCATCCTCCTCCCTTTCAGCTATGGCTTTGGTGGCTCTGCCTTGAGTTGAAACTCTAACTAATGCAGTTCTCGGTATCAGTGAAAGATACAAACCTTCTCAGCCCATCAAAGTGTAATCCCCCAGGAAAGAGGGTTGGGAATTATATACTCATAAAGGAACATATGGCCATGACCCCGTGAATATTTTTGCAACTCCTGTCACATGGGTTCAGAAAGTCCAAATGTCCAACATGATTTTACCCCAGTTTCCTACTCTGTTTGGTTGTATATATATGTACTTGATGCCTGCCACCAGCAAAAATCTGACCCTTTTTTCCTTAATTTTTAGAATCAGAGAATCTGCTGTAGTTATTGGATACAAAAATAAAGAACATTAAGTTCACCGATGCAAGTAATAAACAGATCTAATTACATTTTCTGATTTTGCCAGGATATGTTTAATGCAGAAGAAATAAGGCTTTAATCCACACTTGGGGATTTCCTGAATCTGTAGCTGATGTCTTTCACAAGTTAAAGTAGCCTTGGGGCCAATCTAATTTATGCCATGCTGACTATGGATATATCTTCCTGGTGTAAAGCGGTGCCATGAAGAGATAGCTAAGGCAGTTCTGCATATGCTAGCCCTGGATTCAGAAGCTCTGTAACTGTGTTAGCATGGGGCTGCATTCACGCTAACTCAGGTTGCATGGCACTGTATTGCTATCATCTTGACATACGTGAAGTTCCAAAGGGGTATTTTAGCAATAGGGATGGCCTTAGCAACAGCCACTTTTCCTACATGTACAGTTAAAGCTGAAACAAAAGTGATGTGAAGATAATATACCATCTGGATTCCTCATATAACTTATGCAAGGGAAATTCTCTCACAGCCTGTTTAACCAGGTCTCCAGCTGATATGTCATTCCAGGGGGGATCAGAGCCATCAATGTCCATGAGTTACTTTGGATTTGCCTCGGGTGGACTGTGCCATTCTCTATAACTCTTAAGTTCATTTTTTGCTTAATTTCTTACAATGAACAGATTTAACCTACTTAAACATTTTGTTTTTAAATTTTCCTACAATTTACTCAGCATTATGAATGCAGTGCAGATAACCAACCTAGCTCATTTACCTGTGCTACTATGACTAAAGTGCTTCTTATAGCTGAGCTAGGTATAAACAAATGCAGTGTGCATTATAATCTGACAATGTTCCTTTTTGTTTACATTTGTGGACTACTTCAGCTTTCTTAATTACTTAGTTCTGTCCCCTCCAATTTCTGACACTGGCAGTTTTGCTTTTTAATAGAATTACTTTACATTAATGGAAACATCTGCCTTTGCCCAAAACATTTGTGTTTCTTTAATTATTGAATCTGGAAATGGACTCAAGTAAACAACAGCATGGATCTTTTGTCCATTAACATTCTGTAAAAATCCGTTTGACTTTACAGAAGCTATTTTTAAAAGATATGCTGGAATTAAAACATGGGTTATGCAAAAGGAATGATGGAGAAAAAAAATCCCAACTTCTTGTGGGAGTTAAGTAAACCCTCCTTTCCTCAATAGAAATTGAATATGGAAATGGGATTATTAGTCTCTCTCTCTCTTCTTTAAGAAAACATAGCTTCATTGCTTATGCATTCTAAGGTTTATATAAGTCTTTATATGCTGGTTTTGGTAGGCTTATTCTACAGTTAATGGAATGCTTTAGATTTAGAAAAAGATATTCATATAGAACTAAATATTGTTTAGTGGCATTTAGATCAAAGTAGACAGCTCTAAAGCAAAAAGTTAATAATATGTGATTAAACTTAAATTATGTGATTGCGTTCCTTCCAAAATCAAAAATGTGTTTTAAAGAAAGGCTATAAATGTATAGGTCCAGGGGTTTTGGAGCCAGAAAGCATGTCTATGCAAGACACTTCAAATGCAGTAAACTAATTCCACTGTGCATTAGCACAGTGGGCAAAACCCCACAGTAGAATTAATCTACTGTGCTTTAGTGTCAGCAAAAAAGCATGCGCTGGTGCTTATGCACAGTAGTGCCAATTTATGGCACATTAAAGCACCTGTAATTACAGGTACTAAACTTAATGTGCCATAATTATGACATATTAATGAACATGTAGACATGCCCAGAGTTTCACAAATTGTAGGAAGTACTGTCCACAATAACGATGCAAAGAACTAGCTGGATGGGCTATGGACAGATCCTTCTCTTGCTTTCCACTTTCATTTTAAGAGCAAGTTAAGTCTCTAACTGTTGTAGTTATGGAGAAAGCCATCAAAATGAATTTAGTATAACTTATGCAGCAGAGTCTATTCCTGTTTGGAGAGGGCCTGAAACAAGAGCTCTGAGATATGCGCTGCCTTATTTGTTCAAGTGGGTGCAAATTCAGATGCTCATGATGAAGTCACTGTCATAAGTTATTTGACGATGCCACTTCTTTCAAAATTTAGTGTCACACAAAAGAATGTTGGGGAATGTTAAGACAAGAAGGTCTTTAATGACCTTTTACATAAGATAAAACTGCAAGACAAGAAGAAAGACTGATTTCATTTTCTTGAAGAGATTTGGATTTTGAAAGTTTGGGAAGCACTGACAAAACTTTGCATACAGGATTAAAGACTCCATGCAGGGATTTTAGAGCCAGGATTTTGAGTTCAACGTGCATAATGCCTGGAAACCAAAATAAGGAATTCAGAAAGGGGCAAGACTGTAGTGGGTGAGTTTTGCATGTATTATAATTTTAAAATATATTTGAAGAAGAAAAACACGTCTGACCAGTAATGGCAGTCATCAGCTTGGGAGATCAGCCTTACTCCGCATATTAGATTATTGCAAGAGAGTCAAGGCCAGAAATAGGTAAACTTGATTCAATGAAAAAAGTTTAGCAATGAACTTAAATGTGGATATCAATAGTCAAATTAGATTTAAGTGTAAATTCCAGGTCAAGAATTTGAGATCTCAACTATAAATAAGATCTATTAAAAATATCAACAAATTTGAATAGTGTTCACAGTGAGAAGATCTAAGTAATGCAATTTCAATTTCTGGCAGCATTGCAGATTTTTTTATGAATCAATTGCATCTTGTTTTCTATTTCAAATAAAAGCTAGAGAACCGCAAAGGTCAATATAGCAAAATGAGCAATGTCAAGATAAATCTGTTCTTGAAACAGACATATTCCTACAGCATCTAATCAATAAACCATATTACATCTAAACTGTCTGATTTTTCTGATTATTGTCTTGGTCATGCTTGTTTAGCTTTGTCATATTTTTCCAGCCCTTCTAATAGCCTTTTTAATAATAAACAGTAAATAAAAACTTCTTAACTCTGGGGACATTTACATTACCACAAAACAAGGATTCAATCTGAGAAACAAATTTCATGCCAATATATATCTGTATAAAGAACTACTATATTTATTTTAGATGATGGCATAAAGCTCTGTCTATACTATAACTGGTAACTAAACTGTTTCATTGTATCCATGGCTTTGGAAAAGTAACTTTTTCAGCACTAGGAAAGTGGACAGCTCCAAAAACTTTGCTCATGCTGTTTGATGTTTCTGTGATTCTTTCATTATATCTAGGTGTTTGGGGTGCCAAACTCTTTCTACCTCCCCCAGGCTGATTCTGGACCACAGGGGCCTCAGGCTGGAGCCAGATGGGGTGAGGTAGGGAGGGGAGTTGCAACAGTGGCTATAAGGGTTGACACAACTAGCATTTGACACACACCCCCTCCCCACTGCTGACACATATCCGCAATGGGGCTTCATGGCCTGGATTTTGGTGGGGGGGGACATCCCCACTTTCCCTGCCCCTGAATTTCCAGGCCCTCTATGAGTCCCATTGGCCATGTGACTCAGCTCATGGGCCTGATTTGTACCATGGGCTATAAGTTTCACACCCCTGATATACATAATCATTACCCTAGGATTGCCTTAATTGTTTGATTACCTAAAATCCCCATTAAAGTCAGTGGGAATTCTTGATGGGCAGAGAATGTAGAACAGTACAGTACATATGATACATTGTACAGAATCATGTGGAACAGTAAGTTATTCACATCACTTCAGTGAAAGTCCTAAAAGAGTCTACTTCAGTGATTAGATTAATACTAATATTTGTCTAGCCTGGCAAATTAATAGAACCATGAAAAAGATTACACCTAACCACAAGAAAAACTCAATCTGTCATCTTAGAAAGGCTCACCAAAATGTGTGATGTGAAACTTCTGAATAAAGGTTCATAATGATTTTAGTAAACTCACCTTTGCTCCCCAGACATTTCAGGGAGAGATAAATTGTTTCACTCAAAACCAGGCGTAAGTTGAAAATGGTGGGTACATTTTCAGAAAGTTCAGTTTAACACTAAACTGAAAATACGTTTTTGCTTCTGCATATATTTTGAAGAAGCACTACAAATTACATTTTAACTGTATTTCACCTTTATATTGCCAAATAATGTTTTGGTACATAGATGATAAATTCTAATCCACATTATATTGAATCATTTGCATTCACTAAACTAGTTGGGTTATAATTATAAATTATCACTAACTCAAATACTGTTCATATGTGACATTCAGATTTTGGGCTTGATTCAAATCATATTAAAGTCAGTAAAGAGACTTTCATTGACCTCCATAACTTTGGAACAAGTGTTCAATTATTAGAGTGAACTGACATTTCTTCTGTATTAAGTACTGCCAGTTGGTTTGCTATTGATCAGGATATAATTGATTTTATGTCTGCTGCTGAGATAAATTCTCACTATTCAACAAGAAAAATCCTATAGCTGACTTGTTAAGTATTTTTATCCTGATTGGATGAAGCATGATTTTAATGAGTTCCTCAATACTGCAATGTTAACTGCAGTACTAAGGCTCCATTAGGTAACAAGTTCTGGATTTGTTTGTTTGGGGTTTTTTAATTAAAACATAATATACCTTGATCAGGACAGCCAGAGAAATGAAACAGACAGCAAGAAAGCATTTTCAAGAAGCCTGTATTTTTATTGACTCCTAAATTCAGTGGGGAGTTGATAGTTATTTGGGTCCAGTACATGTTAATATGCCTCATTCCAAGTAACTAATGTTTAGGGTTGTCCACCTTCAATTTATCTTCCTGGATTCAGTGCACCTCAAAGTAATCTTGTCTTCCTCCCACCCTGAAAATGACTTAACTGGTGAGTCCTGCAGGAAGATGAGGTTTATCTCCTGGGTCTTACACTCATGTTTACCTCTGGCAGTTGACTCTTTGAGCCTGTTAACCATACCCAGCACTGAAGATGACAGCAAAGACCCTGGCACTCCAATACCTGATATCTGACACCCCCCCCAAGTTCATTTTCCATCTTCCTTTCATATATCTCTCCGTCTGTGATGTATGCACATCTACCTTGTACAATTCGGAAACATTGTATCAGATTTTTTTGTGTCAGACCCTGAGATTGCTAGTGTCCAGAAAGGCTCTAGTGACCACCTGGTTCAAGTCACATAAGCTTCCAGTCACACCTGCCATGTAAATACTTCAAGTCACCTCTATGTTTGGTCCAAAGTGTATAATCTAAGCCACATTCCACTAACTTGTGATGCTCAAATTCTGGGTTCAAATCCCAAGAGCATTCTCCCCTAAATAAATAATCCTGGCATTAAAAGAATCTACAGGCTGCAGAATAGACGTATTTATTACTGTTAACTTGTTGTTCGTCCTTTGTGGGCAAAGACGACTGCATCCAGGCTGCACAATAGATGCATTTATTACTGTTATCTTAATACCATACATACCAAAGCAAATATTTGCCCACCACAAAGTGCAGAAGAGAAGCATTTTATTACTATTATCTTAATACCACAAATATAGAAGGCAATGATTTGCTTATAATGGAATGCAGGTAAGATGTCTTTTATTACTATTAACTTAATACAGTAAATATACCATTGAAGCCATCGAAAAGCATAAGGCCAGATCCTGCATTGATTTATTCCAGCTAAGAACCTGGCCCTACTCTGGCCCAGTCAAACAGTCTATGGAACAAAACTATGCAGCATTAAATGAGTGGAAAGGTCTATGAACAGACCCAAAGAACTAGAGGGAAGGATGCTTCTTAGAAAGGTGGGAAACTGTCCAAACAGAGGGGCAGCATAACAGGAGTCCCGAAACTATGGATATCTCTACACTCTAATTGTGGCTCTGGTTACAGGTCATGTAGAAGTAGCTTTAAGTTACATAACTCAGGTGAAATATCAGAGCAAAACACAGAGCTCAGCATGTGCTGCAAAGCCCACCTGAGAATCAGTAAATACCAAATAAATGTTTAGCCCATGCTGAACACTGCATATTAATAGGCCCTGAACTAGGTTGTTTAAAGCTAGCCCATGGATGTGTACAGGAGATAAAGAAAGAGGCAGTTAGCTAAGTTAGTCTGAAGTCCAGCAGACAGCAAGGTAAATTTGCACCTCAGGGCCCTTCTACATGTTCAGGTAAAAGTACGATGGGATCTAATGTGTAATCCACACAGTCGTGCCTTTTACTATGCCAGACATGCAAAAGGCAAGCTCCTGTGGCTCAACTGAGGAGCTTCCAGCCGTGGGGGTGCCCAAGAACTCCCAGAGCTGAGAGAGCAGTCACAATCCCCCAGGCTTGGGTGTGCATGAAACCACCTAGACCTGGGGGATGAGAGCTGCTGTGATTCCCTTAGGCTCAGGGGTATGTGAAAAGCCATAGTGCCCTGTTACCAGTTCAGGGAGAGCTTGATCCCAGCTCCTGTGGCCAGGAGCCCCACACACCCCCAGGCCTGAGAGATCATGCCAGCTGCGATCTCCAAGGATCAGGGGTGTGTGAAGCCCCTGAGCATTGAGGATCATAGCTGCTGCAATCCCCTAGGCCCAGGGTTTTCACACTGGGCAGGATGCACCCCTGTACCTGAGAGCTCCATCAGCTGGTAGAGCTTCTAGCCACAGGAAAGACCCTGCTACATATGCAAATTAAAGCTCAGTATAGCAACAAGCTATACAGTTAGTACACATTATAACTGGTTGGATGTTTTTAAGGCATTGTAGCTCATATATCTGGTCTTAAGGTAACTGTGCCAGTATTCATTGCATGATACCTCTAATGTGTTGTGGGAGCCTTATAAACTAATTAAATCAAAGATATATAACATCAGCTTTTGTGAGCCTGAGCTCACTTCATCACATGTGAGCTCAGGCTCACTCAAACTAATGCTATACTCTCTGATGTAGTTAGCTTATAAGGTGCAAATATACCCTGCCTTCTACAGGGGATAAAAGTGACTTCAATGAAGGCACACTGTAAGAATGAGAGGGAGAGGGAAAAGAATACTTCCTGAAATTGTAGATTTGTGAAGTGATCTATGGATTTAGTTATGAGATCCTTAATGAATCATCTCCATTAAGTTTGGACTAAATAAGCACTTCTAGACTGAGCCTTAAGGATGCCATTCACCCCAGCAGAGAGAGCCTGAAAAGACCCTATACACCATATAAGCTCCAAATAATTGCTACTTGAAGTACCACAAAGTTTGGTGTCATTGGTGAACTTGGCCAGTCTGCATCTGATACCAATGTCCGCATCATTAATAAAGATGTTAAAGAGTATAGGCCCAAGGCCAGAGCCTTGGGGGACCCCACTGGTCACAGCACACCTCAGTGATTTACTTCTGTCAACCACCACTCTCTGGGTCCAACCTCAGAGCCAATTTCCCAGTCATCAGACTGTGATGTGGCCGAGTCCACAGTTGGCCAATTTTTCCATTAGATGATCATGGGACACCAAATCAAAGGCTTTTTTAAAGTCCAGATATATGATGTCAATCTCTTCTCCCTTGTCCAGGTGATATGTCACCTGGTCATAGAAGGAGATGAGATTAGTCAGGCAAGACCTACCCCCAACAAACCTGTGCTGTCTTTTCCCTCAGGATGTTGTCCTCAGCCAGTTTGCCAAGAATGATCTCTGATAATTTTTTAAGATCTTCCCCAGGATAGATGTCAGGCTGATAAGCCTGTAGTTCCCTTGATCTACTTTTCTCTCTTTCTTAAAGATAGGCACCACATTGGCCTTCTTCCAGTCTTCAGGCACTTCACCTGAGTGCCACAAGTTCTCAAAGATCCATGCTAGTAGCTGAGCTATGATGCATGCCAGCTTCTTAATTACCCTGGGGTGTAAACTGTCTGGGCCAGCTGACTTGAAGGTGTTCAGCCTCTCAAGGTGTTCCTTCACATGGTCTACATTGTTGATGGGTAACAGCTGTCTCTTGCCTTAGCCATCCTGTACTGTATTAAGCAGGGCCATCCCTTGGGACTGGTGAAAAACAGATGCAAAATACTCATTAAGCCGGTTGGCTTTTTTTCTTGGTGTCAGCTGTCAGTTGTCCCATATGGTTTAGCAGGGGTCCAATGTTACCTTTGCTTTTCCTCCAGCTCCCCCCCATGTCTAAAAAAGGAATTTTCATTGTTTTTGATATGTGTAGCCAGTTGGAGTTCAGTTGCAGCCTTGGCTTTTCTGGTTCGCTCCCTACAGGTCTGGGCCAGTGCAGAATACTCCTCCTTTGAGGTGCATCCAGTCTTCAATCCTTTATAGGTCTTTCTTTTCAGACACAGGAGGTCCACAAGTTCCCTGCAGAGCCAAGGCGGCTGCAGTGCCCTTTTACTGCCTTTCCTCCAAGACAGGATAGACATTGCTTGTGCTTTCAGGATCGCTCCCTTGAGGAGCAGCCACTCATCCTGAACTCCCCTCCCCTTTGGGTCATGGTCCCTTAGAGCCTTGCCATCAAGCCTCCTGAGCTTGTCAAAGTCAGCTTTCCTGAAATCAAAGACTTCTGCATTACTGACTGACTTGCCAGCTTTATGGTGGATAGTGAAGATGATCAGCTCATGGTCACTGTCTTCCAGCTTCCTTTTGATCATTAGGTTGCTGATTAGATCATCCCCCATTGCCAGTACCAGGTTGAGCAGCACTTTGCCTCTTGTTGGTCCAGAGACTTATTGAATCAGATAGAGCTCATCCACTCACATGAGGAAGCTTCACAACTGTTAGGATTTGGCCAAGTGCTATTCCCACAAGATGGCTGGGTAGTTGAAGTCTCCCATGACAACCATGCACTGGGAGTGTGCAGCCTCAGCCAGTTCCTTGGTGAATTCCTGGTGGAGCTCTTGATTCTAATTAGGAGATCTGTAGTAGACTCCTACATATATGATAGACCATTGTGTCCCCTGTGCCATGTTCACTGCAGATTTTTACAGTCTCCAGTTGTCCACCCTCGATGCCAATGTCAGCATGCAGGGATGTGTAGCTTTCCTTGACATAGAAAGCTACACCCCCACCCCTTTTCATAGATTCATAGATGTTAGGGCCGGAAGGGACCTCAATAGATCATCGAGTCCAACCCCCTGCATAGGCAGGAAAGAGTGCTGGGATCAGATGACCCCAGCTAGATGCCTATCTAACCTCCTCTTGAAGTCCCCCAGGGTAGGGGAGAGCACCACCTCTCTTGGGAGCCCATTCCAGATTTTAGCCGCTCTAACTGTGAAGTTCTTCCTAATGTCCAACTAATCTTCCTAATGTCCAGTCTCCATGATCTCTCCTGTACAAGGTAAAGCTGTCTATACCTGTGGCCCAGTAATAGGTGGAGTCCCATCAGGTATCCATTATCCCTATGAGATCATAGTCATTCTTGTTTAGAAGGAGGACCAGTTCTTCCTGTTTGTTCCTCAAGCTCCTGGCATTGGTGTACAGGCATGTAAGTGTCCCATTGGAGGCCCTAGTCTTCCCTACACATTGTTCTTGGGCTGGGGTAGGGGTGGGTTCCCTTGAGTGCCTTAGCCTGCTGGTTTTGCAAAAGTTGTCCAGTGGGCTTGCTGTGGCAGTAGTCTGCCCATCCCCCAGCGGGCTTAGTTTCAAGGACACAGGCAGTCCTTGACTTACAACATTTTGAGTTACAATGTTTCACACTTACAACATTTATAAATTGACACCCTGTTTCAACTTTATGACATCAGTTTTGACTTTACAAGGCTTGATCCAATGCGACACCATGCCAGTGAACCAGTTCACTGAGTCTCTCATCTCCCTGGAGAACATCTGTCCAAACTTACTTGAACACTTTCTTTAAGAAAGAAGACAAGACTCCAGAAAAACCTACAGCCAAGACTCCTGAGAAGACTCTAGCCAAGAACCCTTCAAAAAGCCCAACCAAGAGCCTTTCAAAAAGTCCAGCAAAGTCACCTCAAAGAAGCCCTTCCAAATCAATATGATTGCTTTTTACAATAGGAATACATTAATGTAGTTATATTACTCATCTATAATTGATCGAATACAAAATTCTCGGGTATTTTTAGTGAAAATAGGGTATCAGGCCTTGGTTCAGGAACCAATCCCCCATTTATAACATTGTTTCTTATGAGAAAATTGGTTCTGAGTTACAATGTTTCAACTTCAGGCACGGTTTTCAGGAACCAATTGTGTTGTAAGACAGGGGACTGCCTGTACATATCTCTGTCTGTGATGTATATCAGTGTAACTGAATGTGTTCAGATCATGCAGAGATGCATGTATATACACATACTAACTTATGGTAACATCCATCTCATTTGAGTATATGGAGATATATGCACACATATACAAATGCAGATATGCACAAATCAGCAAAAGCCATGGACACCTTCTATAGCATTGTGCAAACAGTCATCCCCCTCCACTACACTGCATGTGTGTGAGCAGGTGACCTAAGCTCATCCTCCACACCCTGGCCATGAGCTGCACTTCCCTCCTCTCTTCCCCCCCTCTGAGTCAGGGCCAGAAGTGGATACCAGAGCAGGAAGGGGGAGCCTGTAGTCGCTGGCTGCTGCTGCAGCCAAAGCAATATGGGGAATGGTGACTGAGCATCAGCTGGGTGGGAGCTCCAGCACAGCAAACTTATCGCTCACAGGCTGCATATGGCCTGCAGGCATCCATGTGGCATCCATGTGGAAAACCCTGCCTAGGTGTATTGTGTCAAAGGTCTGGAGTGATCTCTCTTGCATATACTATGATTCAGAAGAATTGATGGGTGCTTACTACTGCACATACACACACTATAAAATATGTAGGTATCTATGCATATAGTCTTAAACAGAAAGAATTGGAAGCCCTGGTATAATCACAGAAGCATGATGTAATTGGGTTAAATGAGACTTGGTGACAGAGGGTATTTATAAACATGATCTTTTATGGTCTTTTATATCTCCTGCACCATGCTGGAGATCCGCTGCTTCAGAACAGACTTGATTAACCGAGTCTGCTCTGCATGCAAGCTGATGCGCACCATGCTGTGCTGTGTGCAGTGGTATAAGCAGCAAAAGGTGCATTAGTGTGCAGAAAATGGTGGCAGTGTGCTTTTGAACTAAAGCACCTCTAATGTGTTTTAGTTCAAAAGCGCATCGTCACCATTTTCTTAGCGCTGATATGCATTTTGTCACTTATACAACTGCAAGAGTCACAGTGCCTGGAGCAGCGGGCTGTGACAGCACAGGGCCAGGGTTTCAATGAAGATCAGCCACGCAGGATGCGCAGCTGGGTGGGAAGCTGCTCCAGGGCTGAGACCAGGGTTTTACTGCAGTGACAGTGTGATCCAGAGCCAGGACAGAGCCATAATCCACTACCTTCACATCCCTACCCAGGGCAAGCAGGCATCAGATTGCAGCTCTGCCCCATCTTCAGCCCCAGGGCAACTCCCTGCCCAGCCATACACCCTGCCAGCACTGCTTGGGTCATCTCCATGTAACCCCTCTCCCTGCACTGTCATAGCCCCACTACTCCTAATAATTTATTAGCAGTCTAATAAAGGACTATGTAAACACAGCTGAAGTATTCAATTTTTTTTAACCTCAATCTTTATGAATAAGGTCAGGTGCCAGAGGATGAGCACAATTGGCAGCAAAAAAGAGGAAATATTCAACCCAGAATAGGACAAGAACAAGTTAGAGATTACTTTGAGGCTGGGTGTTTCCATGTCAGCAGGACTGAATGAGATTCAATCTGGAGAGTTCAAGGAGTTGGCTGAGGTAATTGCAGAACCACTGACTATTCTTTCTGAGAACACAAGGATATCAGGTAAGGTCCCAGAGGACCGTGAAAGGGTAAATACAGTGCCCATCTTTAAAAAATGGAAGAAGGAGTATCTGGGGAATTATAATCCAGCCAGTCTGTCCTTAATAACTAGAAACATTATAGATTATGTCATTAAGGAATTTATTTCTAAGTATGTAGAGGATAACAAGGTAACTGGGAAGAGCCAAAAGGATCTGTCAAGAGCATCTCATGTTTCCTTCTACAACCAGGTAGTGGGCTTTGTGGGTGTGGGAAGAGTAGTTGGCTGTGGTATACCTCCACTTCAGCAATATTTTCAACATAGTCTCCCATGACAGTCTCATGAGGTATTCTTTACATTCCTCATTAATATAAGAAAATGTGGTCTAAATGAATACTGTGAAATGGATGTGAATATGATAAACCTTGGATATATCAAAGTGAATGTGATATACCTTTACTTTAGCAATACAAAAAACTAGAACTCTTGAGTTCAAAATGATACCTTTTATTAGACCAAATGAAAATTGCAAGAAAATTGTCCTTTTCTGCAAGCTTTTGTGGTCAAAGTCCCTTCATCAGGTTCTGGGAAAAATATAGATGCTACAAGATGGTAAAGAGTCCCCATAGGTGGGAAATAAACTTCATTTTTGCACAGAGGAAGCTGAAGATGGAAGGCTGTCCCCCTGGGTCCATGACTTTGATCCCGAAAGCTTGCAGAAAAAGACAGTTTTCTTGCAATTTTCCAGTTTGTCTAATAAAAGGTACCATTTGGAACCAAGAGTTCTAGTTTTTTGTATGTCTTTTTGTTTCAGACCAGCACAGCTACCAAGTACTTTAGCAAGGCGTTTGACAATGTCTCCCATGACATTTTCATTTGTAAGCTACAGTTTTGGTGAAAGTGTTGTAAAGTGGTTAGACTGGATCATTGATTGGATCATTGTGGTCATCCAGTAGTCATCAATGAGTCAATGTCTAGTTGGAAGGAGGTATTGAGTGGGGTTTTCTGGGGAATCTGTCATGGGTCCAATACCATTTCATATCTTCATTAATGATTTTGAGAATGCAACTGAGTGCACAATGGTAAATTTGGAGGTGACAACAAGTAGGGTGAAGTTGCAGACATTCTGAAAAATTGGATTAGGATTACTGAAGAAATAATCCAAAATTAAATTCAATAATTACAAATGCAAAGTCCTGAACATAGGACAGAGCAATTAAACACACAAATACCAATTGGAGAACAAGTGACTAGGCTTTGGTACTTCAGAAAAGGACTTGGAAATTATAGTAGATCACAAACTGAACATGAGTCAAAAGTGTGCTATTGTTGCAAAAAAGACAATAGCACAATAGGTTGTAGTACCAGGATTACCTACACGTCAAGGGAAGTTTTTCTTTCACTTTACTTAGCTCTAGTCACCTAGAGTAATGTGTCCAGTTTTGTGACCACACTTCAAGAAAGACATAGACTAATAGGAAAGGGTCTATCAGAGAGTAACAAAAATGATTAGAGGTCTGAGAAATATGATTTACCAAAAAAGGTTGGAAGAACTGGGTTTATTTAGCTTAAAGAAGAGAAAACTTGAGACAGGATTTAACAACAGTCTTCAAGTACCTGAAGAGTAGTTATAAGGTGAATGGCAATAGACCTATTCTCTGAGATTGCTGGGGACAGGATAAGAAGTAACAAAATTGCAAGAAGCAAAATTTAGTTGTGTATTAGAAATTGTAACTAGGAGGTGATTAAGTACTAAAACAAATTATCCAAAGGGGTTATGCAATCTTCATCACTTGAAGTTTTTAAGAGCAGGCTAGACAAACCTGATGGTTTAGCTGGGATGGTTTAGTCATGATGATACTGCTTTGAGCAGGGAGTTGAGCTAGATGATTGAAGGTCCCATCCACACATTTTTTTAAATTCTATTATTCTTATAAATGCACAAATACACACACACATAGTGATTTAAAGATATCTAAGAGTTATGTTTAGATGTATATACATTTTTGTACCTATCTCCATACATAGATCTTATACATATATCAAACATAATAAACTAAGATACATAGTCACATGTCCCATTGAATTATTCATTGACACTACACTAAGTCCAAATAAAAAATTGACTGTAAGAGAATATTTTCTCCTGCTTTAATTCTGATCCACAAGAAGTTTCTTTGTTCTTTTTCCTACATTCATTCCTATATTACAGCCAAACTGTTTCTGTTACCTTGAGTAACTCTAACAAGAAAATTATATACAAGAATAACCATATTTTATTTTATATAGCATGCCCTAGAGTAAGATACATACCTTGACTCCATCTTAATGTAGACATGCTAGTATCTTACTTTTCCTGTGAAGTAGTCCAAAACACTGGTCTTTGTAATATATACTAAAGAAAGAAGCCACCAGTATCTTAAATTAAAATGTAAAAGAAATTTCTTATTATTAAAATTATGCAAGTTTAAATCATTTGCCTGGAAATATGGAGTAGTTCACTTTTTAGAAGAATAAGATGTATGATACACATGCTTTTTTGTTATACTTGTTTCTCTATTCCAAGGTACATGTCCATTTAATATTTAACATGTGAACTGATCAGTAAGAAGATTACTTGATTTCCAAATTAATCATAAAATTCAGGTTAGGCATTTGGCAATACAGCCCAGATTTGTTTCAGATATTTCCTTTGGTCAGTCTAAATTCTATGCAGCCACTCCAGCACTAAACAAAACAAGACAAACAGGCCTAGGAGAGGTAAAATGTAAGCTTAGCTACACTGTTAGCTACAAGGGAGCTTCAATGTGGATCTGAACCACTAACATATTTTCTGAAACAGCTCTCATTTCTTTCATGTCGCTTGCTTCCCCTCAGGGTCAGTTCACACTTAAAAGTTTCACCAGTAAAGGTATAGTATTCAGAGGTTTGATTTATTTCCTTCTCTGAACAGCATGGCTACATTAGCAGAAGCACTAGAATAGACAGAGCTATACTACAAAAAAGCCCCTTGGCCAGTATTTGCAAATTTATTCAGGCAAATAATCAGTATACTGACAAAAAGTGTTTTAATAGTGTAAGCAACAGCAAGAAGATTTGCCAGTGCAGTTCTACCAGTTAACCCTTTTGTGACCCACTGGTCTTTTTCTCCATCTTCATAGAGTTGCTACTATACTTACTTGTGCTCCCTTGCCAGCCATTGCTTAATGACTTGGTAAATCTAATCAACTGCAATAATTAAAACATACTGTGTGGAATGACATGCACCTTTATTTACAGTGTAAAGTCCCAGTGAAATGAAAATTTGAGACTCTTACAGTACAGGGAACCAAAACCATTTCCTTCTTACTAAAAATCACCAATAATACAAATAGGTATATACCCAACAACTGTAGTTTTACAGAATTTCAAGTCTATTATCACATGTACATTTCTAACTTTTTGTGAGACATTTGGTGAGTTCTGGATTTGCATGTTACCAGCAATTGACTCCAGAAGTGAATATGCTGAAGCAACAGTTGCTATCACCTGGATAACACTGTCCACGCTGCACAGGAAGGTTGCGTATTCAAGTTCTGTGAAAGAATTTGCTCCATGTGCAATGCTTAGGCTGTCTGAGAGGGAAGTGCTATGTTCACCTTTCCCCAGATGTGATCCTGAAAGCTTGCAGAAAAGGACAATTTTCTTGCCATTTTCCAGTTGATCTAATAAAAGGTATCATTTTGGAACCAAGAGTTCTAATGTTTTGTATGTCTTGTTGTCTCAAACCAGCACGGCTATGAAGTCCACCCCTGAAATTATGGTAATATAGTATTAAATATTTGATAGTTAATTCATAGTTATTCCAGGACTTTGAGATGTGCAGAACCACATATCATATCTACTCAAATACAAGATGAGGTTCCCCCCCCCACCACAATTGGCGTGAGGGAAAAGCCTCATCTTGCAATCACGTACAGGAAATCTCACTAAATACATTGTCTGTCACTAAATTGCAGCCAAACGCACCATGTGCTCAGCAATGGAAACCAACTCTGAAATTGATTAAATACTGACAGCACTGAGCATGACTATAAAACACATTGGCAACATTGGGACGTGCTAATGGGAATCTACTATAAAACTAGGTTAGCATAGCCCATCTGAGCAAGACTTGTGGTAGTGCCTATTAAGTACAGTCCCCTCACTGTCAGCTCTTTTTCAAGTCATGGTGAGCCACAACAGTTCATCCAAAATCCCTCTGTCAGACCCTTTCTCACCCTGGTGCATATGATTACTGTGACCCTGCCCTCCATTAGGTGACCAGGTTTCCCTGCACCTCATCGCCAGTTCCAGTCACCCAGTTCCAGTCATGAGTAGAGGCTAATTAACACATGGATCCTTTGTGGTGGTTATCTGGAGTACACACATTCTGAGCAGTGCTGAGCTGTGGCTTGAAATGCTGTTGACTCTGGGTGGGACCAGCCAATGAACTATGTGGTAAATCATGAGCCTTTGGCTTTGGACTTGGCTAAGATCAAGGGAGACAAGGAGCATCTGAACCTGAGGCCAATATGCAAGCACTAGGCTTGGAGGATGCCTTCCTGGATTTGGGGAGTATCCAAAGCCTAAGACCAATAGATCTGGGAGGGAGGATACTTGTCTGGTGGTAGAGCCATGGAGACTTGACAACTGAGCTCTGCTGAGTCAAATTTTGGAACTTGAGTATTGGCCTTTGGCCAATTGTATCTGGAAGTGATTTGGCCCTTAAAACAAAATATATTAAAAAAAAAAGTTTGTACTACACACAAATAGGTGCCAAAGTGCTGCTCAAAAATGTGTTCATCAAATATCTGTGCTAAAATTTGCAGCAGTTTCAAAAAAAGGTACTATATCAATTCTGGATAAACTAAGTGTATAGATAATATATGCAAATTGTTACAGCCATCTTTGATTTCAAGATATTGTTTTCAGGTTACTACTTACTTCCATGTGCTCAGGGAGACCAGGGTCTGACAGTAAGGATAGGGGGAAGAGGCTGCCAGGGAAAAAAGCTGAGGGAAGCAGAGAGCAAAGGGCTACCTGACCCTCCTTCCCTTCCAGATTTATTTTCCCTGCTGTAGTAATTGGATGGGGACACATTCAAAGTAGACCTCTAATAATTAGATTCTATACTTGGAACATTATAACAAATTTATAAATTTCCCATATCTAGAATCTAATTTTGGGGGATCATCTTGTAATCAGGGTCATCTTCTATTTGAGTAAATAGGGCTACAAACCTTTTTCCAGTAAGAGTGATATTGTAACATAGCAGATGAGAATATTTCAGAATTTAGAGGGTAGAGCCATACTGTAATGTGATTGCTTGGGAAACCATTACTTTGGTCCTGTGCTAGCTACAGACTATAATTGCTTCCAGCCTGCAATCCCGAGTTTATGCAAAGATACCTAGCTCTGTAGTGTGATCCTTTGCATGTTCTCTTACCATCCTGGTAAGCTGCTCACTAATTTTGGCTTCTGCTCCTAGAGGGGATAGTAGTATGACTGCCTGTTGAGAGCAGGACTCTAGCAACATCCCAAAGAAATCTGCAGCAATGCCAAGAGTCCAGGTCCACCAGGGTACAGTTTCTTCACTCCTTCTGCTTAGACTGTAGGTAGGAAGAAAGACAGCTGGTTCAGGGTTCACACAGTGCAAATAGGTGGACCAGTTGTCCTAATAAAACAGCTACCACCAGAAGAAAAGAGGTTTGATGGGGGCACTCAGAGGAAATACTACCCTGTTCAGGTTATTCCAAGGCATGATAAAGTGAGTCCCACAAGGCTCAATCCTTGGACCAGTGCTGTTCTATGTCTTCATCAGTGGCTTGGATGAGGGTGTAGAAAGCACTTTGTCCAAATTGTCAGATGATGCCAAATTATAGGGTAAAGTTAACACACTAGAGGGTAGGGAATGAATCCAGGCAGTTTTGGACAGGTTAAAAAGTGGACAGAGCACAAAAGGATGCAGTTCAACAAGAACAAATGCAAGGTGCTGCACCTAGGGAGAAGGAATCACCACCACACTTACAGGGTGGGGGAAGACCTTTTCAGCAGCACAGCAGTGGAAAGGAATCTTGGAGTCATTGCTGACCCCAATATAAACATGAGTCATCAATGTGACGAAGGAATCAATAATGGTAACTGCACTTTATCGTGCATTAGCAGGTGCATGACAAACATGTCCAGGGAGGTGATACTACCCCTCCATGTGGAACTGGTCAAGCCACAGTTGGAGTTCTGCATCCAATTTTGGGCACCACACTTCAAGAAGAATGTGGACAACCTCGAGAAGATTAAGAGGTGGGCCACTCATATGGTTAGGGGTCTGCAGGCAAAACCCTATGAGGAGAGATTGAGGGCCCTGGATCTCTTCAGCCTTCACAAGAGAAGGCTGAGAGGTGATCTTATGGCCGCCTATAAATTCATCCCCCTGCTTTGCCTTTTTTTGTTTGTGGTTTTAGGACTGATCCTGTTTTACGGTACAACAAGCTCATCTCTGGAAAAGATTAATGTGCTTCACAAAGCAGAAATTTGACCCAGACTTCCAGGCTTCCAGCCTTCCACCTCTCTCTATTGTGGTCATGCTCTGAGCATATTTGTTTATTGTGCTGCCCATCACTTTGTATATTAGAGTGCTTTTTTGTGCCTTAGTGTTTTTGGAAGAATACCAAACATCACAGGATGGTTTTAATTGAGGCATTTCTGGGAAATGAGTGCAAATCGGAGGGCGGTTCTTTGTTTGTTTTTTGTCTGAGCCTAAATTGAACCTTAAAGCATAAAACAATTTGCTTAATACTTCCAGTGGAAGCCTGGAGTTACTTAGGAGTTTTAAAATACTTTTTTAATTTCTTTTTCAAATAAAGCATATTCTATAAATATGTTTCTTATAACTGCAAACATTTTACAAATGATTTCAAGGCTGCCCATATTTCTCTGAGTTACAAATAATTGACCAAAGTGCTAAAAATATTAAATTCTATAATATGTTTAGTTCTTGTCTCATAATACTACTTATCTGAAGGAAGAACAACCAGAAATTTCTGGGAAAATTAAATATTACTAGGCACTGAGATGGCCCACATCTCATTAAAAGGCACAATGTTTCTTAAAATGTATCTCCTCAGACTGAAGCTAGGGCATTATGTGCAAAGGGCAACCATTTTTGGAATTTTTCTTTTACAATGATCAGTGAGAATCTGAATTTCTTCTTCATGATGCTTTGTGTAATGTCCAGCTTTACAACCAAGGTTTTGCCTAATTCACAGCCATTTCCTCATAAGTGCCTCAAACTTTCATGGATGTCACAAAGATTCAAGAACAGACTGCCAGAGCACTGCCTTTTCTTTCCTCTTTTGGGCACCTCTGAGTTCTAAATATATGTTTGATTTCATATGCAATAAAATGCCAGAAGTGATTTGTATCCTATGAATTATTAAGTTAAATAAACTGAATAATTAATTACACTGTGTAACGTTTCAAATAATTAGTATAATGTTGATTTTTTTAAATCCACATTTATATTGTTTGTGTTATATATTCTGACATTTTCTATTCTTTACCAGTGAATTTATAGTAATACTGATTTTTTTTTATGGTATATCAGCTGATTATTTTAATTTTAAAATTGTAGGTCAAACTGTGCTCATTGACAAAAATAGTCCCACTGGAATCAGTCTAACATGAAGGACTCTGAATAAATTTAGAGTTAAAACTGGTCTACTTTGTAAAAATCAATTTTTAAGGGGAAAAAAATGGAACTAGAGACAGATTTGATGTTTTAAAAAATTCCATTTACAGATACACTTGTTTAAGCACTCATGTAACCAGAATTTGTGTATTTTGTTTTGCAGATCTTGGCCATTGTATCCATTCTATTCATCGTACTGTCAACCATTGCTTTGTCTCTCAACACACTACCTGAGCTTCAAGAAATAGATGAATTCGGACAGCCAAATGACAATCCCCAGCTAGCACATGTTGAAGCTGTGTGTATTGCTTGGTTTACTATGGAGTACCTATTGCGCTTCCTGTCCTCACCAAATAAGTGGAAGTTCTTCAAAGGTCCATTAAATGTCATTGATTTGCTGGCCATTTTGCCATATTATGTCACCATTTTCCTCACAGAGTCCAACAAAAGTGTGTTGCAGTTCCAAAACGTCAGACGTGTGGTTCAGATATTTCGCATTATGAGGATACTAAGGATCCTTAAACTTGCCCGACATTCAACAGGCCTTCAGTCTTTAGGTTTCACTCTTAGGCGGAGTTACAATGAATTGGGTTTGTTGATATTATTTTTAGCAATGGGAATAATGATATTTTCCAGTCTTGTATTTTTTGCTGAAAAGGATGAAGATGCTACAAAGTTTACCAGTATCCCTGCATCATTTTGGTGGGCTACGATCACTATGACCACCGTAGGATATGGTGACATTTATCCTAAGACTTTACTAGGGAAAATAGTTGGAGGATTGTGCTGTATCGCTGGAGTGCTGGTAATAGCCCTGCCCATACCAATCATTGTAAATAATTTCTCTGAGTTTTACAAAGAGCAAAAACGGCAGGAGAAAGCAATTAAAAGAAGAGAAGCACTTGAGCGAGCAAAAAGAAATGGAAGCATCGTCTCCATGAACCTGAAAGATGCGTTTGCTCGCAGCATGGAACTGATTGATGTAGCAGTAGAACCAGGGAAGCTGGGAGAACCAGCCAATACAAAGGAAGCACAGGATGACAACCACCTATCCCCTAGCCGGTGGAAGTGGGCCAGAAGGACGATATCTGAAACAAGTTCAAACAAGTCGTTTGAAAACAAATACCAGGAAGTTAGTCAACAAGACTCCCACGAGCAGTTAAACAATGCTGCAGCTTCTTCCAGCCCACAGCATCTGAGTGCTCAGAAACTGGAAATGTTATATAATGAAATTACTAAAACTCATTCTCATCCTAATCTTAATGCTGGGTACCTAGATCAGCCAGAAAAACTACCTGCATATGAAGAAGAAATAGAAATGGGAGAGGTTACCGGGCAGACAGATCAATTACCAGCTGGACATACAGATATAATACCAGACATGAGAAGCACATCCAGTATTGATAGTTTTGCCAGTTGTGCAACCGACTTCACAGAAACAGAAAGATCTCCCCTCCCCATGTTCCCTGGCTCCCACCTGCAAATGAGATTCCCAACTGACTCTGCTAACACAGAAGACAGCCAAAGAACAAAGAGTTCCCCATTTATATCACTCACAAAGGATATCACTTTTGACTATAATCCAATAGACACTGCTGTAAACAACAATGGCAGTGGTTCCCAAACTGTCCTGCATAGTCATCTGCATTTTGACAGTACCATGGACAGCCCAAAAAGTTCTCTAAAAGGCAGCCATCCATTAAAATCTAGATCCCTTAAAGTTAATTTTAAGGACAACAGAAGCAGTGCTCCACAAACTCCACCGAGCACTGCTAGGCCCTTGCCAGTAACAGCAACAACAGACTTTACACCATCTACCCCACAGCATATCAGCACCATCCTTTTAGAAGAGAATTCACCTCAAGGCGAAAGGCCCATGCTCGGTGCTGATGCGTCACTGCTTTGCCAGGGACTTCCTAAAAGATCCTCCCCTCTATTTCCCAAACAAAAGCTTTTCACCTTCCCTTCAAAAGAGAGGAGGAGCTTCACTGAAATAGACACCAGAGAAGATGAAGACTTTTTGGAATTACATGGTGCAAAACATGAAAAGCAGCAGGATATCAAGACAAATTGCTTGGGAGATAAACATAACGATGGCAAACATTTAATAGATGAGCCAAGAATCAGCACTTCATCACCAAAAATCATTAGTCACAACTGTACTGAAGACATTTACCATACTGAGGGTGAAGGAAAGGACAGTCAGCAAGAAGGTTACAAACTGGAAAATCATTTATTTGCCCCAGAAATTCATTCAAACCCAGGAGAAACTGGTTACTGTCCCACACGCGAAACCAGCATGTGACTAATTACAAAAGCAATAAAAAACTGTTCTTAAAACAGTTAGTAATGCCTGTGAGCTAAAACAAGAAAAGCCTAAAAAAGTGCATAAAATGTTATTTTTGCATGGCATGAAGAGTTGTTTAGTTTAAGTACTGTTTAATTAAAGAGTTCAAGACTGCTTTTTTGTAACAAATTCAAAAAAAAAGGGAAAAAATGACTCAAGAACCATGAATAAAATAAAGAAAGCTCCATTAGGAGCCAGTGTTCTGCAACGTCTGACATTTTTGATCCTTTCACTTATGATTATAGACAAATTTTAAACCCTTTTAACTTTTTTTGGTTTCTTTGGTTACAGTGAATTTTAGAATTTGCACATGAAAGGATTAAATGTCAATGCATGCATTCATAATGATGTGAAACAAGGTGCTTTGAGCTTGCAAAATGCATATAGTTGTAAATAGTTTGGGGTTGGGTGGGGGGGAGAGGTACTATTAACAAGGAACTATGGAAAACAAGTTTCCTGGGACACAGGTACTTCCTTCACAGGACACTGTCTGGAGGTTTGTATAGACTTATGTTGCAAAATTGCAACTTCTACTTAAAGCATCTCACATATCTTGCTTTCTGTTAAAAAGCTCATGAGTATATCTGTTGTTTAAGGAAGGACAGTATTTTTAGTTTATCTATGCTGTAAATCATAGTATTTTTTTATTTGCCTAACCTTCATCATTGCATTTGTAATTTAAATGACAATTCCCTGAGAAAAAGCAGATTTAATGACCAGAACTTGTAGCATTTGATATTTTATATAAAGATTGCCAAAATTTCATAACTTACGGCATCACCCATTATTAAATGAAAATGCAAAACAAAAAATATTTATATGGCAATAAATAGTGCCAAATAATCAACTGGAGAGAAATTTTATATAGTCAAAAAATTCTATTGTTCTTAATATATTTCCTTTAAATTCTTACTGTGTTCCCATCCTTTGCCTTTCAATTGGCTGATATTTGGTTCTGACAACCTACTGAAGGTCCTGTTATGGTATATTTTTCCCTTTAGCCTTTAATCTTCTTTTCTTTATACGTAGTATCTATTTTTCTTCTGGAGGGCAGCTGAGCAGCTGTCTCAAGGGCTGAGGCCATTGGCACTCCATAGCTCAACCAAAAACATTTAATTATAGGAAAGCATTAGTCATTCCATTCTCCCATGCCAAAGCATCTTGTTTTTATGGTATTCCAAGGCCTTTGCTCACTATTGTGAGATCATCATCAGACCATCAAACTACTGAATGAAGAAAGTTATTCCTTTTTTCTGGGCACCAATATATATAGTCTGTTATAAGACAATCTGTCGATTTTTTCAATTACTTGAATAACATAGATCAATGTTTCAATTCACAAATCCCTAGAGTAATTCTGATGAAAAAGCAGATTCACAATATACATCAACTTTGTAATATTCTTTCCTTCCGAGACATATATATATGTCAAAAGGAGAGCATATTTCAAAGCTTACATATATAAATATATCTGTATATTCACTTTTATCATTCCCTCTGATTACTGCTGAAATATCCTGATTCTCAATTAAATCGGTTTTACAACAGGCTGGCCAGATCATTGCCTGAGAGGAAGAATTGTTCAGTAGTCAAAGGGTTTACCTAATATTTAAAAAAAAAACACACAACTTTACATCCTTACTCTGCAAATCACAGCCTCTCTGTCATCAGGTCCCATTAGCCAAACAGGGAAAACAATCTTCATGGGTGATTGGAAGAATAAGTACGTTTGAGTTGGTCAGGCTCCAGGGCCGTATGGTAATGAAAGCTTTAGAACTGTTTTAGATAGAGTTGGCATAGAATAAAACAGCTCTGCTAATTGCAATGGAGGTAGGCCAGTTTATTCAAGGTGAAGATCTTGCCTTGTAATTCCATTTATTTAAATGAAATTGGCCCTGACTTAAATTAATAGAAAATCAGGCCCCTGATGTATTTGTGATAGAAGATCGGACAGTTTGGTTACAAGGGTGCCTTTTGCAAAAACACATGAGACTCATCCTGCACACCTTACTGCAGTCTTATTCATATAAGGGCTGCATGATAGACCTAATGTGTACTCAAGTCACTGGACCAAATTAAAGCACAGTGTAGTTTCTTGGTTTAAAAAACTAAGTAAATCGGTGATTCTTGGATGGAAGGTGCTGCTGGGTGAGAGAAGGTAAGTGAGATAAGTGCAGGCTTTTCACTGCCAGCTGTTCCTCCTCCCACCCACTCGCTATTCCTCCCCTTCTCCAAGTAGGTAAGCACTGTAACAAATAAATTTGTTTTTTATATGGGGTGCTGCTCAGTTCACAAAAGTTCAAAGGAGGGTGGAGGGGTGTCATAAGATTACAAAACTTGAGAGCCACTGATTTAAATGTTTACCTCCTAAAGAATTTTTTCCTGACCAAGTTTCTTTTGTGGTTTGAAACCTAGACGTACGATGTCATTTCTTCAAAGCAGTGTCTGGTCATTAATTTGCAAAATAATAAAGCATTTTTGTCCATAGTTGCAGTCCAAGTAATTCTATTGCTACATAGGAGTTTTTCTATGTCTATGGCACTCTGCTTAACTTCATGTATCTCAGCTCCAAAACTTAGCTCCTGAGTGGTTTGTAGTCATTAATTTTCTATTTTTATTGCTTTTGGGTAGAGATTTTTGGTGACTCAGGCTAAATACCAGTCAATTTTAATATGCCTGAAGTATTCATCTCTGTTTTCTATGTACAGCTTTATGAAACTGCCCTGATCCTGTTTTTCTCTGTTCCAGGCAACTAAATAAAGACCAGATTAAATTCAATTAGGACCTGGTTCCATAATCTGGACACAGAGAAAACTCCTATTGAAAATAATGACCCTAAGGCCTTGCTCCTGCAATGTGCTTCATTTACATGCCTCTTCCACCTGCTAAAGTCCCCCTGAAGTCAGTAGCTCTCTGTAGAAGGGCAGGAATCTGATCAAGAGTAGTTCATTTTAGGACTGGAAATTTAAATGTGCCCTATGCCAAATCAGTTCTCTCTCAAGACCTGAATTGCCCCCAGTCAAATCACTGGAAATCCAAGGGGTGGGGGTAGAATCAAGTCCTCCATTCTTGTGTAGACAGATTCCCAGAGAAACTAATGGGGGTTTGTCCAAATAAGAAGTGAATAAAGCTCGAGTAAGGACTTCAACATTTGGCCTCCAGAAAAGTCAATGGGAGCTTTGACTGAGTAAAGATTGCAAAATCAGGCCCTTACTGACTGCTGGTTGAAACACCTTTAGAAAACCAAAGATTCATGGAATCAGGAAAACCAAATGAAATTCTCCATATTAAAAGTCAAAACAATTTAGAAATCTGGAGGTCAGGAGGATCAGACTTTAGAAATGTCTTTTTGTAACAATCTGTTTCACTTGATTTTATGTAGTTTTGACCATCCTGACTAGTATTTCCAGGAAATCAGTTTGGATAGATGGCATTTCTAGTCTCGACAAACAAAGGACTCAATCCTGAATATTTAACTAAAGCAAAGCTTCAAGTATTTATCTGGGTAAGGACTATAGGGCTGAGCCTATCATTTGCTGCAACAGGGTATATCAGAAGGGTAGCCTTGGATCATTTAATTAAGGAAAAAAATCAATCTATATTAAAATTATGTAAAATCAAGGCCCAAAAGTAATTTCAGACTCAGTCCTGCTCTCATTCACTGTCCATTTCTACATGAAGAGACCTTTTAGAGTTTGGGGGCCAAACTCCAACAGTAGTGTAAATCCAGAGGAACTGTACTTATCTGGAATTATACCAGTTTTCTTCCTCCCATATAAAAGAGGCTGGACTCTGGCTCTTAGCATTACTGGAAAATTAAGTTAACTTATGAAGAGGATATTGAAGTTGGCCTAATAAAGATAGCATAGTTCAGCCCTAATGAGATACGTCTGTTTTTGTCAATATGTAATTTTTGCTGTGTTGGAAATGAAGTAGTTTAATACGTGTCGTATTTTATCACATACAACATGCATGGTTTTTTCCCAAAGAAACAGCTGCTGGAAATTGGAGTGCACATTATATGTGAGAAAAGTGGCAAGAGCAGGTTCTGCTGCTTATGTGTGAAATTAAAAATAAAATCTGCATTGATGGTCCACAGGGAGCAGAACAGTGAGCAGGCTCAGCTGCCTAGCTCCTGCTTCTCAGTTACTTACTACAAGTAAAGATTTTGTTTCTTCATCCTTTCTTTTAAGATAAACTGTGTATTATATTCTGGGGCATCTTTTATGTGAGAAAATATGGCATTTTAAAGTTAAAAATAGCAGAAAGATGCTCTCCTTTCAAAATAGCCACCAAAGGCCCAGCAAGAAGTGCTAATGCAGCAAAGAGGAAGAAAAGCCAAGAAGCTGTAAGTAAACAAGGCACAATTTAAAGTAATATATGCACGCGTTTATATACCTACAGAATGAAGAAGATACTGGGTGCATCTAAACAGGCAATTAATGCTAAACAATACATTCTGGAACAGTTTGAGCCAAAGTAAAGTGCTCCTGGACTCAGCATCTACACATGCTCCTAGGGCAGCAGTGATTTGAGCTGGTGCAGAGCAGGCTTCCAGCTGGTGGGCCATTAATTCACAAGATCGCAAAGCATTTTTCTCCATAGTTGCAGTCCAAATAATTCCATTGCTACATAGGATTTTTTCTACCTCTGTGGCAGTATGTGTAACTTTTATGTGTCACAGTTCAAAGGGCAATTTTCACTGGCAGTCACCATCTACAGGTGCATTTTAGTGCAGTAAATTACCCCACTGTAAGCTAATACTGTCCCCAACAGTACTATCTTACAGCAGAGTTAATTAGTTTACTACACCCTAATACCAGTGCACATGTAGACAGTGACATTTTACTGCCTAGCTAATTAATCTACTTTGCAATAAAGCTCACATGTAGATGCACCCACTAATATGAATTCAGCATTAAAACTCATCTTCCAACCCTAACTCACCTACTTTGTTTGTACAGCAGTTCTTTTGATTCTCTACCAAGAGTCTCAGAGATGCTGAAACCAACCTAGACTGTCTATCTGAGTCTTTAGACTGTACCCATCACTATAGTATCTGGATACTTTTTTAAAAATAAATATACCATATAGCATCATAGAATCACAGATTTGGCAGGGACTGGAGTGTCATTATGCCAGCTCTTTACACAGATGCAACATTCACTTGCTAAACCAGGGGTGGCCAACCTGCAGCATGCATGCCACAGATGGCACATGTGGCATGCAGCAGACCAGAGAAGGGACAAGCAGCACAGTGGTCAGGGCAGGGAGTGGAAAACAGATTAGGAGTTTGAGCAGGGACCACAGGCAGGAAGCAAAGCAGCATATCATGCAGGGAGCACAGGGCAGAGAGCAGAAAGCAAAGTAGTCAATTTGGCAGAGGAAGGGGATCATAGGAGCAGTCAAGGAGGGTATTCGACTGATTTGTGGCACTCCTGCCAGAAAGATTGGCCCTGTTAGTCTAAACCAGGGGTAGGCAACGTTTTTTGGCTGGAGTGCCGAAAAAACCACAATGTCTACCTTGGAAGGTGCTGGAGTACCAACATGCCAGAGCCTGGAGCAGCTGTTTGCAGCCTCCTGGCTGCAGCTGGCCCACAGAGCCCGGTCTGCTTACAGAGACCAGCCTGGGCTCTGTAGCTGGCAGCAGCTGCTTAGAGCCTGGGCTGGCTGCAGTGTGCCAAGCAAAACGGCCTTGAATGTCATGTTCGGCACACGTGCCGGGGGTTGCTGAACTCCGGTCTAAACCATCCTGGTTTTTGGGTGTTGTTGTTGTTATTGTTTGGGGTTTTGTTTTGTTTTTGTTTTTTTTTTGGGGGGGGGGGAAGGAAATTAGTTCTAAACCATCCTGTAATTGCCCAGCCTTTTCCTGAAAACTTCCATTGCAAAAAGTTCCAGGACTTCTCTAGCCAGCTTGTTGCTGTGTCTTACTGTTCCTACAATGAGCAGGTTTTTCCTAAAATGGAACTTCTGGGAAAACAAAACCATCTTTTTTATGTCAAGATTTCCAGTACTTGAAACTGCTATTATATTCCTCCCCTTAATGTCCTTTTCTCTAAAATAAGGATGTTGAATTCCTTCATACTTTTTACATGCAGCTTGTATTCCAACTCCGTAATCACTTGCATTGCTCCAGATCCTTCCATCACTTTTGCACTGTCCCAAAGAAGAGTGGCAGAGGAGAACCTAAGATAATCAATGAGGAGATTACAGTGATACTTCTTATAGTTCAGAAAAGTATTCATTTACTGTTATGATAAGTGTGAAGTAAATGTCTAGGTAGAAAATAGTATTTTTCCCCATTCTAAGAGTAGTTTATTTCATAAATAATAGTGAATTTAATATCTTCATTAGGGTCAAATCCATCAAAATAAATAGTGTGTATGTATTATATATACACAAATAAGATGTATCTATCTTAAAGTGACATATATATGCATGCGTACACTGATGCACCATTAAAAATTAAATAACCCCATTCAAGCTAATGGGAAATTTAATTATATGATTGTTATTATTATTATTGATTCAGCAAATTTGTCATGAAGGGAAGAATCTTAAATTTTGTCTTGCAAACAATAAGAATCATGTTTATTAAATCCCTGGTAGAGGGATTTTAACTTTCATGCTGTATTTAGTGAAGAGCCATTTTAATGTCTTCAGTAAGGCACTGAACACAAAGTTGAGTATTCTGAAAAATTCTGAGTAAATATGCTTACTTTTCCCAGGTCCTTGCTAGAAGCAATTGTAAATAACTGTTGAATTGTATTAAAAGATTCAGCAATTTAATGTGGATGTTTCTCCCTTGTCTGTGGACCAAAGGAAATCAACCAAGTACTGTCTCCTGGTTTAAACCGCACTTTAAAAACATCAAGGGTTCTCATTGAGGTCACCTGTTCTGAGAGATTATTCCATTAGCTGCTCCATTTATTTGCTTACAGAAGAGAAATTAGATACAAACAATAGTTGGTGATATATACTGCAGTACAGAAGTCTAGAATAGCATCTTGGACAGTCATCTCAGCCCAGAGAACATGGTCATACTATATGAGATGAAAAACCTGCTGCAAAGAGGTAAGTTAAGGATGGAATGACAGACAAGTCTCTGTGTCTCTTGCAGGTTTAAATAAAATCTTTGGAAAATATAGTGCCATTGATATTTAAATAGACTTGCCCATTAACTTCAATGGAGGCTTCTTCTAAAAATTTGTGGTAACAAAATACAACCTTGTAGCATTACTTTAATGATGTTGTTTGGTACTTTAAAATCCTTAATGGTCATGTCTATACGAGACACTAACTGCCCAGTCATCATGCTTCTTGCCACACAATACTACTGCACAGTAGTCACAGGCAGTGTCTCATGTAGATGCAGCTCATGAAGTATAATAGACAGCCATGCTGATGTAGAGCTGGGGACTAATACACCAATACTTTTTTGGGGGGACTACAATGTGAATCAATTTAATCTCATTCAAAATGAAGCAATATGCTGCCCAAGCCTCCAAATTAAAATTTACCAGAGAGGTTTCATCCCTCTACATACTTGGTTACACGTTGTTTGTACTCTTAGGGTTAATGTATGCTCTCATAAAATCTCTGTTGATCAATTGAGTTCAGTAGGCTAAACTATCTCTTCAAGTAAGCGCCTAGATCCCCCCGACACCTCAATGGGAGGCATGCACACTTACCAGAAGAAAATATTTGGTTCATCATGCTTGCAAAGGCAAGATAATTGTCTTTAGTTACAGTATCTTCAGTAACAACTATACAAAAATAGACCAGAAGTGCTAAAGTAATGTGGCAATATTGTCAAAAAGGTCCTAACTATTGAAGCATGTGTCTGTGAACCCTGCTTTCCCTCTGTTTGAAAAGATAGCTGCATGCAACCATCAAGTTTCAGGAATGTATCCAATCCTGCCGTCCTTGACTAAATGCCATTACTTGATGTCAGTAGTATTACTTGCATACATGAAAAGAGCAGAATGTTACTCTGAAGAGCTCAGTGACCTTTTATCTTAGCTATGCCAAGTAAGATAAACCATGGAAGATCTTGTCCAGCCTGGCATCAACTAATCGCTGCATCCTTTGATAACTCTGGTTAGCATTTTGGGTTTGATTGTCCAGTGTTGTGTGCCTTTTGTAGTCATTTACACTTCTGTAAAAATGTAAACAGTTACTAAAAGCACAGTGGGACTGAATCTGCCCCTACTCTAGGATGAAGTCAATAGAGTTATATAAGCATAAAACTAGCATGCAGAGCATGTCTTTCAGTAGCCCTCCAATGTGAGCAAAAGGAGAGTCAGGCCTGTGCACATGGCTACACGAAGTACTAGGTAACCCAGGCTTCAGACTGTGCCCATCTGAAATGAGTGTGGTGTAAACTTCTTCCCATTTAGACCATTAACTGAAATTGATTTTTTTTTTCTTTTTAGAACTTGATGTGCTTCAGTTGTTTTGCTCTCAGGCAAAAATCTCATAACTATCCTGCAAAAGAGAAAATAACTATTTCTTATTTTATTTTCCAATGGGAATTTTGCCTCTATAGAACTAAGGGAATGAGCAATTTATTATGGTTTTAGGCAAAGTGAAAAGTGTCTAACACATGTTGCAAAAGGAAAAAAGCTCATTGGGGACAATCCTGAGCACTTTACCTAGGAAGCAGAGTTTTGGATTTATACCTCTACATTTTCAATGAGTTATGCAGAGTGTTAGCCATGTAACTCCTATTAATGTTAAAGGGAGTCACAGATAAAATGAAATATTTAGGAATTAGTATACAAGCAAGCTGACAGTTGTATACATAGCCTGTTACTTTAAGATCATTGTAAATATCAACTAAAATTTGTACTATTTTATGTTTATAAGTTTACTGTTTTAGTTTCATAGGTACAGTAGCATGAAATATCATTAGTTTTACTGAGTTTAATGAACTTTTACTTTGTATTCCTCTGTAAATGCTCTGAATGCTGCAGAAAAAAAGCACAACAGTATTTTCCAAGTTCTCTTGGCACATTAGCAGTGTCTTCACTATTGTTCAATTCTACAGGATTAGCAGCATTTCATTGTAAAATTGACAACATATCTCCTTTAAAAAGAATCTGACATTAGAAGATAAAAGTGTATGTGATAAGTCTTGTCTAATCTCATTCATCTGCCTTTACAAAATGCCCCAAACATGTGGGAGAATTGCTGCTTTTTGCTTTACATATTGTTTGTCTATGGGGTGGGGTTGAGAAATATAATGTAGGGCATTTTGCAATGGTAATTGCATCAAACATGCTTTGTTTCATTATTATTATTATTATATTTATTAGAAACAATTTGATTTCATTTCTTTCTATAGATAATACTATTTAATAGTTTATTTTTTTCAGCTATCCATCTTACACCAT
This sequence comes from Caiman crocodilus, assembly GCA_030014935.1. Lineage (NCBI taxonomy): Eukaryota > Metazoa > Chordata > Crocodylia > Alligatoridae > Caiman > Caiman crocodilus. The sequence continues at coordinate 54,097,023 of JAGPOW010000261.1, read as the reverse complement.
TAGTATAATAACCTCTCACATTTAATAGTGTTTGTATCAGTGTCTCCATATCAGCCGCATTTTAACTTCATAAAAAGGAAATGTGATTTTTTTTTTTGTTACTCTAGATTTTGCTAATCAACTAAATATTTCTGCTCCAACCAACATAATATGCATGTGGTAGTCTGTGCAACTGTTCAACATCAAAATACCTGTTTAATTTATGTCAAATGTCTGTAAAATGATGGCATTGTTCTCCATTTCAGTCTGATAGAACAAGCAGGATAGTAAATAAATGTGTAAATGAATCATCTGTGTCTCATTTCAGTTCTCTGCATGAAACCACTTTACATTACATGACATACATACCAAAATGATAATCCATAATGTCTTTAGATTTCATTATAACTGGTATTACACAGGGAGTTCTAACAGAAAACCTGTAAGGAAAGAAATTATGACTATGCAAATAAAGTCAGAATTCATTATTTTTCAAAGAAAAGAAAAATACAGTGCTTCTAAGCTGTTTGTTCTTTCTGTAAGATTACTAATAACACTGTTAACCCAATGCAAGAAGGAAGGGATTTTTTTGGTGATATGTTTAACGAACTAACTGTATATCTGGGAAAGATGTTAGACGAGCTTTTGGGCACAAAGTACCCTTCTTCAGGTCAAAGGCGTAGACAGAGTACTTCAAAGTACTTTTCAAAAGTGCATAAATCTAGTGCATTTAGGCTAGTACTAGACATTGCAGAATGGAGTGATTCAGCTGTTCTGCAGGTCTAAAGCAGCAGGAAACACTGGGTATTCTCCCACCTAGTGTGGGTCAGGGCAGTGGGGAATGCTGGCACCAGATGTACATGTGCTCCAGGGGACATGTTTTAATTAGAGCGGCTCTTGGGAGCCACTAATTAAAACACTCACAACATCTCGTGTATTCAGTGTCCCTCATTTCAAAATGGCAGTAGGGCACTTTAAAGCTTATTCAAGAAGCTTTAGTTAAAGCACCCCCTCTGACACTTGAAACACAGGAACACTTAACGCACAAGACACTACAGCATTCTGATTAAAATGCTTCAGCAGCTCTGATGCTTTCTAATCGGAACGTGTTGGAGCACATGTAAAGTCCCCTGGGTGTTCCCCCCATACAGCTAGCTCCATGGGGCCAGCTGAGCAGGAATACACTTTTCCCTGTTGTCTCAAACCCACAGAGCAGGTCTGGAGCAGCCAAGACAGCCTGGATTTCCCCTGCCCAGGTAGCCCCATGGGACTGTGTAATGGGGGCCTTCCCAGGGCCAGTTTGATGTTGGCCTGCCCACCTGTCTCTGAACTAACCACCTGCCTCTCTTTCTCCTGCCATGCCTTGATGATAATGATTATGGTGTTAATAGGGCGGGAGGCTGCCCATTTTGCACTCTGATGTTTAGGAGGATCTACACAGTTCCGTTCCATCCCTACACTGCGGCCTAAGCCTTGCAGATGGCATCTCAGGCAACTAAACTCAGTTGTACTTTTTGCCCATTAGCTGTGGTCCCCTCTGTGGGACCTTTGGCTCCCCCTTGGGCCCTGGCCCTGTCTCAAGCCAGCCAGTATTCTGATTCTCTTTGCTCTGTGTGCATCCTTTGTGGTGGGCTCCTGGCCCCAGTATGGACCAGTCGAGTACCTCAGGACAAGCCTAAGCAACTTGCCTGCTTTTACCTTCACAACTCCACTGAAACAACTAAGCCACAGGCCTTTCTACACTTCCATAGGTCTGGGCATTCCCCAGCTAGGACCATGCCAGGGCTGGAGATGATTAGGCACCCCCCCAACCCACCTTTCACCAGGGAGGTAACTGGCCTGGCATTTCATGGGGCTGCCACACCACCAGCAGTCCCACCCAGGCCTCCCTACCCTGGCAGGGTGCAGTTCTAAGTTGTGCCCAGGACCTGGACCTCCATTCCCATAGCCCCAGTCCATAGACCTCCAAGCTGCTCCTGAGCCTCAGCTTCACTGGCTGATGTCACTCTCACAGCTACTACCAGCGAACTTTTGCTTCCTTATTTATAGCCTGCTCTGTAAAATGGCTGCTGAAAACAAGCACCAACAGTGCCCTGCCACAATCTGACTGGCAGGGAAGGATTTTTTCCCTGCTGCCCCAAACCATGGTGTAGGTCTGGGGCACCAGGGAAAGGAAGGTTTCTCCTGCCCAGCCAGACCTATGGGGGCTGGCTAAGTGAGGAAGCACTTTTCCCCCCTGACACAGACCGACAGCATACGTCTGGACCAGCAGGAAAGTGCCACAAGGTAATAGACTACTGCCACAATAAAGTGACAAAATCTATTACTACCTTTTGTTGTGCCCCTGATTTTCCTGTCATGTGGCACAACAAAGGGTAAGGACCTATTTACTCTCCATTTGTGTCACCTTATATTTTTTTAAAGCGGCACAAATGAGAAATCAGACAGTATCCGTTTCCTTCCTTAGATCTGTCCTTCCTGCTCTTCTTTTGCATGCGTAACCCAGTCCTCTCTCTTCCTGTCCCTTTGGAGCCCAGCCTTTCCAATGGCTCCACTCATTCATTCATCCCAACCTCTCTATGACAAATCATGCTCTTTCAGTAAAAGGATTTTGTTTTTTATTAGGTTTTCAAACAACCACTTTCTTCAGTCCTGAATTTGTCACTGTGTCTTGTAGACCAAATAATGTGGGTAAGAGACCCTTATGATCTGGCCCTTCCCTGTACCATGTCAACAAAATGAAGCAGCTCCTTCTTTCATTTCCATTATTTTATGTGTGAAATTTCCACTGACTTCTTAAACAGATCAGTGAAATGATGCAACATCATAGTCAGATATTTGTTGCAACTCTCCCAATCTCTGCCTTTGTTTGGAATGGACTTGGTGACACTAATGAAAGATAAGTACAGAAAAATTCATTATTGTGCCACATGCAATTGATCAACAGCTAAATAGGAGTTTAGCAGAGACATAGTACTGAAGAGCAGAGGCGCACTGGAGAAAGCTATTTCATGACAATTCGCAAATCTGAAATGTCCATGAAATCGTAACATCATAGGAAAATAGAAGAAACCTCACAAGGGCATCTAGTCCAGACACTTGCTCAAGGCAGATTCATCCCTAACTACCCAATCCCTGACTAGCCAAGGATGGGAATTAGGTAAGTGATATGTCCTAAAGAAAAAGTCATCCATGATCAAGCTAAGTTATGGGGACCAAATCCTAGGACCATTGAGTTTGCAATAGTTTTTGGAATCATTCTCAGGTCTAACTTAAAGCAAACAGGAGATAAGCTTGAAGGTAAGCATTGGATTAAAACGGGAAGCAAAATATTAGAAGGCAGGCAGGATGCCATTAAATAGAGTCTTTAGCCAATGAATGAGAAAAATGCTGAAGTCCATATCCAGTTTCCACTTATTCCTTATGTAAGAAAATTATCACTAAATATAAGGCTGAATTAAAAGTTGAGCAAAAATTAAATACCTCAAGATTTGACCCATGTGATGAGTTGATGTTCCTTGGGTTTTATTTTCTAGTCTGGTAAGGTGTTTTATATAAACAAATAGTGCACTGAGAATGGTAAGCAATAAACAATATTCCTAGTTTATGGATGTAGAAGATTGGGCACCAAAAAGTTTTCTGCTTCCCTGAGGATACGAATAGCTAGGATGAAAACCCAGGAGTTTTGAGGCAAGTTTGCTTTCCTTATCCTTTGAAGTATGGCTGTCTCCCCATCAAACATGAACAGCTATATTCAATTTGGTTGCTGATATGGTAGACTATGCTGGCAGCTAACCAACAAGCATTGTTTGTAACTACTAAAGCAAAATCATACAATAGCACTTGTTTCTACTGGCAAATGGTCATCCAAGCACTGAAGTCCCAGCAGACTGAATTAGCGGGCACAACAGACTAAATTAATAATGCTGAAATCATAAGCTTGCATCACAGTTATAAACCAATTACATGTAGGCATGCTTCTATCCATTAATTTCAGTATTAGTAAATGTAGTGTCAAATCAATTCTTATTTTAACCAGATCATGAATTGCTTATAAAAATTGGCCAAAAGTAACAGTTCCGCTTTACGAAAGAATCTAGAGTTTTAACATTTTTTCTATTCTGCCATGCAAAAAGCCTTTACCACAGCTTATGGTCTATGAATTTAGAAGATCCAGGTTCAAGTCTACATGAGGTAGAGGAGAGTCTTTACTTTATGTTTCCTACACCCCAGATTAGGGCCTAACCACCAAAGTAGGTCTGTCTTAACAACTGAAGCTGTTTGCCTTGGTGTAAATAACTGAATATTATTCAGCCATCCAGAGAGCCCATAAGGGCTAAATCTAGTAAAGAATGTATGAGCTGTAAAGTCTGTCTTTCAGGTATTTGGCCCCTGAAGTGAAATCCATAACCTAAGTTAGGCCCCTGGACTCTCTATAAAGTGCATGAGGATCGTTAGATGCTCAGAATGGAATCCAAAACACCCAGCATGCTGAAAAGAGAGCAACATAAAATCAGTTCACTGAGTGTATCACCGCCTAGATTGAGTCTATAGGACATGTTGAACCCAGGAGTGTGTCTGAAATCCCATTCTTGTCAAGAGCTTAATTAGATGCTTGACTCAGGTGACTCCATCCACTTAGAATCCATAACGCAAAATCCTTTCCTGAGGGTGGGTACCTAAAACTATTTTCTGACAAAACTAATCATTGAAGAGTGGCCAGTGACAACCATGATAGCATCGCACTTTTATACAGTAGGTTAGTTATTAAAGCATTCACCTGGGACACTGGGGTTCAGTTCACTTTTCAGTTTAAGGGAATTCAAGCCTGCCTCTCACAGGAGAGCTCCTCAGCCACTATGCTACAGAGCTCTTTGGGTAGGGAATCTCTCTCCACCCTTTCCTGTTAAAGTTAAGTCATTGTTCATAAAAAAAAAATCAGGATTCATTGGGCCAAGGAAGGGACACTGGGCATGATTGTAATCTAGTGGGCAGGGCACTTACCTGGGAGGTGTAGTGCTAGGTTCCACTCTGCTCTTAGGACTGTTTATGCATTTTCCCCAGTTACTTTTTAATGTAAAATACAGAAACAGCCCTAGAAACAGGTACTAAAACCCAGGTCTTCTTTCTCCCAGGTAAGTGTCCCACCCACTAGGCTACAGAGTCCTGCTCTCCTCCTCATGCTTACTTGGTCTGCCAGTGAATCTTAACTTCATTCTCTGCATAGTGATATTGTGTTCCTCTCAAGCCAACGCACATTCAGAGGATGCATCTACACGTGCAATTAATTTCAAGCAATAAATTCCAGAACAGTTTGAGCTGGAGTAAACTCCCAGGTTCAGCGTCTACACATGCACCTAGGACAGCAGCAATTTGAGCTGGGGTGGAACAGTTTAAGCTAGGGCTGCTCAGCTCCAGGGCTCTGAGTGGCAGTATCGGGTTGCACGTAGGCTTGCTGGGGCATGAGGGTGCTGAAAGTGCAGAGCCATGTAGCTAGGCAGCAACCAGGAGTCTGACACCCCACTGGCTGGGCTGACCAGGGGAATTTACACCTGCAGTCAGTGTCTACATGTGCATTTAGTCATAGGAAATGACCGTGCTCTGAGATAATACTGTCCCAATGATACAATCTTACTGCTGTGTAAATCAGTTTACGGTAGCCTAATACTGTTGCACATGTAGACTATTTCTGGGAATCGAGGCAACTGCCCCATGCCCCGTGCTTTGGGGCGCTCCACAGACTGTGCCATATAGGCTCTGCTGTGTGCTGCCAGCTCCATGCTCTGGCCACTCACCATCCCCTCCCCTCCCCTGCTCTGCACTCAGGCTGCTTGCCACCCCCCAGCCGCACATGGGCGGATATGCCCTGGGCCCCACACACACCTAGGGACGGCTCTGACTGTGGGTGCATCTACCCATTTATTGATGCTTTTTTGCTACTGCACATTAAATTTAGTACCCCTAATATGAGGTACTAAATAAATGCACAGTATGTTGCCCTAATATGCAATAACAAAAATGAATGTTTTTTTAGTGATGCTTAATGCACAGTAGCCTATTTTTACTTTGCATTAGCATATTAGCATGGTTTTTGATGTGATGCTTTAATACACAGTAAAATAAGCTACTGCGCATTAAAGTGCACATGTAGACATGCCCAGTGATGCTTTATTCCACAGCTAATTGGTATACTCCTCAGTAAAGTGCATCTCAGTGCGGGTTGGGGAAATAAAACTTTTATGCCTGTTCTTGCAGTCCTTAAAGAGAAACCCAATGGGAATTTTGCCTCTATAGAACTAAGGG
>JAGPOW010000261.1:54034321-54077460 GCA_030014935.1 Caiman crocodilus | reverse complement strand
GCTAGGATGTGGAACCGGCTTCCTAGGGAAGTTGTTCTTGCTCCTACCTTGGGCATCTTTAAGAGTAGATTAGATAGATACTTGGCTGGGGTCCTGTGATGCTGGCACTCGTTCCTGCCATTGGCGGGGGGTCAGACTAGATGGTCTTCTCTAGGCCCCTTCTGACCCTAGATACTATGATACTATGAAAGACCACACCAGGTGAGAATAGTTTCAACACTATGGATTTCTATTTGAAATTTCTGGCCACATCCAGATGAGCATGGAAGTTTGGTTCCACTTTGTGCCACTGCAAGTTGCCCCGGGGAACGCCCATGCCATGTGCCCTCTGGTGTACAGCAGGTTACCCCGGGTGGGGTAGGGGAAGCTAGGGCCAGCAATTGTGCTAGCCCCAGCAGCCTGTCTTGGGGTCCAGTGAAGCTGCAGCTGCATCGCTCTTGCAAATTGGAGCCTGGGCAGCAGCCAAAACATGGCTCCAGCCAGCCTGGGCCTATGCTGTCCCTGCATGCACCAACCCACTGTTTTTCTGTGCAGGTTTTTTACCTCCGGGTCTCCAGGAGTAAAAAAAACAACCCTGCGCTGCAATGTAGCAGCATGGGAAATGCCTGAATGTGCAGTGTATGACCCGCCTGCAGTGCCACATACTGAACAGCCATGTTCATCTGGACGTGGCCTCTGGGTTTATATTATGAATCTTGTTTTTACACCTTACAGTCCTAACATTGTGTTGCACCCCACAACACTCTTGAAAGGATTTCAAGGTACTTCACAGTACCCTGGCTGAAGATCACTGATGTAACCTTCATCTCTATATGCATCTGCAGCCATACTGGGTCGCTGGATGCAATAAAACCATTGCAACTTTAGTTTTTCTGTTTAGGGTTAAATTAAAGGAAACTTAGCTCACCACTAAAGGACTATGGAGAGGTACCAGAGCACTGGCAACACATAGCGGGTACATGCAGGTGCACATGCACCCCTGAGCATGGCAATGCAACCCCTGCAAAAAGGCACCATTGATACGCCTGCTACTGAGTGACATTTCACATTGTTCTTTGAAGCAGTTAAAAGGAAAGACATTGCACTTCAGAAACAATATGTGGCAATTTGCAATTGATTGAAGTGTGGTTCCTGAGTATATCTACTCTCTTGTACTAAAGAAAGCAGAGTCTGTCCCATAGTTTGAGGCCCCTACCTGGCAATTCCTACTCAACCAGTCTTTACTCACATAAAATTTAAGGACTCTTCAAATATGTAAGAATTTGCAGCATAAGCCGCTGTATTTATTTAAGTTCTTAACTCTGGATTCCTTGCTCAGATAAAATTCTGAATTCCTTGGGAGCTATGTCTTAAACTATTATAAAACAGTGGCACTCAACCTCTGGCTTGTGGGGTTCCCCATAGATCCATAGATTTGGCTTGAGGGGACCAGTAGCAATATTAATTGCTCCCAGAGCCATGGCAATTAACACTGCCACCTGCTCTGACACCCAAGGGGAGCTTTGCAAACCACATGTCATGGCTCTGTGCACCAGATTGCACCAGCACAAACCCAGGATTTACAGGCCAATCAGCTTGACCTCAATCCCCGGTAAGTTTCTGGAGAAAATTATCAAGGAGACCCTTCTGGATAAGATGGCTGAGGGCAACATCCTGAGGGACAGCCAGCACAGGTTTGTCATGAGTAGGTCTTGCTTGACCAATCTCATCTCCTCCTATGACCAGGTGACATATCACCTGGACAAGGGAGAAGAGATTGACATCATATATCTGGACTTTAAAAAAGCCTTTGATATGGTTCCCCATGACCTCCTCATGGAAAAATTGGCCAACTGTGGCCTCAGCTACACCACAGTCTGATGGCTGGGAAATTGGTTCCAAGGTTGGACCCAGAGAGTAGTGGTTGATGGTAGCGTTTCATTATGGCGCTCTGTGACCAGTAGCATCCCCCAAGGCTCTGTCCTTGGACTGGTTCTCTTTAACATCTTTATCAACAATATAGAGATTGGTGCCAGAAGCACACTGGCTAAGTTTGCCAATGACACTAAACTTTGGAGTATAGCGTCCACACCTGAGGACAGGCTAGTGACCCAGGCTGATTTGGATAAACTTAATAAGTGAGTGGATACAAACCTGATGACATTCAATACTGATAAATGCAAGGTACTCCACCTTGAGGGGAAAAAAATCCACAGCATACTTACAGGCTCAGCAGTGCTATGCTTGCTAGCACCACTGCTGAAAGAGACTTGGGGTCATGATTGACTACCAGATGAACATGAGCCACCAATGTGATGTTGCAACTGGTAAAGCAAACAAAATTCTGGCTTGCATCCATAGATGCTTCTCAAGTAAATCTCAGGATGTCATCCTCTCACTGTACTCAGCCTTGGTGAAGCCACAGCTGAGGTACTGCATCCAATTCTGGGCTCCACAATTCAAGAAGGATGTGGAGAAGCTTGAGAGAGTCCAGAGGAGAGCGACACGCATGATCAGAGGGCAAGATAATAAGCCTTACGATGAGAGGCTGAGACCCATGGGACTCTTCAGCCAGGAAAAGCACAGGCTCAGGGGGAACCTGGTGGCTGCTAATAGGTACATAAGGGGTATACATCAGGACCTGGGAAAAACGTCTGTTCACCAGAGTGCCCCAAGGAAAACCAAGGACCAATGATCATAAACTCCTCCAAGACCATTTTAGGCTGGACATAAGAAAAAAAAATTATTTACTTTCCGAGCCCCCAAGACCTGGAATAGACTCCCTCCAGAAGTGGTGCAGGCACCTACTCTAGACTCATTCAAGAAACTCTTGGATGCTTATCTTGCTGGGATCCTTTGACCTTAGCTGACTTCCTGCCCCTGGGGCAGGGGGCTGGACTTGATGATCTTCGAGGACCCTTCCAGTCCTAACGTCTATGAAATCTATGAACCAACTCTGCACATCAACCCTGCATGGCATCCAGCCTGCACACAAACCCCGCACATGGGATCCGGCCCGCAGACTAACCCCATGTCACTCCTCCAGCACACAGGGCTGGAAAGGTTAAGCACCACTGCTACAAGAGATAGTAGGGAAGATTCTACAAAAACATAAGGAATACTGATTTCTGGAAACATGATGATGTGTTGTAAATGCTGTACACTCTGGTAGGTTATTATTTTCCCATTAAGAGCAGTTTCAGGCATTGAGCTATACATTTTGGTTATATATGCATTGGCACAGCTGTACTAATGGGTATGATCCATGGGATTGTCAACTGCATTGTCTTTAGCTCTGTTTGACTCCTTAAGATAACTCCTCAGGAGAACAGTTGGGATAGACTAAAATACCTTTGATCTCCTCTGCCACGTGTGAATCAGTCTTAGCAAGGGGAAGATATCCCCAATGAGTTTACTGGATTCCATTTCTACAGTTGCATATCTTTAACCAAGAAACATGTTACTTCTGTTACAAACACCAGTTTGATGTTTCATTTAAAACATATGTAATACTTTAGGACTTATCAAATATAATGGCTATGCATGGGGGTACTACTGCATATACATATATGGTGTAAGCTTAATTTTGTCTACTTGTGCATCCATCCACACAAGGTGCTAACATATGATCACATTACTCTGGAATAAAAGGAGGTGGGTCTTTAATGCATGCCAGTTGCTCTTTGCTGCCTACCCATGTACCTGTTCTTACATTGCAGAAATTGAAGATAAATCAAAGTTGCTTAGTCCTCTTTCTTTGAGATGAAAATTACTCTAGTTTAGTTTCCACTTATACCATGAAGCAGAGGATGTGCACAGGCAGTCACCATGGAACAACAAATGCATAGAGAAGTTTTATTCTCTAGTTACCCTGTTGTAAATTGCTGTAAATTGATCCTATTAGAAAGGGCTTAGAAAAGAACTACAGGAATCATTTAAGGTCTGGAAAACCTGCCTTCTAGCAAGACACAGGAGAAATGTAATCTATTTAGTTTATTCAACAGAACATTAAGAGATGATTTGATCATAGCCCACAAATACAATCTTGAAGAAGAGATTTCTGATAGTAGAGGGCCCTTTAATAGAGCAGTAAAAAGGCTAACAAGAGCTAATGGCTGAAAACTAAACCAGCCAAACTGAGAAGTAAGGAGTACATTTTTAACAAAGAAGATTATTAAACATTGGACAAATTTACATGTGGTGGATTCTTCCCGGGTGTGTTTAAATCAGACCTATACACTCAGTGGCATAATGACGGAGTGGGGAAGGAGGTGAAAAAATATGTCTGCCACTGGCAGCTGCATGTTCACAACCACAAACCTGATGTCACCACTTCTGCTTTACCTTGGGTACCCAGCCACATCCCTACATTGCTGTAATTACCATTTAAAAAATAAATTAGTTGAAACTGAAGTTATGGGCTTGGGGCAGGAGATACTGAGTGAAGTCACATGGCCTGTGTTATTCAGGAAGTCAGATCAAATAATCATTACAGTGCCTTCTAGTCTTAAAATGTGTCAGTCTGTTAACCCATGTTCTGAATAAGAATCTGTGAAAAATAGTATGTGGCTGTGTAAATAAATGCATCATCACTGTTTCATAATGCATAAGAGCAAGGGAGAGTTGAGGTGCTGTGCTAGCAACTGTTAACTTGCCATGTCCTAGCCTTTGAACACTTGCCTATGAAAGTAAAGTAACATTTTAACATAGGATTTCTTCAAGGAAAATTGCCCACCGTATTTAAAAAAAGAAAAAGGTAAATCCAGATTCTGTTATTTACAGTTGTAAGAATCCTCCTTGTACCTTCCATTTGAACTAAGATCCAAATTATGTTAGCAAGCAACAGATGACTCTTACCTAAACGTGGTGGGGAATAGGCCACTAGATCCTAAGTGGTCAGAGGAAACCTGGCCCAGTTCTTTCTATTTCTATTTCCTTCCCGTCCGTGGAAGTAAAGGGATTCCTATTCTGTGCAATACTCGTAGAACAGGGATTTGGGCTGTCGAGGCATGTGCTAGATACAGGGGTAGTCAGAAGAATTGGCACGGTTCTTTTTCTTTCTTCCGTCAGCCCCTCATAAGAAGAATGGGAATGCTCCCAAAGAGAAAGGAATGGGGCCATCAGTCATATATTGGTTCTAGAAAGTGTACAAAGATGAGGAACCTCACCTACTAAAGCAAGAAGCCTGGAATCATTGTCCTTTTTATACCCACCACTAGTACAAGATGATTACTGCCTTTCTGTATGTGGTGAATAGCTTCAGCAATAGTTTGTTTTTGTCAGCTAATTTTTCAGACTTTCTTATTTCAATTTTTCTATCATTCTAATACTGAATAACAATTACAGCTGAACTACTTCAATAGAACATGTTATGGCAGAGCTGTATTCTGGCTGATTTAAAGTGTACCAAGAACAAAACAAAATAAGCTTTTTCACTTTTGTTCCAAAATAATTATGTAACATATTGTATAACTGCTGTTATAATTATGTGTATGCTTCACAGGTTGTAAAGATGAAGTACAGCTAATTGTAATGTCTTCTGGGTCAAATGGTCTCATGGCTTTGCTCTGCTAGTGAGATAAAGTCAACAATCCATGATACATCATTTTTAGGAACAACAATTTTGTAGTACAATAAGCCCCTCAATAACACAAACCATAGTGTGTCAAGCCAGGAAAAGATCAATATCTATGAAAACATTTCCTTTGCAGATTGCTAAGTGGGTGTGGAAGGTGCTCATCTTTCGGGGCTGAAGTCCAGCTACAGGTAGTCTGTCTGCCTAAGTGGAAGGCAGGGAGCCATCTACAGATGATGACTAGAAAATAGCTACAGAGAGGTTTCAAAAGCTCCTGGAACAGAGTACAGGGAAAGAGAAAGAAGAGAGTGACATGCTGAGAGAGAAGCCTGGGTTGCCCCTCTCTAGATCTGGAGAAAGACCAGAGGTTTTGAGTTTTTGTTAACTGAAATAAGCAAGTGCATAGATGTTTGCATTGTTTACTGTGGGGATAATGTTGCACATGTAAAATAAATTGACTATAAGCCTGCACTGAAAGCTACAGAGCCATGATGAGAAAGCTGGGTGAATGACCTGCTTGCATTTTACACAAAGGGAAGTTGTTCTATACCTTGAGATGAGTCAGCCCTCAATGTATGACTTTTGAATTTTGCATTGCTAGCTCCATTATGAATAATTCTGCCCAGGATCCTCAAAAAAATGTATGAGTCCAATTTTAAAGTAATTCTTGGAACAAAAATGTGTTCCCTTGTTATAGACATGGAAGTACCAAAGAGTATTTCTGTAATGTTGAAGAAACCAAACAATGGAGAGCTTTCACCAGGGGCTCCAAAAATTCTTACATGCTGTAGAGCAGGAATACTTAATCTTTAGCCCATGGGCCAAATGCAACCCACGACCGTGGAGCCATGTCATCTGGCCTACAGAGATCCCCAGGGGTCTGGAAATTTGGCAGCAGGGGAGCAGTAGCCATTAATACAGCCATCCTTTCCCCTGCCACATTCCCCAAACTAAAGCTCCATACGTACCCCTTCCCCATGGGGCTGGGCCATGCTCTCTTCCCATGTGGGGCCAGGTCAAGTTCCTTTCCCCTGTGAGGCTGTTTTGAGACTCGCTGCTCCCCACATTCCTCTGTGCTGCTGGATGGAGTCCACTGCACCCACCCTAGGTGCTGGATTGGGGCCATCGATTGGATTCAGGCTGTGGATGGACTGGGCACTGCCCATCTAGCCCACTGGGCAGCAGTGCTGTAGAGTGTTCAAATATGTCTCTATATGTGACCTGAAGCATGGAAAGGGGAGTTCTTCCTGTGCCCTGACACAGCACAAGTCCACAATGTGCAAAAGCTGTGCTATTCTTAACATACACTCTGAACCACACCAATGCCTCTGCAATCAGGACTCTCCGTGAGTAAAGAAAAGCAAAGAAGAATTTTTCCAACATAGTCAACAGTGTGTAGGTTTGATAAAACTTTTGACTGATAGCTTTTACTTTGCCCACTGTCTCTTTTCTTCAGCTGCTTCTGCACAGCCAGAAAAACATTATCAATTTAAGATTACTACAGGTGATCTCATTCCTAATATTACATTATTTCATACAATTGGCTCAATTTTTTTGTCTAGCAATGACAGAAGTTTAATTTTGAAATTATTAGTAGCGTGGTGAATTTTTTTGACAGTTTTCAGGCTTGCTGTTATCTTGAATGTATCAGGCAATGATGTAAACAACAGTAAATTCATCTTGAGGGGTTAATCACCAGAGTACAAATCCCTAAAAAAATTATGCAGCTCTGTCAGGCCTCTGAGGTACTTATCAGCAAAACTGGCTTGAAAATGTTGAAGACTATTTGTACCTCTACAAACTATATATTTAAATTTCTTAACTTCCACTGATAATCATAGAGGTGACCTAAATAAAAGAAGTAATTTAATTTAATATTTATTTTATTTCTCAACTTAATTGTACCACAATTAACACTGTAAGAAAAGCCAGAGTCTAGCACTTGTACCTATTGAGAATTCAATAAATTAGAGATGAAACAGACTGATTAGATTTTCCTGTTAACACAGAATCATTCCCTAAAGTATATTTTTAGCAGTTCATCTTCTGTTTCTAAAATACCCAACTAATAGGACTTCTACCACATAGCTCAGAAAATTATTTCACATTATAATAGATCCCAGTGTCAGGAAAATGTTCCTGCTACTCAGCGTAAATTTTTCCTTTCTTAATCTCATTGCTCATTTTAACATGCTAAATAATTGTTCTTCCTTAAGTTTTCACAGCTGTTAAATATATAGCGGATTCCCTTTTAAGATTGGTGCACTTCATCCTCACTCTATATAGCTGTAGTGCATGTAAAAGGAACTGCCAGCTGACAAAACTGACAATCTGATAGACTATTTCAGAACAGCTGCTACTAAAATCATAGTCTTTTCCCTTGATGTTCATCACAATGTTCTCCCTCGCTGAATTCAACAAGCTCAAGCTTCCCAATTTTCAGTTTCAAAGTCTTGCACAACTCCACCCCAAGTAGGTCTAGGTTTTCTTTTCATTCCACATTTCACCTTTTCTCCTTCTAAGCCTCTCCTTTATGTTCATCCCCATCACTCATTACATCTTTCTCCTGTATAGCCCCTTACAGACATTGCCATCATACCACATCATTTTTTTTCTTTTTCCTCAAAATATTTTCCCAAAACATCCATTCTGTTTGAAGTCTTCAAAACAAGAGCTACTTAGACTATTTCTACCTCATTTCCTTTTCAGTCTCCCAGGATTTAGGGATCACCACCTTCTGTTCTAAGCACAAGGCAAATTTCCTTGATCTTGCCTTCTCTAAGGCCCCTTGCCAGATGTGCAGGTAGAATCTTATGCATGATACACACAGCTGCACTTCCTTCCATGCCACGTGTGTGGTTGGAAGCATGACTGTGGAATATCTTAAATCAAGTATCAGATGCCATCACACCTTATTGCAGGTGCAGGGGAAGTCCAGGATCACAAACCCAAACTCCTCCTGTGCCAGCAAGTAGCAAGCTCCTGCAGCTGTGCGTATGTGTGGTAAAATGGGGACTGATTGCCAGCTGATGGGACTCCCAGCCAGGAGAGCTCATGGTGAGCTCCCATAGCTGTGAGCCCTATCAGCTTGGCAGGTTTAATTAATGGTGTCATACGAACCAGCCACAAAGTTAGTTCACATTTTTTGTGGAATAACCTTGTGGCTTATTCCTTGTTTTATGACACCATTAATTGCTGTAAATTGTGGCTGAGTTACAGCTTAAGACATGATTAACTGGTTCTCTAAGGCCCCTATCAGATGTGTAAGTAAACACATTACAGAATTTGATGCATGATACACACAATTGTGTTTCCTGACATATCACGTGTGTGGTTAGAAGCAAGGGGTGGGGACAGGGGGCAGGAAATGACACTAATACCTCATCATGAGGAAAGCTGCACAGGTTTTTCTTCTGAGAAGAGGATAGGACAGCAGACAACAAGACAAACCTTAATCATGTTGCTCAAGGTTCTATGGTGATGAGCTTAGTACAGGTATCTCATAGATGGGTTTACATTGTGTTTACTGGGCTGTGTTGCACTGGTCTAGAATATGTACTCCACTTACATGTATATTGGTTAAGTGCATAATTCGTGTAACTGCATAATGCAATGCTAGTCCCAATTGGTTACCCATTGCTTGCATTTTGACATCTACGTATCAGTTATCTGCATATCAGTTAGGTGGATGAAGGACATCTTTTATATATTTATGTATTTGATTTCTATGCTGTCCTCTCAAAAAAAAGCTCAGGGCAGTTTACAATTATGCTTCCTATTAGCACAGGGGTGCTCAACCTCTAGCACAAACATGGACTGTGGGGCCATCTCATCTGGCCCACAGGGATCCCCATGGGTCCAGAAATTTGGCTTCAGGGAAGCAGTGGCCATTGATATGACCACACTCCTCCCTGCCAAATTCCCAACAAGCAAGCCCTGTGCATGCCACCTGCTCTTGTTCCTGGCCCTGGAAGGCTAGATTATGGCCAGGCCACACTCCTTCCCCCCCTGGGCCAGTTTGGGGCTGGAGCATGCCCCTCTTCCCCTGCAGAACCACCCTGGGACTGGCCTGCCCCTTGCCCCCTTCAGCATTGGCTGGATGGTGCCTGCTGCACTCACACTGTGCACCAGATCAGGACCTCTGGCCAGATCCAGCTTGTGAAGGGACCAGCACAGCCCATCCAGCTCACCAGGCAAAAAAGTTGGGCACCCCTGTTTTAGCATATTCCAGTGTTATCTTGCCACCCCAGTGACCACTTTGTCACTGAATTTTGACCCTGGTCACTGATGACATCTGCTAGATTTGTAAGGCAAGAGATGAACTTTTATGAGACCAATATTCTAGTTGGAAGAAAGGTTAAGAAAGGCAAGCCATGGCCTCCCTCAGGTCTGGGAGAGGAAGAGCTGGCGGGGAAAAGGATTTCGTAGTAAAAGGGATTCATGGCGACCATCAGGGACTTGTCTCAGATCCACCGAGGGCTCTGGCTCCAAAGTACCAGAAGCAGGTTCCCCTTGGGGGTCCTCCTTTCCAATGCAGGTCAGAACTGCTTTGGCTAACCCTCCCCAATCAACCCTGCTCATGGGCCCCATTCACTTCAGTGCTCATAGGAACCAGCCACAAAGTTATTCCACATTTTTTGTGGAATACCATGACCACAATGGTGGCAGGGGAAATACCCTGACCCAGGTAAGGCAATTAAAATGACACTGTGTACCGCAGGGTGCACCCTTGTCTGCTTGTGGACAGGGCTCCCTACGAGACCCTCACAACTAGCTTCCCACTCGCCAGCTTTAAGCGGGAGGACCTTAGCTACACACCAGCTTTATGGAAATGGGAGACTCCTCCCTAGCTTGCTTCTGTGCAGCCATATGGCTGAAGGCAAGCCATGCTTGGAGGTACCCAAGCCGCAGGGCTCAGGCTTGCACAAAGGATGCCTGCCAAAGGATTTGGAAATATCTGAAGCCCCAAGCTGGGATGGAGGATGCTTGCTGGCAGCAGGCCCACATATGGTTCTTGGATGAGTCGAACCGATTGGACCTGGTCTGGCTAATTTGACCTTGGATACTAAAAATAAAAAAAAAATACCCCCCCACCCACAGAAACGTATTCGTTGTTTTACACCATTCATTGCTGTAAGGTGAGGCTAGTTCCTATGAAGGGGTCGACTTATTTCAATGTTCGCTAATGCGGCACGGAAAGCGACACCGCGCACAGGAGCAAACGATCCACGCCCGAAGTACTGCGACGCCGAGTCAGTTGTGAGACCACAACGCCCTGCCTACAGCCGAGGGGAGGGGCAGGCACCTCCTCTCAGCCAATCAGCGCCCAGTTCCCGCAGAATGTTTATTTACGTCACAGGCGAGCGCGTTCCCCACCACGCGCCCCACGGGACCGGAAGTAGCTGTGACGAATGCGGAAGGGAGGGTCTGCGCACCCTCGGGGACGCCCGCGGTTGGTTGTCGGCGCGGAGGAGGCGGGGCTGCAGGCAGGCGCGTGGGGCTCGAAACCGTTGGTGCGCGCGCTCCGAATGCAGCCGGCAGTCGCGTCCGCAGGTTTGGCTCCCTGGAGCCGCTCCCCGGAGAGCTGGGCCGCGGCTGTCCCCGACGCCCCTCTTTCCCCGGACCAGCTGGCGGAGGTGGAGGCGGTGGCCGCGGGCTGGATGCTGGAGTTCACCTGCCACTGCTTGTGCCGTCATTTCCGCGACGGCCGCGTGCCGGACTTCCAGCGGAGCCGGGACGCGGCTCAGGGTAAGGGACGGGTCCTTGGCTCGGAGGCCCCTGCCCCGCGCTGGACACTTGATGGGTAAAGGTGCAATACATGTATGTACATGTGCTGCAACTGCCTAGTAACTCACCCCCCAAAAATAACTGCCCCTCTGTGCTGGATCGACCATGTGTGATAATTGAAGAGGGCAGTTTCTGGCTGGCTTCCTGTAGGCAGATGATAGGGCTCCCTTGGAGCTGGAGTGACCCCAGGGGCTGCAGTTACACCTGCCTCTGATCCTTGGCCTCCCAGAGGGAGCCAATGTCCTGCCTCGCCACAGTCCGCTGCTCTAAGCTTGTCCCAAGCTGGGTGCTGAAGTGAGCACCTAGCAATGTGCCCATAGTTACATGGGAAGATTGGGGCCTGGGCAAGTTGCTCCCGGAGCAGAGGAGGGCACAAACAGGGTGTGAGCAAAACAGCAGAAGATGGGAACCATGGGGTTGTGAGGAGGCAGAGCTCAAAAACAAGCTGCTGTTCCTGTCTTGCTGCTGGGGAAGTTTATCCACAATGTCAACCAAGCCCGTTCCAGAATGATTTGTTAACACACAGTAAGACTCCAGTTCACACAACTCAGGCTATCTCAGACCTCGGGTGCAACAAACTTGAGATCAAACTGCATCTTTGCACATATTGATTTTTTTTTTTTAATTTAATTTAATTTAATTTAATTTTTTGTTTGGTATTTTGCAGTATAGATGCATTACTCCATTGAAAATGCATCCAGATCTGTGTAAGCAACAGATCCTGTTGCCCATGTCAGTCATGCTGATTCTCACCTCTTGCCAGCTTACTGTTTGGCAGCTGCAGCGGTCCCTGGGGACCTGTGCTCAGTCAGACAAATCTCCAGAAGCCCACAGTTTCTCAAAGGCTTTCAGAAGACTTAGGGAAACTTCAGGAACTCGGCTTTTTAAGCATAGCCTGTGTGTGACTTGATCAGCCTACCTACTTAAAGAGCAGAAGTGTATTAGTACAGGATTGTTCAATCTTGCTGGCAACATTATACCAAGATCCTCAGTTACTAGAAGTTGAATCTGAACAAATATACATTTCAAACAGCACTTATATTTTTAACAGTGAGTGTTATTGGCATATTTAACTAAAGGCTGTGATTCATGAGGTGTGAACAGGTGTTGCATGTCAAGAATGCCACTCTACCACTAGAAACAGCATTTCTGCATAGGCATTTCTGCAATTTCTTATGGAAGAAACCTGGTGGATCTGCTAGAGAAAGCTTCCACTTTTGGCCAGGAAGATCTCATCTGTGCACAAGTTCCTTGTGGCAGAATGAATGCCTTTATGCCTTGGGCATATATCCCCACCACTTGACTCATCCTAGCTACCAGGATGAGTCAGGCTACTGCTGCCCCACTTCTTCACCTTACACAGACCAGTCACCCTGGTTTGTGGAAGCTGTGTGGAATATTTCTCCACTGCTCAATTTGTCAACCTTGGGAGGAGTTGAGCTCCCAGTGCATGCCCTCTCCCCACCTCCTTTTTGCCTTTCATAAACCAGGGGCATTTCCCTTCTGCCTAATTTCTGGGAACCACTGTCACTTCTTCCTATGCTTTTTCCAGATGGGTGATGTCATGGAGCTATTTCCCTGAGGTCAGAGCTCAGTGACAGTTTGTATGCAAGGAAGAAAAGGCAGCTGCAAGCTGGAATACTCCTCTCACCACAATTTCTAGTGCCTCAAATTTCTGGGAAACTTCTGGTACTGAAAAGCAATGTTTGTTCCTAGCTGTGTTTTGGTTTCCTGAAGTTATAGTGTGCCAGGGTAAACCAGTATTCTTGCGTTGGAAAGATATAAATAATTTTCTCAGCAAAGGAAATGTTATAGACTGATCTTTCTAGGGCTTAGTAAAGCATTTGATATGGTGCCAGGCATGTAATTTGTTTAGGGAAGATGGAGATGAGTACAAGAAGTGTAAGGTGAGTAAGGAACTACTTAAGGATGCTAATAAGAAGGTGCTTAAAAACTGGGGGGTATGTCTGTGAGGTGGTCATTAGAGGAGTTTCCTAGTGATCTGTCTTGAATGATCTTGGTTTAGAAAGTATTAAATAGATCAGGTCCAAGTAGGAATATGCTAATAATATTTGATGACATATCAAAGAGGTATCAATACACAAGAAGAACAGAATATCACAGAGGAGGAATAGGATGGCTTGATGATAGAGTAATAGAAGTAAGATTAAATATAATATGGCAGAGAGAAAGTATGTGCATGCAATTAGGGACTAACACATTTCTTTTGTAAGATTTGAGGGCATTGGATAGACATGACAAGGGGGAGACCTGATATAATTGTGGATCACAAGATGACTGAGCCACAGATCTGTCTGTGAAAAAGGCAAATGCAATGCTTGGATATATCTGGTGGGGTATTTTTCTAATAGAGAGGGAGCAATTAATTCTGTTGTACAATGAACTAGTGAGATTTGGAATACTGTGAACAGTTTTTGATGATCATCCATGTTCCACTTGAGGAGTTTGTGAAAGGGATTGTTGTGTGGCTTCTTGCCTGGATGTAGTGATTCAGGACATCCCTTCCTGTCCTTTTTTCCTTTAAAAACTTTTTAGCTGCACTTTTCTCCTGGCTTCAGAAATCTTTCAAACTCTGGTTCCATCTACAGGACAAAGTAGCTATAGAGTGCTCTATACCTGAAGAGAAACCATTACACAGTCCGTCTAGTAGCATTAATGCAGGACATGGGAGCCCCAGTCTGGCCCCCATAAATGCAGCATTTATGTGATGTGCTGAATGGGTGTCTTCAGTTTCTACCAGTGTTTCTGATTCTCGTGTAGCGTTCAATAATCTACTGGGCACCTCTTCTTTTGGATGCTTCCCCTCCTCTTTGAGCCCTGAGGATTTATTAACTCAGTATTGCCTTAATGTGAAGCTTTAAAGTATCAATGTAAATTCACCTTGTTGCGAGAGAGATTTTTTTCAATATTAAGCAAAATGGCAAAATGCTATCAATTCCTTGGATCTTGGAGGCAGTCTACCTCAAAAACTCCTCCTGATGACTTGATACAACTTTTAAGTCTAACAGATGTTAATATTTTCACCTTGCTGGTTTTGTTTTTAATGCAAAGCAGTGGCAAACTGCAATCCACTTCTTTAATATGGTATCTTGAAGCTCAAAAAAGTAATGTGCATTTACTTACTTATTTATATTCCTTTGCCTCTCCACTCTGCTCCCCTCTCCCCCATCTTATTTTAATATTACTAATGATGGTGAATCAGGTCAGCCTGTTGCCATGGAAATAATCCCATGGTGGTTCAATTATGACTTTCCAAAACCCATTCCCAACCTAATAGGTATAATAATCCATCTGGCATCTCTACCTTGTGAAGAGGATTTCCCTCTTATGTGCTTTAACCTTTCTGAGCTCCTGCTTTTGCTATGGTAACAAACTGAAAGTAGCAACTTCCTGTAAAAACAATTGAGTTTCCTCAAGGTAAGGTTTCTTGTTCCTTGCTAAAGTGCCAGTGCACTTTAGGGACATGCCATGGGAATGCATCTAAAGCCTGTAGTTGTTGCCTTTCATTTTTAAGATCCTGATGCTTCACTCCATATGATATTGTGGTCTAGATTTAAATTTAGATTTTCTATAGTAATTAATTATTATAGACAGTGTAATAAACCTGTTAGCTATTTATGTCTCTCTTTCAAATGGTTTCTATAAAACTCAAGATGAATGTTTCTCTACTCAAGTCTGTCTGAAGCAGTAATGTATTTTCCATCACTTAGTAACTTAGGAAAATATTGTTTGCTAACATAAATTTGCAAATAGCTCATAGTTTCTTGTAATGCTCTAATTAGTTAGAAAAATTTTAAAGTATTTTGCTATTATATGTCACTTATGTAAGTTTTAGGCTTGTTATACTTCTAGCCACACAGTGGTGCTGCTGGAATGGAACTGATTAAGGTCACTTTTTTTTTTTTCATTCAGCTATTATTAATGGACTACCCAAAATAACTGCACATCAGAGGAAAGCAGTGAACCTGTGTCAGTTTTTGGCACGAATTGCAGAAGGGAAATCACTTGGTAAATGTTTCTTCATTAAATTTCCTTCATTGTAGTTTAGAGACATTAGATTAATTTATGTGATGTGACGTCTTATTTATTTTTGCTCAAAACTCAAGATAATAACTGTTTTTATTTTCCTCCCCACTTGTGAACAATTCTAACTTTTTCCTAGCCATATTTTTTGCCAAAAGTAATTGGCCATGGTTTATCTTCAGTTTTCTTGTTCTCGTATTTAGGGCTCCTCCCCCACAACCCTCTTACTCTGCTATAAGCAGTCCTGTCTGGGCAAGAGAATGAACAGGATTTTTATTTTAAAAGATTGTTCTATACATCTTGTTTTAGTGCAATAAATAAGTCAAAAGATGTAGTCTAAAGTTTGTTTAATAATCAAAAGCACAAATAATCAATTTTTCCATGATGAACCCAAAATCAAATGTCAAAGTTTATAGATATTTATAATTTATTTTATTATAGTGATTGAGGCACTGGTAGGCTTCTGAATTGTTTTAAAACATATCAATAAAGTGTTGTGTTCAACTGAGATTTTCTGGTTCCTATTGGGGGGCAGGGGGGGTGGTGTGTATGTGTGCGCACGCGCACACCTACCTAATATATGGGTAGCCTGTTCCAGTGTGTTACTACACCAGTAGCCAGAAAGTTCTTCTCAAATCTCCAATCTAAATTTCCTTTGCTGCAGTTTGAAGCTGTTGAGGGCTTCCTGTCCTGTCCCCTATAGCCACAGAGAATAAATAGTTCCTCCATCCATGTGCCCAAAAGCTTCCAAATAAAGACTTTTTGCAACTTGTTTAGTTGGTCTAATTAAATATATTGCCTCTAACACACTGACTACTTGTACTTTTAGACAGGGTGTTTTTAAGGATAAAAGTGGTAGCCATGATGGTCTAAAAGTACTGGAACAGGCTACCTAAAGAAGTTTCAAACTCTTGTTCCCTGGCAACTTTCAAGAACAGGGTGAACAAACACTTGGCTAGTATAGTTTAGTTAGGAATTGTTCTGCCTTGAATAGGAGGACTGAACTAGAAGATGACTTTCTGAGGTCCTTTCCAGTCCTATCTTCCCATGATTCTATTTTTAACTCTTCGAAAATAGTATTATTCTATATTATACTATGAATTTTGCTATTTCACAAGTGACTCTAAAATGTTTGAGTTTGCTCTTCCTCCTTAGGTTATCATTTTGAAAGTGATCAAAGAATTTCCCCATTGGAATCTGCTTTGTCAATTTGGATACAACTTGAAAAGGAGGAAAGTAAATTAGAAAAACTGCATGAAGATATTCGGCGCTTAATTCTGATTCAGGTGTGTGATCTGTATAAATATTTGAAACATACTGAGCAAAAGAAAAGCTCAAAGAAAATTCTAGGTTTTAGTTTAACATTGACAATTTTTTTTTTTTAAATATAGTTCAATAGAAGCTTGAATTGATCTTGCCTGTTAAGATATATACTTGCAAACTAACAATCAGGAAAAGATTCTGTTTCTTATTAAGTAAAATGTTCTGTTTTCATTCAACCTTTTAAAAATGTACTGTAACTAGCTTAGACTTCAAAAGGAAATTATACGTTTTTGATTCTGGGAAATGTTTGGTTTTTACCATTTTTTCTCTTAAATCAGAAACATCAAAAACTTGCATTTTTGCTGCAGTTTCAGTTTGATGCATCTGTTTTCTGACTAAAAATGTTTATTTTTTTCAATCCTGTTTTTGCTTTGGTTTTTATTTCTTATTGTAAGTACTTTTGGATCTGATACAATTTTCTCTTATGCTTGACTTGGCCTAATACACTCTTTGAAGTTCCTGATAAAATTCCATTTTGGCTGTCCCTGCTGCCAAAGTAGGAGTAAATAAATGCTTGTATGGAAAAACACGTACTAAGTTGAAATGGTTATTTATAAGATACTAGATTTGTACTGGGATTTTAAAATAAATCTTAGACAAGAAACTTGTTGTGAAAATAGTAACTAAACAATATTATAGCTTGTATATGTGAAATGCACAGTTACTTACCAATTTTTAATGATTTGGGATATCCTGTGCATTGTAAAAACATGGTCTACACATTCAACTTTAATGTTACCATTTGAGTTCACTATTTTACAAAAATATCTTTAATCTAATATTATAAAAGTCTGTCCTGTCTGGAGAGTAGGGGAGTCCAGACGTAGGCCTCTGTCCCCACCTGCACCCCTCCCTCTGTCATACGTGACTAGCGATGTTGCTTTTCTACTAGTGCTTTCTCAATATTAAATGTGTTCAAGTGGTAATGTGCTGACTCTCCAAAAAAAAAAAAATTAAAAGAATTTCAAGAGGACATGCTGTTGCCCATCTTTGGGTTTCATTCTAACCTCTGATAGAGATTTAGTTTTAAGTCTTCATTTGTGATGATTAACATTCCTTTCAAAACTCCTCCATAATATTATAAATAAATCTTATCCTCCTCAATATTTAATCTCTTTGAAACTTGAAAATCTTGTTTTTGTTTCAATACATTTCTTATCTCATCTGTGCCATAGCTAAATACAAAATAATAAGGTTGGATTTACCACTCTTTAGTGCTTGTCCCCCAGCCTGAGCGGCTCCCCACAGGCCAGAGGAAATGGCAGCTAACCACTGGACCCCCGGGGAGCTGTACCAGCCAGATCATGTGGCCCTGCTTGCTAGACTGAATGAGTGGCATTGCCAGGGAATGAGCAAAGTGGCCTACATTCCAATCTGGCCTGTGGACTTGCTATGTATGTTAGATAAGTGGTACATAGCCAAAAGTTTGAGCATGCCTGCTTTATAAAATACCTTTCTTGCCCAAAAGGAGGGGTGTCAACTGTAGCCTGCAGGCTAGATCTAGAGTTCAGAGCCCTGTCATCTAGCCCCTGGGGCCAGAAATTTAATTGCAGCAGTGGCAGTGTAACTGCTGTGGCTCCTGGAACTGTGGTAAACACAGTTTGTTTCACTACCAAATTTCTGATCCTTGGACCAACTCCAGATAGTATAACAGTGTTGTGTGGCCTGTGGAGCTGCCCAAGAGTCTAGAAATGTGGCAGTTGGACAAGTGGTGGTAGCTGTGGCTCTGGGAGTTTGTCCAATCACTAAATTTCCAGCCCTGCTAGCACCCCGACAGGACAGATTAGGCAGCTCCATGCTCTGAATTCAGCTTGCAGACAAGCCCTGCAACTCAGATCTGCCCTGTGTGGTCTGCTGAGTTTTACCTGTGCTGCCTCTGCCCAAAAGCTAAATAAAGATTACTTGTACAAACAGATTGCTTTAGATTGCTCTCTCTCCTTCAAAATAATTAAGAATCATGTTTTGGCATTAAATATAACACACGTATGCTTTTCAAAATGATCTCAATAGTACTGAATTTGGTGTGTCCTGTAGTTACAATTCTGTGTATCCTCCCTACAGGCTGTAGCAGTCTACATAGAAAAAGGATACTATAAGGAGGCTTCTGAAGTCCTTGACAGACTAGATTCAGAACCAAATAAGGTGGGTAATCTATAACCTTTGTATTTTAAACTGTATATGTTTAGCTTTGAGTAGAAGTGTAGAAGAAAAATCAGATAATTTAGCCTGAAAGTGATGATTTTTTCCTTTCTTCACCTTTATAATTTACTTGGTGAGAGAGGATTTGGACGTGGAGTAGAAAATACAGCCTTACCTAAATTAAGTTTTTAAGGCATGATGTAAGCTCGATAAAATTAATATTGTCTAAAACTTTAGTCAAAAACCAGCTATACCAAGGTCTGATGCTCATACACATCCTCTGCCTGAACCAAATGAAGATGGTGCCTGTGGAAGAGCACACACCGACTGCTGAAACTCCCTTAGCCTGACAAAGGGTTTTTGAGCCCGAAAGCCTGCTTAATAACTATTCTCCAACTATTTGGGTTGGTCTAATAAAAGATATCAAATTCACCCAAGGAACCTTGTCTGCCTGTGTCTACATGAGACGTTTACTTTTAAGTTGTCTAATTAGCTCCACAGTAAACGTCTCAGCGTCTACACATACAGCCCTATTAGGCCGTAGGAAACACGTTAACTCCGCAGTAAGTAGTACTTGTAAATACGAGTACTATCCTGCTGCAGAGTTTTTTCATGTGCAGCAGCGCTTGTATAGACACTCTCAGGGCTGGCTGGGGCATGAGGGCATTTCAGTGCAGGGACTACTTACTGGATGGCTCTACATTGGAGCATCCTCGTGCCCCAGCAAGCCCCTCTGTGACACACTGAGCTGGGTTGGAGCAGTCCTAGGCTGGCAGGCTGATCCTCCTCCCCCTCCCCTCCCCTTGCAAGCCTCCTGTCACCCAGAACTACTCTAAGCTGGCTCACATGCCTGGGCACAGGTGTAAAAGTGGTGCCCAGGAGCAATAAACTCTGGTGCGATAAGCACTGGAGTTTATTACATATTAATATGCACATGTAGGCACACTCAGTGTGATCCAAATCTCTGGTGAGCTGTTGTTAATTGAGTTGAGATGATTTACATGAAGATTTTTAAATACATTGACTTTTTTTATTTAAATTTACAACTTTTAAGGATGCGTTCAATTTTAAATAGGTTTGACAACCTTTGTTAAGGTTTTAAACTCTTAATCATTTAAAATATGTGCTTTGTGGTAAAGTTTTAAGGTCACAATTCTGAATTGAGACAACTCCTGGCTAGCACTTGAAACCAGAGGTAGTTGAAGTATTAACCCAACTTCTGCTTTTTTCATGTGCAAAGGGAATGTTTTCTTTATTTTTAATTCATAAGAAACAAACAACTAACTAGAAATTAAGCAAGCATGAAAGCTTGTTTTCTTCCACTCTACTGAACTGGGGTATGAGTATGAGATTAACTAGCTCTAAAATCTTGGCAGATAACGATGGAAAATACTTTCATTTTAATCGCAATGAAATGCAAAACCTATTTTAAAAAAACGAGACCTTCAGATATGCTGGGTACAGAAATATATTTTTCTTAAATGATTTTAAAATGCTGTTTGCTCATTTTTAATTGAATTCCAATTTCTTTCCAAATAAAACTTGACATGTTTAACGTATTTAATAAGAAATACATCACTCATCATTTTCTAACTAGGAGAAAAATGAAAATTTTTAAGACGGACTAAACATAGAGACATGATTGCATATAGACCTTCACCATCACAAACTGCTGCACCAGAAAGAATGGGGTTAAAGCTACATCAGCATCCGTGACACAAAGTGGTGGTGCTATTTGAAACATTTCAAAAGCTGTCATCTAGAGTTCAGGTCGTATCTTGTTTCCACATTTGTTTCAGAAAGGCTTAATACTTTAATACTAGTTGGCCCTCTCTCTCAGTAATATTAAGCTCTTTCAGCAAGAATCAGTGGAAACAATGAAAAGGTAAAGCAGCTCCTAATTTGTGTTTTCTGAATGTATTCTGCACCCCAATGTCCTTATCTCCACTTCTGTAGGAGTTCTCAAATTTGCCTCAAAGTGAAAGGAAAACAGGGCAGCTTGGGATGTCAGAAAGATTGTCTGTTGGTTGTATGTGTAACCCACACAGTAAAGTTTGAAATGTTTTTGAAACCAACAAACTCTGGTAGAGATCAGTGTAGGCAGTATGTTCAGAGAACTTGCTTTACTAGTAAAAATGCACGTGTAGCTTAACTTTCAATGCAGAATACATATTTGAAAAATGCTAACTTGAAAATATTTGCTGATACCGTAAATGCAATAATAAATTAAAATTTTGTAATATTTTTTGTTTGTTTTGGGGGGTTTTTTTGTATTAGACTCTAAGAATGAAGCTGACCATGATAATTAACAGGAAAGACCCATATGTTCCCTTTCTCCAGAATTTCAGTTACAATCTCTTAATGGATAAAATCAAGTCTTACATCGATGATTTCTTGAAAAAAAATGCAACTAACTTTCTAATTAAGGTATGTTGAGATGAGACAAAGTTAGTGCTTTAACGTTCCCATACACTATTTTTATTGAGCTGAAAGAAAAAAAATTAGGATGATGATTTGAGTTGTCTCGAGGACAGCTGTTGAGCAGAAGAGAGCCTTGCCTTGCCTTGCCTTGCCTTGCCTTGCCTTGCCTTGCCTTATTCCCTATACTCTGTCTTCAGAAAAGCAAAACTAAGAACTGAAGAAGGATCCTATATAGCGTATGTACTAGAAGACCACTTACCTGGAACTTGCATAAAATAATGTAATTAGCTATTTCATTTTTAACTAGCTGTCTTATTTGTTTTCCTTATACCAAAAAACTAAAAAGGCCTAAAATGTTGTTAATTTCCAGATGATAAGAATAGGTAAGAATTTTAACAACAATATAGCAATAATTAAATCATCAGTGGTGGTTGGCTTTCTCTTTTCTTTCTTTTGAGAAGTAAATAATACACTTACTCCATGGCTCACCACTGATTTTAAAATTGGCAGAAGAAATATTCCTGCTGCAGTCTTATCTTAAGATGATTACTAGGTATAGCTTTCATAAATAGCTATTCATTATTCTAATATAATAAAAGGTGTAGTCTGTCTATCTGTAACACTTGGGCAATTGTGCAGGCATGGCTGAGAAGGTGGGCAGCGATTTATCTGTACAGCCCGGGCTGCACATGCCCAAGTTGTTGGGGAAGTTTGTGGTGGCAGCAAACATACCCTGGCTGCCTGAGCAACAAGGCTTCCCTCCAGCCTCCCTGCCTGAGAGGAAAAGGGGGGGATCGCAGTGATGGTGCCCCCCTTGCCACTCAGTCCCACTGCCTCACAGAACAGCCAGCAGGGATGGGAAGGTGGTGGGCAGGGAGAAAGGGAGGCACACACAGGAAGTGGGGGAGTGGAACGGGGCCAGACGCAGAGCGGTGGGGATTGGACGTGGAGCATGCCCTGACACAAGGCTCTGTCCCCACCCATGCCCGCCACTCTTTCATGAAGGCATACAAATTAAAAGTTGGAGAGAAACAGATCTTTGAATATGTGATTTTTTTTTTTTTTCTTTTAACTTCAAGTATACCACAAAGGAAAAATGCTTCGCCCTTCCCTCCCCTCCCCCAATTAAAAAAAAAGATACAGGTTCTTTTTAGGATACCTTCTAAGTTGGGACATCTTCAAGCCCATTTAGAAAGTGATTTTTCTTTAGCTGTTAAAATAGCCCTTCAAAAAAGAAAGGTAAAAAGAGAGGTCTAGGAGCTCCATACCACTGTGCTCAGGGCCCAGCCTCTTCAGTCGCAACATCAGTGTTAATCCCCAATCCCTAAATCTCCTTCTAGGACTTTCAGAGCAGTTCAGAAAGTGAAGAGCCTCCATTTCCATTGTACAATCCATCTCTTTCTTCCCTTTCCCTCCCCCCTACCATCATGCACCCCAAAGCTTGCTGTACATCCTAGGCATAGAAATCTGTGTTTGAAGGTTCTTTCCTAGTCTATCTTGGCAAACTGCAAGTGAGAAGAGTTAAAGTTACCTATACCTCTGTCTGAGAATTAAGAGCATCTTTTCTGGCTATTTACCAACTCAAATGTGAGTGCAGCTGCAATTGTAGCTGATGATGACCCACTTGCATGGCCTGGAAAACATCACACAGGTAAAATTCTCCCAATACTCTACAAGTCCCGTATGAGACAGGAAATACTATCAACAGAGTGTTCAGATTATTACACACAAACTGGAGATACCTTTTTTTTAATTAGTCACAAGAATTTTGGATGTTACCTTTTGTTTGTAGCTATAACATTTTTTTTCCCCTAAATGTAAACATAATCTTAAAATTTATGGTATGTCTTTCAAATATTATTTGACACATTAATAGTTGTTGTTAGTTCATTCTTAGTTAATTTTTAATAAGATGAATTTAGGGGTGCACTGATAGAAAATTTTGGGCCGATTGTCAATAGCCGTTTGTTTTTTTTCAGGAGGGATATCAGCTGATACCGATCAGATTTCCAAAATGCAGCCTGGCAGCTTGAAGAACAGTATCCAGGTAGTAAGTCCGTTGTGGTGAAAGGGTGTGGGGGGAGGGGGCAGATCGAGGCCCGTGCAGTGAGGGAGCAAGTGGGGCTGGGGCAGAGTGCGGGATGGAGACGCAGCTCATTCAGTGGGAGTCGTGTGCCCCCGGATCTGCGTGTGAGGTAGGCTGGGCTGCCGTTGTAGGCTGGGGCTGGTGTCAGGCTTTTCCTGGCGTGGGGCTGAGCCAGGCTGCACTTGGAGTGGGTGGCAGCAGTGCTGGATGGGGGTTATGTAGGGGCTGCAGCCACTCCAAAATTCACTGTAGCTCCCCCAGTTCCCCTTCCCAGCCTGCCCCATGTGCAAATCCAGGGGTGTACACACCCCCATGCCCTACTGCAGTGTGCACAGCAGCAGGAGCTGCCCCTACCATTTTCCCCAGATAAGCCATGGCTCTATTCTGTGCTGTGCTTCAGCCCCACTCCCTCCCTCACCATGAGAGCCTCAATCGGCCCTCCCTCATGCCCCTTCCCTTCCCCCTCCCCTTCTACCACAACAGACTTACCAACTGGACACAGCTCTCCACACTGCTGGGCTGTGTTCCCTGCTGCCTACGTGCTGTGCTGTGGCTGTGCATTTGCATTTATCATCCACATTATCAACCACATCGGGCAAAAAAGCCGGCTTTTTTTTGGGTTTCTTTTTGGGGAGTGGTTCCCCGGTGCAGTCAGTTTTCTTTATATCAGGGCTGATCTGATTTTGAACCGATGCATCAGTGCACCTCCAGCAAAATTGTCTTGTAAAGAGAAACAGTGCCATGGATACTGTTACTGTCATAACCACTCCAAATACACCTACCGTATCCCCATCTGGTAAGCTCAATTTTGGTTTTAAAACTTACTTGTGAGGGAACTGACAGGCCCTATTTTTATTGTTTATTTATTTACAAATATTTTGAATTCTTCCTTTTAATGTTTGAACTCCCTATAGAACTGGTCTAAGATGTACCAACCATATATATCACTTACCTAAACTTCTTTACTACACGAATGTGCAGTGCATAGCTAATATATGCCATATCAACTGTGGTCCTCTTAATTTTACTCTGAAACATTGAGTGGTCTTGAACGTAAAGTCCTAACTGAGCTTTAGTTCTTCATTAATGCTGCTGAAATGCACTTGACCTGGCTCTTAATGGTAAAATGTTCCTATTAGAAAGTCTACAAGGTAAGCATAGTATGGTAGAACCCAGATCATTCTTTTGGGGGTAGTTTGCAGCCACTTCAATTCTCAGCAGATTGCCAAGTGAAGGACAAGCTTTTACTTCAGCTCATCTGTCCCTCCACAGCTGATGGAAGAAGCAGTGCACATTCTAACAAAAGCTGCTGCAGCACATGACTATAGCAACACCACAGTCCCTCACAACTTTTATGTTGCATCTTCTAACTTCTACTGCACAGGTGAAGGTTTGTAGACCTAACCCTGTGAAATAGGTGTGTTCTACAGTCTAGCCTTTTCTAATGTATTTTAACGTTAACATATGTAGCTGCTATTTATGTTAAAATAAATGCATTGCTCTTGGATTTTTCACAGGCAGCAGTGAAAGAGGTAGAGGCCAAAAGATTGGGAGGAAAAGTCTCACAAGATAAACCTGCAAGTGTTGTGAAAACACATCATGGAAATATTTTGGAAATGGAACAAAGGTTTGTAACTGATCATCATGTCACTGATCCTTGTATGATACTGGGATTTGAAATTAAAGTCTTGTAAGCATCATAAAAATACAGAAGTGCTCCTTTAAAAATATGCAACAGAAAGGTAATATAAGCAGATGGCTCTGCTTTTTTTTCCCCAAGTGTTTAGTTTTACAGTTGTGGAACATGGTGCTAACTTACTAAGCATTTCTTGAGGATGCACATGCTTGCCTTCAACAGGCTTCAGAATAAGTCTTTATGCCATAATTGCTGAATCTGTCTAACTCTTTATTCTCGAACTTTTAGTCCTGCCCTCTGAATTTTGAGGGTCAGAGAGAATATTTTGAGGTCCCTGGCAGGTGTTAAGTAATGTGTTAATTCCACCATAAATAGCAACACGTCACACACATTGAGCCAATTTATGGCACCATAGAATGCAAACCAGCCAAAAATGTTTCACATATTACACAAAACACTTCTGTGGGTGGCTTGTGTGGCACCTTAAGTTGATTATATGGCATGTCCTATCCCCATGCTGACAGTTTATCTGATTGCTGGCATCAGAATGGAGGGAGACCTGGCCCAGCTGATATGGGGGAGCCCCCACCATAATTACTGGCATAGGAAGTAGGGCATGTCAACATTGGATCTGGACTGGGGCTGGTACAGTTGGTTTTCCCTCTACCCAGCAAATCCAAAGATATGTGCTGCCAGCAATGTAGCTCTGAATTTGCTGAGGAGGGGGAGCCAGTTGTCTTCCCCACCTGACAGTATGATGCCAGGTATAAAGCTCTGGAATTTCTTGTTCAAGTAGAGCCCAGGATTTCAAACTCAGGCTCCACATGCACTAGCAAATATAAAGGGCATGCCTGGTCCCCAAAATTACACATCCAGAGCATGTGATTATTAGGATCAGGGATCTGATCCTAACAGTACCACTAAATTAATGTCTACTAGGAGCCAGAGCTGCTTCTGCCAAGACAGAGCAGGGAGAGAGTTTATCTGTGATTTCAGTAAAATGTTCTATTTATGGATTGTGGTTGTAGTGAAAGAAAACTCTCTTTCATCAGTAGGTTAAACTGGTTCCAAATGGAAGAGCAATTTAACCTAAAGTCTGAAAGCTTTGTTGTGCTTTAATGATGAGAGATTTACCATTTCAGTCTAATTTTGGCTAGTCACTTTTTATTGAGTTACCACTGAATAAGTCATGGCAAATATTGAAAACCTAGACTTTATAACTGTATAACTTTGTTCACCAAGAAAGGTGTTGTGCTAGAGATGATAGCCTTCCTGTTCAGAATATTTATTGTTACTGTTCTATGATTGCTTAAGTGGCTTCTTCTGATGGGAAGGATATTTCATCAAGGATATAAACACAGACACAAATTAGGTTCTAAATCAAGAGTAACTGTAATCTATAAGTCTTCTGTAAGGTCTGTATAGAAGACATAACTGAAAATATATGGAAGTCATTAGTAGGCTATGGGGTTGGGGTGGTGCCAGGCACTAAGGTACATGGTTGACAGCCCAGATGTTGCAAGTTCAAGGCCATAGCAGAAGTGCTCAAGGCGTAGCTCTGTCAGGTTCCAACAAAGCTCTGAATTCTGCTAAATACCATGTCATACCAGGACAGAAAAAAGGAAAGAAATGAGTAGGCTATATAAAGTATCCAGAATGAGGGAGTGAAAACATACACAGACACATTTTGTTTGAAGGATTTGCTTGAAATTTAAAAGCATTGCTATGTATTGTATGTTATTTGTATGTATTTTGGTGGAGTAAGTGTTTCATCCAATTCTTCTTTTTTATAGTTTGCATGAATGGAAGCATTGGCTAGCAATGGAGTTATAAATACATTCAGTGAAAGGGCTAGTATTTTACATAGCTGTTTTTGTACATTTTGTTACAAGCCTTGAAGACTTCAGTAGTAAAAAGAGGCCTAGCTGGGTTGGCTAGAATCTAGCTGGAAGAGTTACCGCCTGTAGAATGATTTGGGGTATCTACTTTTCTTTTAAGTAACTTTGAAGATGTAAATCATATATCAAAGAGGTCTTCTGGAAATGGAAGAAAACAACTGAGGTAAAGAGACTTTTCGCTGTCGTGCGAGTTCTGAAGGCTTCAGCATTCCCAGCTGCAAGTTTTACTTCAGGTCTTCATACGTGTCTTGTAGGTCACATATAGAAGCACACACACCTTTGAACCCAGAAATGGCATCTTTTCCCAGGATAAAGAAGCGGGGAAGAACCAGTGCTTGTCGAAGTTAGTATACAGTGGGTTTTATCAAGATTATAGGGGCATATGCAAAACAATTATTTATAAATAAGTTGGTATTTTGAGAGCTGTCTATATTCTTGGCTATTTCTATGTAGCTGTCTTTCTTTGCAGAAATGACCGATCAGCTTGCTCTTCACTTGCCCGCCATTTTGATTGTTTTAAAGTTGATTGTGGGGGAG
This sequence comes from Caiman crocodilus, assembly GCA_030014935.1. NCBI lineage: Eukaryota > Metazoa > Chordata > Crocodylia > Alligatoridae > Caiman > Caiman crocodilus. Next base: position 54,050,035 of record JAGPOW010000261.1, on the reverse strand, counting down.
GGAAACAGTAATCATTGTGCATCAGCTCTGCCAGCTTTCAAATTTGGGAGATAAAATGCCAAGGTCTTTGCTTTTCTGGGTATGACTGCTTAGGAATTGAAAAAGAAATGGGTAGATTGAATGGCTTTTAACAAAATGAAATTCCTTTCTAAAGATGCCCAAACTTACATGCATAAGGCCAAAGCGGATGCAAAATTCTGTACTTACTTTATGCTCAGCCACAGTGCATTGTATCATTGTCTATCGCTGATATTTTATTGATCTGTGTGCTCTATTTTGTCAACTTAGATTTGCAGAATGATCTGCAGAATTTGAAAAACAATGCAGAAACTTCATCTCGCAGGCTAACTGGACGAAAAAAACAGGTGTGTGTTGGTTCTGTACTCTAAATGAATCTCATATTTGCATGTGTATGCAGTAGGACATACATGGAAAGTATTATGCCACATATGAGTTGGCATCTAAGTATACAATCCAAAAATACCTTTGTTTTAAAAAAGTCTAGTAGTGAGAGCTTTATCTGAACTGTCCTTCTGTCTTATCTGGTCTGGTTCTTAGGTTGCACCTTATTTTACAATAGGAATTGAAAGGATCATTGATGTGCATTCAGTGATCGCTACAGTGCATCTTGTTGCCAGTACTCAATAGTTTGACCTTAAAGCATGCTTCACACGTAACATGCATTTCTTGCATGGTGTTTCTAAACGTTTACTTCTCCAATTTCAAAGGGTTTTGTGTTTTGTTTTTTTTTCATTTTTCTCACTGTTTTTCACTAACAGCTTGATGTCTGGATTAAATTCTTCAAGATCACACTTGCTAGCTAGAGCTTTAAACCAGCTAGCATCAAGAATCTTGTCACACAGTAGGCTAACTTGAAGCTGACAACTTGGTGTATATAGTAATTAATGCAAAGATGAAAACACATTATTGGAATAGCTTCCAGGTACAGATTATAGGCTGGCAAGAAAGGCAGCTTCCCAAAATGGTGCATTTCAGATGGACAGAACAGAATTATCCCAAAGATAAAAACGGTAAAACTATTCTATTTTAAAACTTTGTTTCCTTGTGTATGCTAAAACTATAATATCACCTAATTTTGGGAAACCTAGAAATGTGTTACCAATGTGGATATATTATTAAAGGGTATTTAAAATGGATTTGACTGTGAAAACGAGACTCTTCTATAATTAGTCTGGGGTATATTTTACTTTCTGAAGTGACCCTTATGATGACCCTTATGTAGTTATTGCAATTTCTAGTTTTATCCCGTTCTTGTGGGGGGGGGGGGAGACATCTGAAGAGATGTTTAATAGGACATGCAAGGGTATTCCTTTTAGTCTTTTTCATGAATGTACAAAATCAACAACATAAACACTGCTGGTGACTTTGTTCCTCATGAAATGGATGAGCTTTTGAACAAGGAAAATTTTCCCCTTTTAACTGTCAGTTAAAAGGACTGATTCTTCCATTCTTCTTTCCTTTAACAGAATTTACTAGTAGATTTAGCCAGTACTTTATCTAGTTTCCAAATAGGCCAGCTGCTAAAGAGAGCTATTGTTTCCGGAGATTAATATGTCCCATTTCCTTGTTTTAAAACATCTGAAATGCTACTTAACAATGGCTGACACTGGCAGTACCTTGAGAAATAGTTATGGGACTGACTGTCTCCTCAGAAGCAACGATAGTTAACACTAAGTTTAGTAAAAATAATAACAGAGGGCAATTATACACACACTTTTGTGCTGCGATGTGCTGAATCTCCAACACATCAGAGCAGACTCAATCTAGTCTGCTCTGCACAAAAGCTGACATACTGCGCTGCATTGCATACATTTATATAAGCAGCGAAATGCATGTCAGTATGTAGAAAATGGTAGCAGTACACTTTGGAACTAAAACATCTTTGGTGTGTGCTAATCGAAAGCATGCCACCACCATTTTCTCAGCACTGACGGACATTTCACCGTTTATACAAATGCATGTACTGCAGTACTGGGCACTTCTAAAAGCACCTGGCGCTGTGCTGCAAGCATGTGTACAAATGCTGAGTGCCCTGACACGGTTTACCTTAAAATATACACCTTCCTTCCAAAAACATAGCCAACTTGATTAAGCAAGTGGCTTCTTTTCTTTTGATTTCATTGCTGGTGAATATGGCAAAAACTGCTTGTAACTTGGACACCTGACATTACACTTTCATTGCCCACTGTCTCAGTAACATGGCATATTGCACACTTACCTTTTTTCAGTAGTGCATTAGTAGTCAATTGCATAATTTTCAGATGTTACATTTGCATACAGACCTCTTAGAACCCAGACTATGATGGCCAAAGTTGCCAACTATGTCATAAAACGGGAGTATTCAAAATGCAGAAATGCAAATATATGGAGCTACAAAACTGAATAGTAGGTGGGAAATTACTTTCTAGACTTAAATTATCAAAATAAAAAGGAACTAATATTTTAAATATCCTTTTTCTTTAACTTCTAAGTATATTCTGTCTCCTTGCTTTCTGTACAATATGTATTCATTTATGAGAATTATTGCAACAAGTTCTGAAATTGAATCAGCTCATAACACAATTATGTGGATTATATAAGACTGTCTGCATGCATGAAAGAATTCTGTGAATGTCACAGAAAGGGTTGCTGACTCCCTCTTCCATGCAGTCTCCCTTTCAATGTTGGCTTTGTTCACTCATGTTTTTGTAAATAGAACTTCATTGCAATGGTGCAGTGCCCGGTTTCAGCTTTTTGTTGCTACATATTTTAGTTTGATGTAATGTTATTGAAAGAATCTTCTCTAATTTCTAAAGACTTTCATTGTAAATTGAACTACAGATACAAGTGTCACTCTTTTATTTATGACCTAGGGCATTACAGGAACTCAATTCTATAGGTATTGTATGGTAAGTCCTTTACCAGCAAGTCAAATTGAAATTCAGTATGGAAGAACTCTTGTCTGAACAACGATTTCAAATTTGACTATTTTTTGTTTTAGTAGAACAAGATACAGGTTTGAGAGAGGATTTCTGAGGATTTGGAGGCCCGTAATGCATATTCAGCCAAACATAAGCTACTAGTGTGCCACTAACCAAAGGACTTAATGTGACATTTGTACATGTAGATGGTAGGGTTGTGTGAAACTTCAGCTGCTGTTTTGTTTTGGATGTATTTCGGCTCCTGAAACACCAAATCATAACGGAAGACCAAGAAGAAGCTCTGAAATGAAACAAAAGTATCCAAAACATTTCAGAGTTTTGGGGCCAGGCTTGCAGGGAAAGAAAAACTAAGGGGGAGGGCGAAGATTTGCATGCAGAGGAAGGGGGCCGGGGGGGCAGCACTGCTCTGATATTGGCATCTGTAGCTGGCCAGTGTCTGATCTTTCCCTGAGGTCTGTTCCAATCTCAGTGCTCTGGGGAAGGTATAGCAGCCTGCTGTCATCCCACATGCAAATCTGGGGGTCTGTGCAGGAGGAGGAGGAGGAGTCTAGCACAGCCCTGCAGCACTCCTGTGGGGTACATGCCTCCAGATCTGCATGCATGATAAGAGCAGGCTGCCGCTGGCATCTGGAGCCAGTGCCAGCACCTGAGTCTGCTCAGAGCAGCCCGCACAGAGTGCCGGAAAGAACCCAGTGCTGGTGCTGGCCTTAGCCAGCAGCAACTGCCTGCTGTCATTCTGTGCGCAGGTCCAGGGGCCCGTGCCTCCTGGGGAAGAGCCTGGCACAACCCTGGAGCCCTCCGGGGAGGCACGGGCCCCCGGATCTGCATGTGGGATGTCAGCAGCAGCAGCCTGCTGTCAAGTGATACAAGATTTGCTTCGAACAGTTTGAGGTGCAGTTCCACAAAAACCCATGCACCTATCTCCTTGTAACTTGACAGGCTTCATTTCCTCAGAAGGAGCTACTATCCCTGCAGTTTTCATCCAAATCAGGCAAAAAATGACAAAGTTATAGGTAATATAGTGATTCCCCATGATAGTCTATGCCCAAATCTCTGACAGCGTAGAAATTCCAAAACAATTGTGGCCAAATCAAATTGGAACAGTGATCCAAAACACCAAATTGAATAGCTGTCCCTCCAAAATGGCCAAATCAGAATAGAGCCGTTTCGCACAGCCCTAGTAGACTGTTCCTGTTCTTTATGCACTTCATTCTGGGAATGAGGGTGGTAGAGTAGCTGGAAGACCTGGGCTCAATTTCTGGCTTTGGTCTATTGCAGCTTCAGGGTCATGAATATAACTGTCCATAGAAGATAAATCTGATATAAAGAATATAAATATGAAAGATACTGTTGAACCTGCTTGGCAGAACTGAAAGGAAGTTCAAAATGAGGATCAACCAAAAAAAACCCAACCTAATAATACTACCAGTTCTGCATATACAAAACCTAATGCTTTCTCCTAGAGGCTACCATTTTTGGTAAGGCAATTATTTGCTATAAAGACTCTGAAACTGATAAAAACAGATAATTGCTAACAGCATGTATGAAAGAATGTTTGGCTAATCATTCAATAACTTTTTGTCCCTCCTTTAAAACATATATACAAACAAGCTGGATATTTATGCGCCTAATAAAGTTGTAGAATCATCAGATTGTACATGCAGAATCTGCAGTGTGTATTTCTGAAAGCATAACATTTGTCTTAAACTTAATCATTTGTAACAAACTTTACATGGACTGTGCTGGTTTGAGCCTTTTTCAAAAAGTTAGTAAATGTCAAAACTTCACTACAGGGCAGTTGCACAGCCTAGCAGCATATTGTGCACTTTTACCTTAAATTCTCAAAGGGAAGTTTTTTTTAATAAGTTTGAATTGTTAACTTTTTTTAAGTGAAGATCATCCAACATTTTAGGAATAAACTTTGGAAGGAAATTTAAGCAAACTAGAGAAGGTTGATAATTTTACGTATTTCCATTTAAATTTGTTTCATTTATGTGTTGCGCTTTTCTTATGCTTGGGGGAAAAAAAAAAAGTGCCTGTTTTTATAGCAGTTGTATTAGGACTCATTTATGCTTATTGGTAGATACGGGAAGGAAGCCAATTACATAATGATACAAGTAAGAAAGGGTTTGGAAACAGTTTTTGTTTGCCAGCAGTGCTTTATAAAACTGTGCTTTTGGTAGCATTTTCAAAGCAGCTTTTTACTACTTCAGAGCTCAGAGTGAAAAAATATCAATGTATAAACATATGAAAACCATTTTTCCATATAAATTGCCATAGAACAAGGGAAGAGAAGGTAGAATCATATTTGGAATCTGCAAGCTGTTACTGTTGCTTAGTTCCCTAGCAGAGAGAGGTGGCTGGATCCAGATGTGGAGGCACGTGTGGTTTATGGTGCTGCAAACTGCATGCTTGACGCATTAAAATGTACCCCATGTTGCAAAACCTGCTACCAGGTAATCCCTCCTGGGAGACTAGTAGGCTTGTGGCTTGCCTGCTGCAAACCAAGGCCTGTGCGGAGCCCAAGCTGCAACAAGGAACTGCACCAGGTTCCAGAGCCCTGGCCAGCTTCGTTGCTGGTAGAAGCTCAGATATGCCTCAGGGAGCATTGCAAGGAAGAGGCCAGGGCTGTGCTGCCACAAGGATTGGGCCCCTCACAGCTCCCCTGCCATCTGTCATGCCAGCAGCTTCTAAGTGTGCAGCTGCCACCACCATGGAACCCAGGCTGCTTGCAAAGGGCAGACTGCAAACAGCTGCACTCAGCTCCATGGCAGTGGTGGCTGCACGCACAAGTCAGGGCACACTGTGGAAAGGGGGCTGGGGTTGCATTGCTACAGGCCCCTTCCCTGCCTTGCACTGCATGGCACATGTGCAACCACTAGCGGCCACAGAGCCAGGCCAGGGCTCCAGACCTGATGCACTAATTGCAGCCTCTGAGCTGCCTGCCACAGAGCTTGAGCTGCTTCCTCCCAGACAAGCAGTGGGAACAGCTCCCTCCCAGAGCTTGTAGCCTCCCTGCCACCTGCTGCAAGCAGTCTGGGCTCTATGGCTGGCAGCAGCTGCCCAGAACCCGGGCTGGTGTGGCATGCCTAACAAAATGGCCTCATGTGCCATACTCTGGTACACATCCCAGGGGTTGCTGACTCCTGCTCTAAAATATATAACACGGGGGTGGGTAAAATGCAGCCTAGGGGCTGGATGCAGCACGCCAGGCCATTCTATCCAGCCCACAGGGCCCCTAAAAAATTAGAAAATCAATATTTATCTGCCCTGGGTTGCTTGTCACGCAGCCCTCTGCCCAAAATAATTGCCCACCCCTGATATAACAGGTAATGGTTAGGCTGGTTTCATTTACTATTTAAGGTTCTAATCTTTAAAAGCAAGGAGGGGGGTGATAGTCATACCTGAATAGAACTTTGCCATTCTTTTTATACCTTCAGTTCTCAGCAGGCTCACTTTTGAAGTCTGCACAGTACTCTACTGTCACCTATCATTACACTAGCTAGTAATATCCAATAGCAGAAGTTGTGTGTAAATTTCCCAACATAATGGAAGAGTATTGAAGTTGCAATATATACATTTCTGAAAATAGTTTAATTACCAGTATTTATACTAACTGTTGAATTTAAGCTTCCTACATCAAACTTAATGTGTATTCTCTTATTAAAGCGATGGACTTTGGAAGAAGATAAGAAATTGGAGAAAGGAGTAAAGGAGTTTGGCATGGGAAACTGGGCTAAAATTCTGATCCATTATGACTTCAACAATCGAACTGGTGTCATGTTAAAAGATAGGTGGAGAACTATGATTAAGCAACATAAAGTATCTTTGACGTAAGGAAAAGCATTAACTTTTACTAAGTTTTTATCCAAGAAAATTAATTTTAAACTACCTGCCTCTTCTTTCCAAGTAATCTTGGTTTGTCTTTTGGCCATTGAAATTATTTTGAAATAATTCCTTATGTATTGAGTTAGAAGCAGTTATGTAAAATAAATGTCATGATAAAAGTTCACTATTAACTCCTGTCTTCTTCAAAATATTAAACATATTAAAAGAAAGTGATTCTGCAGAGCAAAATGTACTCAGGTTTGTTTCAACTGGACAGAGTTCAGTTTTGGAATAGTTGACATCCTTCAGTATTAGTACAAACAGGTTCCATAACTGCAACCTGAACAGTAATATGTAAACTTTTTATTTTTAAGTATTTATATGATGTAATGCAACAATGGATATTTTATCTAGGGGTGCACTGAGATTTGGGGGGCTAATACCGATAGCTGGTTTTTAAGGAGGCATATTTACCGATACCAATCCAATTTCCAATACACAATCCTTCAGCTTCAAGAGCTGTGTCCACCTGGTAAGTCTGGTGTGGTGAATGGGAAAGGATGTGAGAGGGTGCAGATCAAGGCCCCTGTGATGAGAGAATGGAGCTGGGGCAGGCACCGATCAGCTGGGGCAGGGCGGGGCATAGGACAACTGCAAGCAGCTCGTCTGGGGGGGCGGGGTGTGTGCCTCCCTAGGTCTACGTGGTATGGGGCGGGCTGGGGCTATTGCAGGATGGAGGCACAGCTTGTCAGGGGGCACAGGAAGGTGGGGGGCGGCTCCTGCCTATGCACGCGACTCCACCAGTGCTTACTTGGTGGCTTCTGCTGCTGTTCCCACTGCTTGTCTGAGAGGGAGGTGTATGCCCCCAGATCTGCATGGGGTAGGGTGGGCTAGAGCTGGGCTCTTTCCCGCCAGTTAGGTCTGGTGACGTGCCCGTGCACTGCCCGCCCCCGCCTCCCCCCCCAAGCAGTGGGAGCAGTAGCAGGAGCTGCCAGACAAGCACTAGATGAGCTGTACACAGAGGTGGGAGCCACCCCACCCCCCTGAGCCACGCCTCTGTGCCACACCTGCCCCAACCCCACACCCTCCCTCACTGTGGGGGCATTGATCTGCTGCCACCTCCCCTTCTATGACACCAGACTTACCAGCTGAATGCAGCACTCCAAGCTGCCACCTCTGCTTCTCACTGCCTTAGTGCTGCACTGAGACGGAGCACACACACGGGCATCTATCAGACAAATTATCAGCTGCATTGAGCCAATTTCCAATGTAGAAAAAATTCTTTATATGGGTGCTGATCTGATAACAGACTGATGTGTTGGTGCACCTCTAACTTCATCTAGTATTTTATCTGTACTGTTATGTGTGTTTAGCCTTTGAGAGGGAGTTTGGTTGTTTTCAAATAAAATTCTAATTCATGCAAAGTATTACCTTTAGTCGTACAAAGAGATGCACAGTATACAAAGTACTTTGATAACTGCATCTTGTAAAGGCTAGCACCTACAGCCATTTTTAGTTTATCATTAAAGTAAATCATACTGACTTTTTTTTTTTTTTTAAATCTAATCTAATATGATTGATCTTTGTCTAGCATTTTGTTTTTGAGGCGTCTTGGTCAAAGAAGCTTGTAGACTTATCTGCAGACATGAATCCACCAAACTAAGGTTTTGTAAGTCTTACATTAATTATACAGGAAAGGACTCTTACCGTTTTTTGGGGGTGGTTTTTGGCAGGTATGTGTGCCTGTTAAAATTCACGTCACATTTTTCCAATTCTAAATGACTTTGTTTTATAATGGTGCCATGTAGCAGTTAGAAGCAGGACTTCTTGTTAACTTTTATTTTTAAGACTCAACTTTTAATCTTTTGGAAGGATGCTATTTTAAAATCACCTACAGAACTGATGTAACTATACATCTTAATTCTTTTTCCAAAGAAGGAAAAAAAAAAAAATGGCCTAGAACAGGGAGATAAGAGTAACACATGTGGTCATACCTGGTACTTACTTCATCCATTACTACATTTACTATTACTTCCCACTTGATTAGTAGCAACCTTTACTTTTTATGTAGGGCTCCATCAATTAGTCAACAAGATTTGGAATGTGCAGCCCAACTGCTCATTTCTAGAGTACATCCATCTGTCTAGTGTGGTTTGGTAGTGTAGTACTATGATGTACATAGTAAAATATCTTTTTATCCCTTACTTTCTGCCTTCCCAAAACAAGGTAACTGACTGACTTGGGGGCATCTGATATGCAAAAAAAAATATCGCCTCCCCTGCCCCCATCCCCACCCTGTATTTCAGTTGCTTTTTGGAAAGTTTTAAAGGTATGGTTGATTGTCTTGCTGGCCCTTTGTTTCCTTTTCTAAGTAGCAATTAAAACATTTCAATCTATCAATTCCATCCCTGCAAGCTATGCCCATGGTTACAACTAGTGCCCAGAAGGCAGCATGGCATCACGGGCTTAGTCTTGGTGGCTAGGAAATGATATTTAGAGGTTTGCTTTTGGAAATTGTCTTGTATGTAAAATAGTTATTGCATTAGAACAATGGTCCAGGATAAGAGTAAAGGTTAATTGATTTCTAAAAGCCTCTTTGAGACAGCATTTTTCAAGGCCTACTTCGTCTGATGCAGGCAAGTAGACACAGGCTGGGAAATTTTAAGATGTACCATACTGTTCCATAACATGAGATAAGGTGGCACCAGTTCACAGTGCCTAATTGCAGGACCCTGGGCATTTCCAGTTTTGGTAGATAGACCAAATTAGAAGAAACTGGTAAAACACAAATTAGGATGTGTGTATGTGATAGGTTTGCAAAATAAAGGAGTATGCTGACCAGACAGAATGTGGACAGTGTGACTACCACAGGGAAACATTAATGATGTCCAGAGGTAAAGAGTCATCGGAAGGGGGGAAAAAATACAAAAGGAGGGATTTGAAAAGTCCCTGAGAAGGGAACCCGAGGCCACCATGGTCTGAGGACATATCACCAGCCCACCCTGCTGGTGGGGTGGGGGGGTAAGCCTCAGCTTTCAACCTCCAGGCTGCTGCCATCTGACATTCAAGAAAGAACCTCTGAGTGAAGCTTGCATGCTAGTCAAATGTACCTTGATTCTGTGAACCCTGGGACTGGTAGATATAGAATTGTTCACATTATACTTATCTGCTATCACTGTGTATCAATAAAATTTGCCTATTATCAAATGAAGAGGTCATTGTTGATCTGAGGCTTTGGGTCCGGGAACAAGGTATCTGTGTCATAAATCCAGTGACAACAAATTGATCACCAGGAATCCTAATTCTCTCTGATTTTAAATTAGGGGTTTTTTGTTTTTTTTTTGTTTTTTTTTGTTCAAGTAACCCCAAATCCACATTTTTCTGTGAATTAATTGAAACACCACTAACATATAGATAAATAAATATATAGCAATGTTTCATTTTAATCATGGAAAACATGGATTTGAGGTTACTTTTTTAACCAAAAATTGGGGATTTTTTTAAACAGTTTTAATTGTAATCTACTAGAACTGCTATGGTAAAAGTACTTGTTAGAAAAAGGCAGCCAGCTTACTATACAGCAGGGTTAGTACCTCTTATGGTGACATGCGTCCCAGCTCAGCTAGGACAGTCCAGGATTCTGTAGTCTGGTCCTGGCCAGTTGATCAAAAGTCCTAGGCCAGAGTCCAGTGGGGAGGTGGAGCAGCATGGTGTGCCAGGCAGGTCCTGAGTAGGCACCACTGCTCCCGTGTGGGAGCAAAATGGGTGGGCTGGAGTAAGTCCCAACCCACCCACACATGGCACATCCTTTTTCCTGCACAGAAGTGGTGTTGCCTGCCTGGTGCACCATGCTGCACCACCTCCCAACCAGATGCTGGCCTGGGGACTTTTTTGACCAACTGTCTGGGACCAGGTGACTAAATCCTGCGCGTTGTGGCCAAACCAGGACATATTTTGATGCCACTCTTCCTGCAACTCCTACAAGATTGTCCTGCAAGGAATTAAGTTGTTAAGAAGTGAAATTACTCCATTTGGAAGAATTCAGTCTTTAATTACAAAAGAGAGAAATGGAAGCTAATACATTCAAAAGTAGAAAACTTCATGTTAATTCCTATATACGAACAAGGGTCAAGGCACAAATCGGAATATCTCCCAAAGTCTTTCTTGTTCCAAGTTCAGCAAATACGGCAGAAAAGTGTAATTTTTAATTTTTGGCTTCAGAGTGTTACATTGGTTTTTAACGTTCACAAATGTTTTTATTATAAACAAATTATTTTTTTATGTAAAAATAAAACTATGCACACCAGGACAGGAACACTCCTCCACTTGCCGCACTTTCTTCCATGTTCCTTGGCACTGCGGATTGCCAACTGCTTGCCAGTGGAGAACTTTAGTCCTGAAACATAACACAGTAAATGATTGATTAAATAACAAAGTAGGTTTTTCAGTAATTTATTTAAATTGTAAATAGAAATATAGCTATAAGACTTCATATTAAATAAAAGTACTTGGTAGCATGTCAGCCTTATTTAGATTTTATTTATTTGCCTAGCTTCTGTAATGCATCTTCTATTCTTATACTGTAAGCTTTTTGGAGTGTTTAGGCATTCATATAAGCTAATGTATGCTAAACACATGTTTGACTAAAAATGATTCCAAATACCTAACATCTAATTTCAGAGTCGTTGTTCTGGTTATCTTATTAAGTGTATGCTGTTTGAGGGAGTCATGTAGAAACCTGTGGATGTGTCTACACAAGATGCCTTTACTGTGCAGTAGATTTGTCTACTGCACAGTAAAGCATCACCATCTATGCATGCTCACACTTACTACTCAGTAAATTAATCTACAGCATCATTAGCTACCAACTGAAAATATGGGTAGTAAACTAACTACACAGTAGATACTGTGCAGTAACACGTGTAGATGTTGACCAGGAGTAAACTTGCTCCCAGTCAGCCTAGCCAGTGGGGGCTACAAGGGGCAAGGATTACTCTGTCCTTGATACTGGTGCTGCTCAGGTACCTGCTCCCAGAGCCGCCAGCTATATGGGACAGGTGAGGGCTAGATTCCCAACTCCTGCCCACTCCCCAGAGCAGCCAGCTTGGCATGGCGCAGAGCTGCTCTTGGGGACTGGTGAGGGCTGGGAATCCAGTCTCTTTCCCCCTACCTGGACAGCTCGCAGCAACTGCCTGCTGAGCACTGAAGCCCCACCAGGCAGGGAGCTTGCTGACAGCTTTGTGTCTGGCTGAGCATGAGGCCAGGAGAGCTCTGCCTTACTAAAGTGGTCCCCTCCCAATGTGAACGGGGCCAGGAAACAGGTGCTGCTGTTGGCAGAGCTCTCCTGGCCTGGTGCCTACTAGAAGTGGTACTATGCCACCTGCCAGCACAGGGGGAGCCTGGACCTCCCCCGGCTGCTGCAGGAAGGCAGAGCAGGGCAGGATCAGCCCTGTGTCGGTTTGCTCTCACTGGGAACAAATCTGCTCCCAAAAGGGAGCATGTGTAAACATGTTTCTGGGTAGGCGTACTGCACAGTGTTGTTACTGAGCAGTAAGCCTTTCAATGAATAGCATGTGTAGATGTGCCCAGTCACTAGTAGACTTGGGATCAAATTTAGATGACAGCACAGTTTCAGAAGTGTGCAGCTCCACAAAGGAGCCTTTAAAGGAAGCAGCTCCATTCCTTCCTTCATAGATAAAAATAAAGCTATCAACCCACTGAATTTGGTTTTGTGACACCAAGGATATTTGTCCACAGAAAGTCCTAATATGCACTTACTGAATTGGTTAATTATTAACTTTGGCTTTTCCAGCTACTGTAAATAAAACAAACTCTCTATTATATAGCCTCAGATAAAATTTGAGAATGGAACAAAGGTGTTCTTTCTGGGTCAGATTAAAATAGAGAGGTCTCATTCTTCAAGTAGCTGCAAGCTGGTCTATTTTGGCTTATTCATAATTTTTTACGCAACCATTGTCTTAATGCTGACAGTTCTTACATTGTCCTTAAGTAGAAGGCAAATGAGGGTGTGCACACATTTACCTTTAGCTCCTTTAAACGAAGTTGGGAAGGAGGGTTGAGGGAAGGGAATTGCTGTTCAGCTCTAAATGTTACATCTGCATGGTTTGATAGTGTCTAACTAAGTCACCCCAACTTTGACCCTGGATGAAGACAGATGAAAACTGGAGCAATTTTGTTATGCTTGTATAGCTACAGAACAATGTGGACGTAACTATTACATTTTAACCGCTTGTATCAGTATCCTTCGATAGTTATCAAAGTTGTATAGTTCGAGATCCTGAAATCAGAATTCCATGCCTATGTTAGTTATTAATTTTAGAGAAACTGGTTAGAGCAGAGAACTCCTGTCTCTTACCCATCAGCATTAAGGCCATCTCCAGAACAACGATGACTGCCACTTTGCATAGCTGGAGGTTGGCAAGCTACACATACTGTGTACCCTTCTCTTATATACTGCATCCACCGAGCATAAGGACGATTCTCCAGCATACAGTGGTGAGAGAGTGACTCAGTTTTAAATTCCACACAATAGCTGCTTACAGAGAGATAAAATACAGTATGAATTTAACTAGCATTAGTCATGTATGCTTAAGTGTGGTTCGTATCTTCTACGTCCACAAAAAGTATTGTGATGATGCCGTTGTTAGCTATAATAAGCGTCTTCTAAGAGTCGCCAATTACTTAACACATCTGCTAAACAACAACCAATTTACTGTACTCTGTGCTCGCTTCTAGCTTCTATATTTTATCTCAATTTCTGATTACGCTCTGCTTTAAATTATGTTGAAATAGTCAAGTACATGAAGGCATCCAGAACTCTTGAGCAAGAGGCAATATCTTTTATTAGACCAACTAGATAGTTGCAAATTAATTTTATTTATTTATTTATTTTTGCAAACTTTTGGTCTCAAACTGCCTTCTTCAGGGCATGAAGTCAATCTTGTACAATCTTTGACTTCTTTGCCTGAAGAAGGGTATTAATGCCTGAAAGCTTGCAAACAAACAAAAAATGTTACAACTATCTAATTGGCCTAATAAAAGCTATTACTTCTTCCTCAAGAGTTTTGAATGCCTTTGCCTCTGGAGTAACATAGCTATAACCTATATCCTTCAAGTAGATGAATGCATTTCTCAATTACTCCTTTTGGCAGTCTGTTAACAATATAAGAAAATGTTTTGTATGTCTAAATGTTTTCGGTATACTTATTGGGTTAGCGGTCCAATGAAAACAGTACAGGATAAAGCATCAAGACATGCTGCAATGCTAATACAAATGAAATAACTAATTTCAGAGATCTGAGCCATGTATTTTCACTGCTACTGCCGTCCCTCTGAACCAAGCAGCCCCTGGGAGTAGTAGTATTCTATCCATCTTGTTTATGCAGAGAACTATGTTTAACTTCTCAGGCTTCTCATCATTACAGATTTATTTTACTTTTTATTTTAACCTTTCTTTTTAAAGGCAGCCACACTAAAATTTCCATGATCTCAATAAATGTCTATATCAGGACTGTTAGGAAACCAAAACAAAAAATCAAAAGTAGACCTCAACTGACCCAAAAAATAATAATGCCCTTAGAAGAAAAAGCAGTAGACAAATGTCTTGGGGATATATGCTACCCTTAAAATCTTAACTTGTAGTATTTTACTATGTAATCAAAAATTAAACAAGATGCCGAAATTCATTTGCTAATTAAATTACCTGGATTCTTCTGTGTCTGAAGACCATAGAGGAGATGCTGCTCGCCTTTTTCTCTCCTTACTGTATTCAAAGGTTGTTATGAAAGCAGGAACTGGGAGAAAATAAAAGGTCTGTTAAAATCATAAATTCTGTGAGACAACAGTAAAACAAAGTAGAGCTACAACTTATTGTGTAGGTGTGTCTGAGCAAAATGGCAGCTCATGAAAAGGGTCACTGAGCTCACTGGTTTATTTGAAAATGGATACAGCTCCATCAAATATTTTCACTTTTCCCTGCTGTAGATCTGTGAGGAACTGCCTTAGAAGTTGTGCAGCTTGTGAAACTAGGATTCTTAGGTCAAATTGTAGACTTCATGGACACATCCAGATGAGCGGGAACATGCACACAAAGTGTACATGATAAGGATCTCCATGCTGCATATTTGTAGCATGGAGCCAAAAATAGATATTGGACCCTCGTTGTTGTTGTTGTTGTTGCCAGCTAGAGCCACATTGTGACTACTGGCCAGGCTCTGCAAGCCCAGATTGCTGTTGCTGCCGCTGGCCCCAGCCTCCCCTACCCTACCTGGGGCAAGCTGCCACATGCCAAAGCACGCATGCAGGAGCATTCCCTGTGGGCAAGTATTGATGGCACAACTATGTGCCACTGCTATGTGTCACCAGGAAAATTCATGTGCACACTTATGGGGATGTGCCCCATTTGTTTCAAATGTTGAGCTCATTTGGTTGTCCTATATTTGACATTTTACTGAAGCCGTGTTTCCCAACCTCTTGCAGCCCAAGGCACACTTACATTAATAAACCTTTTCTGTGGTACACCATCCTCATACCTATTGTATGATACCTATTGTAGCTCCTTGCCATGGCAAAATTCTGTGACATACTTGTTAATTTCTGATGACATACTTTTGTGTTGTGGCACACTGTTTGGGAAACACTGCACCAAATGACTCTAAGAAAGCACTGTGACCACTGTATAGGGTACAGGTGGTCAACTTGTGGTACATGTGCCACAAATAGCATGGTCAGGTAGCCTCCTGGTGTGGCATGTGGCAGATCAGGGAGGAGGCATCCAGCACTGGCAAGAAGCAGAAAATGGCAGCAAGCTGGGCTTGGAGCACAGGATAGGAAGCAGCATAGCAGATCAGCTAGGAGAAGGGGCTTGGAGTGGCACTCAGGGAGAGTATGTGGCATAATTTGTAACACCTGCCAAAAATGCTGG
>JAGPOW010000261.1:54019285-54034221 GCA_030014935.1 Caiman crocodilus | reverse complement strand
AAAATGCTGCCCCCCCCCTCCCCCCCCCAATGTATAAGTAGGGATTTACCTAAGTCATGACCAGGGATCTTGGTTTTCCCTGATCAGAAAATAACAATTTCTCTGCTGAAAAACCTAAAATTCTTTGTTAAAATTTAAAGCACCATAGCCCTGTTGATGCCTTTCACTCCTCACAGACCTCCCAGCCCTGCTGGAGGGGACACCCAGCTGCCAGGGCTACGGACCTAGGTCTGCAGCCCCCTGGCTCCCCACTGCTGTGTGTACTCCTGGGGGGCTGGGGCCCCTGCACCTCCCAGAACTGTACCTGGGGTAGGTCCGGGCTGCAGGCTTGAGCTCTGACCCTACCCCATTTTTCTGTGGGAAATGGAAAACCCAGATACATGGTCATGACAAGTGAAAGAGATTTTCGCAGGCTGCTTGTTGCCCATGGAGCTAATTTTGTGGCCTTTGCACAGTGAATTCACCCCTCGCCACTTTTTGGCCAAGAATGCTGTCCATTGTGTGGCTCTGCCCCTTGCCACTGGTTGGTAGAGTGGGGCAGAACTGGATGACCAACAGCCTTTTTCTAATTAGTGGTGAGAGGGAAGGGAGGCACCATCATTGTGGCTGCTCTTCTTCCCAGCCTCACCTCCCCTGGTTCCTGCCACTGGGGAGCCAGCATTTTATTTTAAGTAAGGTTTTTATTTCATGGGCAATACTGCTGTGAAATCACAAATTTAAGTAGGTCCCTAGGTATAAGGCCATTAACTACATCAACTACCAGCCCATCTCTTTGAGATGACAGACTCAATATAGGAATCCAGTGTGAGGCGAGAAGAGTATCACTAGCCAGTGGGAAAGCTGTATTTAAAAGGAGGAAGCAACATCTGCTGCCACTTGGGCAGGAGCAACTCTGTAGCCTTAATGCTAACCTCAGATGTGTGTTTCTGTTACATTGTCCATGAAGGGTTAAACTAGAAGCCAGGTGGAACTTGGCAGAACTCTGGGGAATGCAACCAAGTTCAGGAGAGCTGAGGCAGTGATTCGGGGACCAAGGCTAACTGGGCTGTAAAGTTGGCATATCCTAAGTAGGGCTCATACAAGTTTGTTTCTGAAAGGGGCTAGCCAACAGGCAGCCCCTGCACTGTAGCATTCTCATGCCCCAGCCAGTCACAGTCTCTACACGTTTCAGAGCACTAAATAACTCCACTATAGTCTTGGACAGTACTATCCTACAGCAGAGTTAATTCATTTACTGCACCCTAATAGGGATGTACGTATAGACAGTGATGCTTTACTGCAGCGTTAATTAGGCAACTATGCAGTAAAGTACATGTGTAGATGAACCCAGTGTCACCTTTTATAGGTCACATTTTTAAAGGGTCTCAGATTTGTGCGTACATCTGTTTGTGTGTGTGTGCACATGCACACGCACACACAATCAAATAACTGTTCCTGACTGCCCAGTTTGTTTGCAAGGATACAAACAAATTCATTTTGTTGGTGGACCCTGGAAGAATCCCATTGTCTGTCAGTGACACAGGAAGGGGATGTTTCAATGCTAAGGCTTAGTCTTACAAAGGACTTACTGGAAATAGACCATACTAGGCCTTACTGGAGACAGATCTCTCTAGGCCTTTCCTATGCTTAGGATAGGCAACTAGGCCTATACTATGGGCACGCTGCTCTAAAATAAGGGCTATTTCATCTCCCAGAAAAGCTTTGCTGTAGATTTCCTCCCTGTTTTCCTACAGCAACCCTTTTGATGTTTTTTTCGCATCCATTTCACCATTAAGAAGATGGTGCAAATAGAGGTGCATTCCATTCAACACCTGCTCCAAGAACCTATTCAGGCACTAATGTCCCATCTGAAGGTGATTGGTTGATCTCATCTCCAGCACACTGGATCTTCTTTTTTGGGGCTAGCATAGCCTTTAGTGACCACACAGAAAGGAAGGTTGAAAAATGCTCTTAAATACACTTTTCACTTTAAAATCTTAGTAAGACTGGTACTGTCTCATACTTCTAGAGAGTGGTCTTTCAAAGGGGAACAAGACTACTTGTTTTGAACCTTCTATTTGTTCAATCGCCTCAGTGACTTGGATCACAGTTCTGTTTTCCTTTTGGATCTAATTTCTTGGATGCTTTCACATTAGCCTAGAAAGTTCTGGGTGTATTCTTAGAGTAGGAATATTTTCTCCATGTTTTGTTTCAATCCCTTTCCTTCTAACGGCCCTAGCTGTGGGAAAACATGTTGCACGCTATCTTGGAAAAAAGTCTTGGAAGGAAAGAAATGTACATCCGTGCACTGCTGCTTTCACAGCTGAGGGAAACTAATCTTTTTACTCTTCAAGGGGGACAGGCCTGAGGGGGAATCTACTAACTGAAAGACATGGTCTTGCCCATGACTAGAATGGTATCACCTTACTATGAAAAACAGCAAGCATATTTCCTTGCTGCAATATTTTATGAAATGTAGCATATGGGCTTATTTTGTTTTATTTTTACTAAGCACTTCCCCAGTTTTATTTTCTGGTTAATTTCTCAATGAAAAAATACTTAATTATGTCATTCCACTTGTCATGATGTAGGTCTGCCTAATGTGTATGTTATGGGGCATGCAGAATATTTTTTTTTTAATGAATCAAATAATGAATGCTTTCCATACATATCTATAAAAAACTATAAATGATTAACTGAATGTACTGGAAACTAGACAAACACTTCTGAAAGGCTTCAGTCAAGAAAGCAAAAGATAATTTGTCTATAAGTCTTAATTTAATAAAACTCTTCTGGGGAAACCTGTGCTTCTTGTGATGGACGCACGCAAATAAAAAAACAATAATTTCTGAAATGCAAGTACCTGTAAAATTGTATGAAAGTAAATGAATGAGGTTCTGAAATTAATTTGTATTTTATAGACTTGACCTACAACTTTACTGTCAATGTGGCAAATAAATAGCTGCTGTTTTTAAGTGTCATGAGCTGTAAGGGTGATGCAGGTCAATCAGAGAGAAATTACCATGATCATGTCCGCAGTCCTGTCCTTCATAAGTCACATATTCCAGGCAGCCAGCCTTCTCCTCTAGTGGAGGACAAGGTTCCCCACCGTTTTTAGGTTCTTGTTGCACGTAGCGCCTACGCATTCGAAAATTAGGTTTACACTGCTCTCCACAACCACTCCAGTGACTCCACTCCCCCACAACGCAAGGAAGAGCTGCAAAGCAATAATTAAGTATTACTAGCAGTAAAGATCACTCTTTTATTATTCACTCTTACAACTCTAGTAGTATGGTCATGCATTGTTTTCCTTTACATATATGTTATGTTTTAAGAAGTTTTTAACTTTCTACTAATAATGAAAGAGTGCTGGCTTAGCCACGTAGTCAAAATGTATATTACTTTCCCCCCTTTGCTTCTCGGTGCAAATTCACACCCAAGACAGGGATTTAAAGTAACACTTCACTGCACTTGTAACAACTGCACAGCCCATGCATGTAGATGTGCCCAGCGTGTAACTACATGAGATGCTTTACTAATCTACTGAGCAGTAAAGCACCACAGTCTACACGTTTTCACATTTACTGCACAGTAGCATGTGTAGATGTTTGACCAGGTTCAAATTTGCTCCATCAACCCCAAAACTAGGGGGCCACAGGGAAGTCCTCTGATCTTGGTGGTACTCAGCTGCCATTTTCCATGGGAGCCAACCAGGGGCCAGAGCAGGGTTGGAGCAGTCCTGCACCAGGCTGCTCCCACTGGAAGCAGATTTGCTTCTAAAAGGGAGCATGTGTGTAGACATACCCACTGGGAACACTTACTGGTCAGTATTTTATTATGCAGTAAGCCATTATTGCATTAATTCCACATGTAGATGTGCCCACAGTCTGGTACATTGGGTACTTGAATACCAGATTCAGAGCCCCCTTGTGAACCTCACATAGAAATAGTTACACTCTTCAGTTTCAAACCTTTTTGGGAAAAGTGCTATCATTTTGAAAACAGATTTTGGTTCAGAAGAAAATGAAATTTTTTTCTGGGTTCAAATGTTGTACTTTGGAATACAATGTAATTCCCTCAGAATTTTAGGTAAGCACTAAATGGCTCATGTGCCAAGTTTTCATGCAGTGCTTATTCTGTGTCCTCCCTCAATCCTGCCTAAAGCAGTTCAGATTTAAAACAGCTTTTCAGTGTCCATAGGAGTTAATTGTTCATCATATAAGATGGAATATAAAACTACTGCAGAAGAAAAAGTACTGGGACACTTAACAGCTCACTACAGATCTCAAGTGAAGTAGTGAGGAAAGCACTACTGCAGTGAGAAAGACTTACTTTGTGGAATACAGAATCTCTCTGACATCTGCTGGACTGTTCAGCGCAAAAACTGCCTTGAAAATTTTCTTGTTTAGAAGATTTTCTTGTTTATACAGTTTTATTGGAGTGTTGAATGGAAAATCCCTGACTAATAAGCAGGAGGTAGAAATTGGACCACAAAGCATTTCTTACTGCTTGTCAACGACTTGACAAAAAACCTTCAAGGTAAAAATACTTGTAATATAGAAGACAAAACTCATAGGATATATTAATTTTTAAAATTTCCCTTTGTACTTGTGCTTGCCAAAGTTCCCAGGAGTGGATTCTTTATAGTTATCTTCCGTTAGCTTGTTTGTATTTTCTAATCTTTGTTTTCCCTGGATTTTGTAGTTAGACACAGGCAGCAACTCGGTTTCACTTTACTTTGGAAAGCATAGCCAAAAAAGATATCCCAAGTGAATAAAAATACTCTGAAAGCTACTTTGAAAAAAGATTTTGCAGCCTGTTTCCCAGAATGCAAGGGCAGATAATGGATATATTATCCCAAGGTAAGACACTGGATACTGAAAAGGTCTTTGCTTTATTTACCCCTTCAGAGCCACCTTGCATTGCAAAAAAACAAGTGTGTCATACTTATGAAAGAGTTTAGTTTTTCATAGCTTCTCAATAGTGACACCCATGCTGTGAAGTTTTGAAAACTATCCCTATACAGCCAGCAGATTTAGCTGTTGAATTGTGATGAGAAATGTTGTTGTTCTTTGAACTGTGTTCATGAGCTAATTGCATACATTACAATCCTTCTTGATAGGAGAGAAAAATTCTCATAGTTAAGGCACTTTATTAGGACTCAGAAGATCTGGGTTTGGTCCCTAGTTCTACAGTAAATGTCCTTAGGGTTTTTGAGGAAAGCCCTTTAGCACCAGATTCCTCAGAAAGGATGTGGGTACCTTAGGCAGACTTGATGCCTATTCCTACCTTTACTTCAAGGACTGCTTATGAATTGTTCATTAAACAATTTAGGTAAAAAAAATAATTCTGAAAGCAGAGACCAAAAACCTCCCCATATAGCTGAGTCTTGTTGCTGCTTTAGTCACTCAGCTATGGAGTGGTCTCATCAACCTTGATCTAACCCTTACAATCTTGCATTCCTGTCTGCACAAAAAGAGTGTAGGGTCTGCCCACCTGTGCTTGGACAGTATGAGGCGAGAGACCTGGATCTGAACCCTTAAACAGAAGAATCTGGGTTCGGAGGTGTCCATGAACAAAGGTTCTAACTTTTAGGGTATAAGCCAAGCACTAAAAGTTTATATAAAAAGTTGGAGGAGTGGGGTCACACCACCCTAACCAAGGGAAACAGGAAGCTTCCTCAGTTATTTGTCAGAACAATTGCAGGTGCTTACCTTCCACAGGGCCTTTGTGGGCCTGGATCCCAAGTGTATAGAGACACCTGACCCTGGGGAAGGGTAGGGGGAAGGACTTCATCTCAGCTTTTGCCTTCTTTAATGCTATACTGTCTTACCCTCAAAACAAACCTCTCTTTTTGTGAGCTGTGAGACATACTGCTCACTTAAATCCATCCTTAAATCACATGAAGGCTGCCCCCAGTGTATCTTGCTTTCAAGTTTTATGTGTCCTATTTGTCTAGGTCAGGAAGCATGTTGTCTTCCTATTTGTTTAAAGCCAAGCTGTCCATTCTATATGTACACCTATTGCACTGAGCTACTAGTGTGGAGAAGTGCTCATCAGGCTTTCCACAATACAGATTTTATATTACAGTTATTTATGACTTTGCACACTGCAGTGTGCACTCTTCATACTCTACAAATAAAAACTTACTACTGTTTTATATCTAGCATAATTTTTATCAGATTTTTAGTAGTTTTAAACTTTAGACTGAACCATTTTTTCTGCCAAATGAATACAACAGAGTGTCTATGAAGCATACATGATAAGTAGAGAGTTACTCCATGGGGTCACGCACAGGCCAACACAGTAAAGGTCTATACCTGTACACCCAAAGGGAATGAAATGTACTGACTACAAAAGAGCACTTGTTTCTTTTGATCATTTGTTGCCTTTACAATATTTTCTGTCATTGGGATGTAAGATAGTTTTGCGTATTCTCACACAATCTGATCCAAAGTCCACAGAACCCAATGGCTTTTGCTTCCTGTGCCATGTTTTATTTAACACAGTTAGTATCCCTTTCACAGCTGAGCACTGAGGTGTGTGGAGAGTAAATTAGTTCAGCCAAGGGAAGAATATGGTCTTTTAATTAAAGATAACAATATATATATATAATGGTAGCACATAGAAGCTCTCCTTCCTTTTTTTCCCCACACATGATTTAGTGACAATTATTATTCACTATATATTCAACTTTCTGTACAATGCATCTACATTTTATTTACAGACATTTGTAATGTTCTTTTTTAAAAGTATCTATTGGGGCTATGGTAGCATTTAGAGGACCCAGATAATATTAGGGTCCACTGTATTGGGTATAAATACCTTGCAAGAGATGGTCCTTGCATCAAAGAGCTTATAGTCCAAATGTACAAGCTAGAAAGAAGCAGGCCAGTGAAATAACTTGTTTGAGGTCATTCAGTGCTTTTATTTCCTCAATATACTTTTATTCAATGTTTAGCAATTGAAAACGTAGAACAAATACAATTATCAAGTATGATGATCATATACATACATATTTAACATTGTCATTTTCTGTCATTCAGAAGATCTGTGATCTTTAATGATTTTTAAAATCTTAATTCATCTGCATAGTACCTTTCAGGGATGTTTTAAATTCATTTTCTAACCAAAATTAATACCACATTTGGCTTTACTTTTCCTGTTCTTTGAAGGCAAATTTTCAACACTGGGCACATCTACACATGTGATTAATGCACACAAATAAACTCTGGGTCCTATTGCTCTGGAGTTTTTTGCTCTTGGGCATGATGTTTGAATGTGCACCTGGGAGCAAAAATCCCCAGAGTATATTGCTCTGGAGTTTGTTCGTGCACAGCAAGTGGAGCTGAGTCAGTATAGCCCAGGCTGGCAGGAGACCCAGGAGATCAGCCTGCCAGCCCAAGGCTGCTCTGATCAGGTTCCACTTGCTGCAAAATGACTGGTTTAAGGCCCAAGGGTGCTTTGGTGCACAAGTTGCCTGCTGGCTGGGGCAGTGTCTACACATATGCTGCTGTGCACAAAAAAACTGCAGCAGGATAGTACTTGTATTTACAGTAGGGTTCTGTACGTTTGGGTTTTCCCGGACACGTCCTCTTTTTGGGTTCTCCGTTTTCCATCTGGGTGGTTTTTTTTAATCTGAACAAATGTCCAGGATTTTGCTCTGCTCCACTGGTGGGAGCAGGGGGATATCAGTTGGAGGCAGGGGGCATCACGTGCAAGTACAGGCATATACACACATAGCCAGCATGCAGCCAAGCAGGGTGGTAGGAGCAGCCTCAGCAACCGGATGCAGTTAAGTCTATGGGGAGTGGGGGTTGGAGGGCCAAGGCTTGGGGACTGCAGTGGGGGTTGAAGGGGGTCGGGGGGGGGAGGGCGGGTGCCTGCCAGTGCTTGGAAACAATGTCTAGGTGTGAGGGCTGCAACACCCCTCCCCCCCAAGAGGGCCAGAGGGAGGCACCTGCCCTTCCAGCAGGGGAAGAGGGCAAGGAGGTCCTTCAGAGGCAGTGCAGAGCTACACAACTGGGCTACTGACACCAGGAGCTGGTGCTGGGCTCACAGGGATGGGACACCTGGGAGACACTGCCTGGAGGGGGGTGCATAGCCTGGCATGGCACAGGATCCCCAGCCTGGGGTGCCATAGGCCTCCCCTTTTCTTCCCTCCAGCCTGTCAGGGCCAGATTTGCTCCAACAGCACCCTCACAAGCTGGAACTGCTGGAGCCACCACATTTCCGTCTGGTCAGGGTGGGGGCAACTGGGGGCTCCCTCTGGCAGGGCTTGGGGGAGCAGGGGCCTTGCGGGTCAAGAGTGAGGGGCATTGGCAGAGCTGGGGGGCTATGGGTGAAGAGAACTACCAACAGACTAATAACAACAGGAATAGATTCAACCACATACAGGGTTTTTTGCTGCAGGTCTTCAGTAGTATACAGTAATACCATAGGATAAGAAGAAACATCTGTCTTATCTACCTGGAATACTGTGGAGGAGACTGAATGGGCAGAATGTAATTTTCCAAATAAGAATTTAGCTGGGAAGTCAGTGAAATACTGTTAAGCTGGTAATAAGTGTCCTGAGATCATTCAAGAGCTTCCCTGAAGCTTTGCATAATTTAGATGGTGATACATAAATTAATCATTAAATAACACCATTAATTTGGATCAACGCAAATGATTTGGAGTGTGATCATTTCCATCCCAACAAAGAGAAGACCATTCTTTCGTCAATGTTCCACTGCAAGAGATTTTCCACTTAAACTGCTTCCTTCACACACAAGTATTCTCTCAACATTGTTAAAGCTGTAAAGAATTTAGCTGAAAATCCTTGTTCATAGGTTCTTCAGCCCACGCAGGGCCATATCATCTCTTTTGTGGAGTACCAGGCATGCTCCAATTTTTTTGAGCACAAGAGAACTTAATCCTGGGCTTGGCAATTTTAGAATGTCCTTCTTTTCATTAGCATCTGGCTCAACTTTAATTTGGGGGGGGGGGGGATAATATTTTTCTATTCTTAACATTACTTGATTTCACATATTTGAAGATGTGGGCACTTTAACTATTTCTGTAATTCCAAAAGTACTTTGTCCAATTGAATCAGAAGTTTGCAGAGCTGCAGGAGAAGGAATGACAAAAATGCTAGAACTAAAAACATAAATGTTGGGTAGGATGACAATAACACTGTAACATGAGAGGAATTCCTGAGTTTCCTTTGCTGTGAACTGTTCTTTGCTTTCAACTGATGTCTTTCTTGATTCCCATTTTGATTTGGATGCTCTATGAACCCCGCTGAATTTATGGATTAGAGCTAGCTTACTGAAGCTTCTTGTGCATTTACCTCAGTGTTCCTAAATGCTTTTTATGTGTAATTAATAAAACACAGGCAAGGTTTCAGATTTGCACAGTTTAAAGTCTTCCCACCTTTAGTGTGTTGAGAAAGATACAGAATACAGCATAATGTTTGCATTATAGATAAGAAGTTCCCTGTTGCAGGTTGGGTTTGGTTCCCTCCCTTCTTAAAATGAACATCTTTCTACTTTGTTGCTGCCAAGTTCCTTGAGCTTCCCATCTTGCCTCCCTATACCAGTGTTCCCTACTAGAATGGTTTGTTTGTTGCATATGAATGCATAGCAAAGAAGATCACCACAAAAATGTAAACATGCTTTTTTGGGGAGTGGAGGAGATACAAGGATGGGAGAGGAGGGGATACCCTGCTTATGTAAGGGGAAGCTGGAGTAACTATGCAGTGAATATTTTCCTTCTTCCTACCTTGATCCACAATGCTTTTCTGGGTTTTATGGAAGGAGTAGGACATAGATCTGGACGTAGTTCAATACACTCCTGCACATTTGTAGATACATTAACATACAGTGGGCCTTCTCTATGCATGCATCTAGGGAACCATAACCTCCATGTAGAAAGTTGCAGATAATAGCTCTTCCCAAATAACAACCACCTGAAAAACACCCATCTTTGCAATTAGATTGGTAGTCTGTCTTTTCATATCCCTATCCTTTTCATCCTGTGACAGATTCTGTTCTATACATTCTACAGCTATGTAAAGTTTGTTTACACTCACAAACCATTTTCTCAGGATGGACTTCAAGTAATGCATCACAATCATAGAAAAGTAAGGCTGGAAGGGCCCTTCAGAGGTCATCTTGTCCAGCCCCCTGTCTGAGGTAGGATCATCCCTATCCAAACCATCCTATACAAATCCATTGTCTAACCTATTAGCCAAAGTACACAGCCAGTCCTGATGCAACCACAAGATATAATACCCTAACCCAGTGGTCTCCAACATTTTTAAGCAGGAGATCACCTTTGTTATTTAAGAGCAACCCCAAGATGTACTGTGCACTGCTGCCACTCCCCCCTTCCTCCCAGCAGGTAAGTCTGGGGGACAGATCAAGGCAAAGGGAGAAAAGATTATTTGGGGGCACCTCCCCAGCAGGTATATCCCACCTGGAGCCCCACTCAATGTACCCCTGCCTCTGCAGCACTGTCCCTAACTGCGGGGGCCTCAATCTAGCCCGTCCCCTCCCCTCCTCTTCCCTTCCCCAGGGACTGGCCTGCTGGGCTGGGGCACATGCATGTATGCACACAGGCACTTAACCCCCCACCCCAGCCTTGAATCAACTCCAAGAGGCTCCAAGATCTACCGGTAGATCTGCTGTAACCTGTCACGGGCAAAGCGGGTATTCAGCAACCAAATGTCCTGCTGGGGCACATTGTTAAAATACACTGGAGAAGTCCAAGACAGAGGGCCATTGCTCCTGCTAGAAGAAGACAAACACTCCCACCCCCTCATCCATACCAATCTGACCATGGGGTAAAATTCCTGACCCCAACTGTGGTGATCAGTCTGAGCCCAAGCAGAGGGGCAAGACCCTCCAGCCAGGAATGTCCACATTCAAGTCCCAGCAGGAACACTGGCACACCCCAGCCAAAATCCCATGCTTTGGCTGTAGCCAATACTCAAAGGCAAAAACAGAAACCCTGACACATGTAGCAGGAGGAGGAAACACGTCCTTCCTGGTCCAACAGTGCTGAAGTGCAGTTATGGTAAGAAAACATTAAATAAAAGGTTGCCCTGTTTTTGAAGTATTTGAAACTATTACCTTATTTTATTGGTCTTTTCCAGCCTTAAAGAAGTTTTCATCTAATACTACACAGCTCTGTTTTAATGCTAGCCCTGTGTACTTCTATGTCATTGTTCCTGCCAAATTTGTGCCTAAACAATTCTGCTAATTTTGTTGACCAAGTGCAATGTATAAATAAAATTACTTCATTAGTCATTACAACTGCTGACAGACATGAAAATAAATAAATAAAAGCAGTTTACTGGAACAAGCAGTGCCTTAGTTGGACCTGGCTCTGCAGTGTCTATAGATTGGGTGCTTCAGTAGGGCTTTTTGGAGCTTTCATCCAATAGCTGATTCAGTAGTTTGATAGCTGACTCATGTCCAGCTAAAACACCCAGTCTACAGATGTTGGACAAGCCAGGTCCAACTAATGTGATGCCTATTCTGGGCATGCATAGGGGCACACAGACTTTAAAGTAAAGCATTGTTTGGGGGTGGGAGGGAGCTTATATCTGCAAGCAGCCTATGTTTCTTCTACTGCCCTCCCCCCTCCGCCCCCAATAGCAAGTACAATTAAATTATTCCAGCTTTTAAAAAACAGACACTTTCTGTTCTTCTTTTGTTTCCTGTCTTGAATTGTCAGGAAGGAAAGATGGTCCAATGATAAGGGAACCTGTTTAGGTCCTGAAACACAATTCATTTCCCTACTTTGCTACAAATCATAAGCAACCGATGCCTCCCAAGTCTGGGGTGGCATCAGAGGGGCACGACTTGGGGGGGAAGGGGGCAACAGCCAGCTGGCAACCAGGGAGAGGGGTCCTTACACTGCATTCAGCAGAGCCGCGGTTGAAGTACCAGGACTTCCACCACTGGCACTTCTGATGACAACGTCCTGCCAGCGGAGCCAATTTAAGGGGGGTATGAGCGCTCTCTGTGCCCCCCTACCAGTTGGAGTGCTTGATCTCAGGGGGGGCACCAGCACTCTCAGGCGGGGGACATGCCCCACCCCTGTGCCTCCCCTACACGTCACCTATGCCACCAATTTCCCCATGTGACCTCAGAGTCATTTAGCTTTCCTATGCCTCCATTTACCCTCTGTGGAGTGAGGATTGTGCAGCTACTTAGAGGACACGCAATCAAGAACTGAGCAGAAGCTATAGCAGCAGAGACTCTAGAAGTAACTATGGTGGTATAACCAGCCAGGCAGAAACAAATAGAGCAGGCTAAGTCTTTCTCCAGTCTCTTTAGTTCTGTTTCCCTAGCGGCATTCCTTCACACCAGGATGAATTTAGACCATAACTTAAAAACAAGACACCAGGTCTTGGAGTAAATAAAGTGGGCCAATTCCAGACACAGCAACTACTACTGAACCAGGCACTAGATACATTTCTAATGATGTGCACGCCACAATTTAAAGTTTCCTTATTCATACTTCTTTGCCTAATGTACTTAGCTGCCATGTTCACTTGAAGCCAAAGCACAGGTTATTTCCCAGACTAGAGGCGTGGGATCCCGAAGATGAATTTGCCCCTCGTGGACTGCACTCTAAGGGAAGTCACTGCTTCCTTCCCATGATAGGAAGCCCTTTTGGTAATCCCTGAAACAACAAAGGTAAAACACAGGCTGCCAGAGCCACTAGGGTGCAACAAATCCTTGCCAGAGAAATGAAGGTGGCCACTCGGGTGCTTTCTAGGGCAAGCAAGCCTGCCGCCAGCTAGCCATTTCTCGGAAACAAAATCCCCTGAAATGATGTCTTCGAGCAGCGGTCCTCAACCTCTGTCGGACTCGAGGCACTACTCGGAAAATGCCAGCTCCTTGCTCGCCCTCCGTTTTCCCCCGGCAGCGTTTCCATGAGCAATACCCAAGAGCTCAGAAGTGTTTGAAACCATCTGGCTGCCTGCTTGAACCCTGGGCCGCACCCTGCGAACCGTGTGCGCCGCCCCAGCCGTGCCAGCGCGGGGCGGCGCGGCACCCCTGCGAGGCGCTCAGGGCACCCCGGGGTGCCGCAGGCCCCGGGCTGGAGGCGGGGGGCGGCAAGGCAGCGGCGCTGCCCCCAGGGTCCCGGCGGGAAGACGCGGGACCGCCCGGCACCTACCTGGGCACGCCCGGGGGTGGTCGTGGCAGCAGTCCCCGGCGCGCCGGCAGGCTTCGTCGCAGAAGCAGGTGCCGTAGGCGCCGTCCAGCCGCCAGTCCGCGGCCACGCAGGCGGGGTCCCTGCCCGCGCAGCACCTCCCCGCCTCGGCGCAGCCCGCCTCGGCCCGGCGCCACGGCACCCCCGGCCCCAGCAGCCCCAGCCACAGCAGACTGGCGAGCGCCCTGCAGCCGCACATGGCCCCCCAGCGCTGCTCCGTGCCGGGCATCGTCCTCCGCCCCGAGCCGCGCAGCCCAGCCCCGCCCCGCGCAGCCGGGCCGGCCGGCAGGTGCTGCTGGGCGCGGGGGCTCCCGCCGGGCATGCCCACGGCTGCCCGCCAGGCCGGCCCTTCGCCTTGCCTGGGCAGGGGTGGGGGAGGACGGGCCTGAAGCCCCCCCGGGCAAAACTCACTTCGCTGCAGCCCCAGGGGCCTCGCGGCAGCCAGCCGCTCCTGGCTGTGCCACCAAGGGGCGGGGGAAGGGGGAACACGAGCCCCCCGGGGGAAAAGTCGCCCGCGCACAGCTTGCACCCGGTGGGTGAGACCCCCTGGCTTTTTTGTAGAGCTGGCGGCGGAGGAGCCGGTTGTTTATTGTCCGAGGAGCCTTCCTGATAGCCGGCACATTCCTCGCATTCAAGAGGACTTGTTTATTTTTTTAAAAAAGAAATCTGGTGCTGGGGGTGGCGGCGGCGGGGTGAGGGGAGCCCGAAGACGTGGTCACACTTCAGTGAGTGTCCTGGTACATGAGGAAAGCTCGCTCTGATCCCAGGATGATTGTCACAACCACAAAAGGGTCCATGGCAAACTGCCGCTGTTTCCTGGTCCAGACTACAGGTCCGTCTTGCCCAGTGCCCTGTCACACAGTAGTAGCCTATATTAACAGGGGGACTAACTATTGTTCTGTGTGCTTAAGACCCAATGTCCTCAATGGGCGCATCTACACAAGACGCTTTATTACCCATTAAATTAGGCTAATGTGCTGTTTGTTAGTACCAATACATACCGGTACTAGAAAAAACAGCATTAACCAATATGCCACAGCATGTGAGTAGACCTTGTTCCTGGTCAGCCCAGGCAGAGGGGGCCGCAACAGCTGCCTGGCTAAGCCCTGATCTTTTCAGGATAGGGAGAGCTGTCCCAGGAGCTGGGACACCTTCCCCTGGGACTCAGGGCCAGCCCTGATCTCTTGGCGACTGTGAGAGAGCTCCCCTTGCCCCCTGTGGCTCAGGCCTGACCCCCACACCCTCTGCAAGCCTGGGGCTGGCACCATGGCGAGCTGGGAGATCTCCCTGGCTGCTGCATGGGGGCAGAGCGGGGCAGGAGCAGCTCTGGACTAAGCTGTTCCCATCAGGCTGTTTGCTCCTGATGGGGGCACACATTCAGACACATGCCCTAATGCACCTTAATTTTCTGCACAAAAAATTCAGGTGCATCCATTGCATGTGTAGACACCTCCAGTATTTGTCAAATAAGCCTGTCCCACAGTGGCAGTAATGCTAAAAGGGAGAGAGAACTGGGTAACAATGACCAGCAGTGGCAGACCTATATTTTGGGGCCCTGAACCTTGAACTGTTATGGTGGCCCCTTCGCAACCAGCAATGAGGTCTGGGTAACCACTGTTAACTTCAATGGGGTTGGTCCACGACAGATTACCACAAATTTTTTAAAAATTTAACCACTACATCTCAGATTTTGATTAAAATTGCTGTACTGGATTATCTCACATGTCAAAGTCACTGGTGTGAATAAT
>JAGPOW010000261.1:53966388-54019185 GCA_030014935.1 Caiman crocodilus | reverse complement strand
TTTTTAAGCAATGTGGACTAAAGTCGCTTCTGGGGCCCCTCCAGGATTAGGGGCCCTGAAGCTTAAGCTTCATTAGTTTCATAGTAGATCCACCCCTGATGACCAGGGTTTTGTCCACTGCTCCTCCCTCACCTGCAGAATTTAAGGTCTAGGAAGTTCTGATTCAGAGGCTGCACCCCTAACTCCCATGCTAAATAGTTACTGATGCCCCTTCTCTCTAAGAATTTGCCCAGTCCCTTGTTGAATCAAACTAAACTGTCAGCCTCCCCTACATATGGTAGCAACAAGCTCCACGCCTCGATTATTCACTGTGAAAAAGCAATTCCTTATGCTAGTTTTAAATTTATTATTTTACGATTCTTTCAAGGGTGTCACAAGGTGCAACATAATCTTAACACTATTAGAGATGCAAACATAATGCACATGATAAATCCAGAGATTTCAAATAGAAACACATATTAAAACATTCTGTTCCATTGTGGTCTTTTCCAGCTCTTTAAAATATAATAATTGCTCTATTATTTTTCTGTCATCACAAATGAATGAAAGCTAAGAGCTGATATTTTCTGAGGGGTGCCTCACATCTACTGAGGGGTGCCACAGGTTTATTGGGGGATGCCTCAAATTTATCAGGGGGTGCCTTGAGTATAAAAGGTTGAGAACCAACCTGTGAGGGGTGGTGATCAACCACAGAAACTGGTGGCAGCTTTGACAGTGGCCAGTTTCAGGGGGGGCACATGCCTATGACCTAAACACACCAACATATGTATATGAGTGTGTGTGTATATTCTGAAATAACACTGCTTTTTTAACAACAAGCCAATGTTACTTAAATGACTCTGCTTATTAAAATTGGAAGTTCCATCCATATTCATGAAAGTGTCTGCATTAAGTTGAAGTCTGAGTTAATAGGAGAAAATAGCCAGTGTGAAGAAAAGAACAGGTAGAACATGACTACCAGGACTGTGCGAAACAGCACTGTTCTGTTTCGACTTGCATTTTGATGTTTCAGTGGAACAGCGTTTCGTTTCAAATTTCGTTTCAACTCAAAACTGCTGTTCCACTTAATTTCATTGAAACAGTTTTGCTGTTCCAATGCTGTTTCGACATTTTGCCGATAGGTTATATTGGGGAAGTTCAAAACAGCCTATAACTTTGTCATTTGTGGCCTGATTTGGATGAAACTTACAGGACTGGTAGCCCCTTCTGAGGGCATGAAGCCTGCCAAGATTCAAGGAGATAGGTGCAGGGGTTTCAGGACAACTGTACCTCAAATTCTTGAAAGCAAAAAACTCATGTCATGTGTATGTGTTAAGCCACAGAGGGATCAAAACTGCAGATGCACTAGCCCCCTCTGAGGCCACAAAGCCTGCCACCTTTCAAGAAGACAGGTGAAGGGGTTTCAGGGAAACTGCACCTCAAGCTGCGGACAAGCAAAACTCATGGCATGGGTGACACTGTGTGTGTTAAAGCACAGCAGGGTGAAAACTGCAGGCATGCTAGCCCCAGCTGAGGCCACAAAGCCTGCCAATTGGCCAGAAGATAGGTGCAAGGGCTTCTGGGATCCTGAACCTCTGGCTGCTGACAGGCAAAACTCATGACATGGGTTCTTGTGGGACTGTGTCTGTCTTGGGGCACAGGGGGGCAAAAACTGTAGACCTGCTAGGTCCTGCTGCGGCCACAAAGCCTGCCAGCTGTCAAGGAGATGGGTGCAGGGGGAGTCTGGGTTCAAAACATTTTCTCTTCCCTCGTTTTGTTTTGAGGCTGTTTCAAAACTCTCTGTTTCATTTCGATTTTGCTGTTTTGAGCTCGAAATGCGTCAAAACAGCATCTAAATGAAACTGCTGGTGAAATTTCACACAGCCTAATGACTACCTTGAACAAATGGAGGCATGTCCTCGATAGGCACGTTCTGTATGCCCAGCAGGGAAAATATGGAGTGTCACACACATTTGCAACCAATAGTGAGTGCAACACATCTATGTCATTGGATATATATACCATCCATATACAAATTCAAATATCTGGTGTCCATTGTACAATAGAACAAAGAGCTCTGATAACCCAGTCCGCCAGCTAAGCTGGTTCAGAGGCGTGAATCTGTTCCATGTATAGTAGAGATCATATCATAGAGTTTCCCCCTAGCCCCTCTTGGTTTCCATACTAGGACTTCCACAAATGGGCACCAACATTTATTCAGGACTTTCAGCGAAGTCAGAGTCTTTAGTTATCAACCATTTTTAGGTTGATAATATATTTTCATTACTTTTGCAATAGTTTTACCTTATCAAATCACGCTGCCTTTTATGCTAGAATGTATTCCTACGTGACAGCAAGGAGCAAAATAAATCAAATTCACACGGTATCTTGTTCTTCCAATTCCTGTAAAATGTGAATAGTCATTTTGATCTTTCCTTATTTCATATCAGTGTAATGTAATTACCTTGAATGGAGCTCCTCTTGATTTTCAGTGCAATGAAAGCAGAATTGAGCCAACGCCTAATCACTCTTCAGACAATAATTTATACTTTTTTTCTCTTCAAAATTCATTATAAACCAAATTCAGTAACTATGCATTCATCGGTGCTATGCACCTCTGTCTTA
This sequence comes from Caiman crocodilus, assembly GCA_030014935.1. NCBI lineage: Eukaryota > Metazoa > Chordata > Crocodylia > Alligatoridae > Caiman > Caiman crocodilus. The sequence goes on along the minus strand of JAGPOW010000261.1, from coordinate 54,016,581 downwards.
TAATATTTGGGAAAATATAACATGAAGAAAAACAAGTAAGCCATCTGCTGCTGGGGAAAGCTCATAACATGGGAATAAATTATATGATTGATAGTAGAATGCCTTGCCCTCATCTTTCAAGTTTAATTTATAGCCGAAGCAATATTGAGGATCATTCGGGTCAGCTTCAAAGTATATTTCAGATATATTGTCTGTCAGTTGGTAACATTCCACATGCACACCTCCACACAAGCAAACTTCCTAGAAGGCCCAAACTGCTTTCTTGCACAAATAGAATAGAGCTCATTTTTGTTTGCTGTTTGAAAGGGTTTAACTGATGGTATAAAGATGAGAAGACTTCAAAGATTTTGCCTTTTTGTTATTCTTTTAAACTTTTGTTTGCACATGGCTTTCTATTTACCTTTCAGAAATCATCTTACAAAATAGGGGACTGGGGCATTCTTAATTTTCTTAATGAGACAACATAGCGAATCAAGTTGCTCCAAAGTATACAGAATGTCTATGCTACAGTGTACAAGGGCATGCTTCCCCAGCTACCTTCAGCAGTGCCCTGAGTTTTTCTATGGAGGTATTAATCCTTGTTTTGAAAACACAATCTTTCACCTGATAAGAATTAATCTTCCACTAAACAGAATGCTCAAAGCACAGTGTTTGCCAGCTTGGCAAATTAAAGAAAAATAGCATTTTGTCATTTTTTTCTACCTGTAAAGAAGTCATTTGTCTTCATTACTAATCATTCTGTAACAATAAATACATAAAAGAGGCATTTTAGTGGTTTCAAAGGGGTTTAGCTAAGGGGAAAGCATTGTGTTTAAGCTATGCAAGTAAAACTAAGGTCTCACCGGATTGCTTTTAAGACTAATAGCTGGTCATACTTTGCAAGGGCTGTAGTTGCAAAATAGCCTTTACCATTTTTAGCCAGATGTAATTCTACCATGGAAGCAATATTTTCCACTTACATCTTGATCCCTGTTATTGGGTTTGGTTGAGATATATAAGGTTATGTGAAACAAACAAACTTACTTGAATGTTAGATATTAGGATGAGCTTGCTTTTATTTCGATTTATAAAGGGTTCAATTCTGTGAAGAGCCAAGCATTAGTGCTGACATCCAGTTGTTCCTAAATGTTTCTACAGAGAAGAATAAGCAAATGTTTATGCCTGTACTAAATGGAGTAGTGATGAGCATACAAGCATTAGGTAGCCTAGGGCAGAGATAGGTGCCAATAGAACAGCCCTTTTTTAAGAGCTTTACTTATATTTGTTGGCAACCAGGAGAAGAGTGTGTTTCTGAGCTGTACTGAGAAGCAATTGCAAGTAGTGTTACCATGATAGCTAGTCAGTCCCGAGAAAAGTCACAGAAGTTTCTAGGAATATAGCATCCCTTTCAGAGGAGTCATATTGGTCACATATCTCTCTGATTTGCTCTTTTGCTACTTGCTAATGACCATGCAGTTCTTCCTCACTTAAAGCTCAATTTACCCTTTAATATCAGATTGCAGGAAGATTATGGTGTATTGCATTGTGTATAGTCACTCTTAGAATGCCACAGTTCTGGTATGGAGCTGATATACCAAGTTCCATGATTGACAGGTAAGTATTGGAAGGTAAGGAAGATGCTAAAAAAACAGAGATTGGATCTGATTGTGTTTAGAGAAAAATATGGCATGAAAGTGTCCTGTTTCTTGATATTCCCCTTGCTCCTCAGTTTCTGTTCCTCTCTCTTCCACATGGTTCAGCTGAAACTCTTAGGCTAGAGACAGACATTATACATAGACCAGTTTAAGTGATCAGACATTGGTTTAAACCTGTATCAGAACAGACATTCAGTGCCAAAAAACAGTTTGAAAATGGCTGAAACTAGTTTGAGATAAACCTGGTTGAATGTAGTATCAGATTGAACTGATTTGGCTCAAACCAGTTTATGCAATGTCTGTCCCAGACCCCTTGCTTGTTTAAGTTAAACCAGACTCCTCCAGCATCCCAGCATGCTCTTGGGGAAGCAAAATAGTCCCCTGTGTGTAGATCCAAGCCCTGAACCTGTAAGCCCAGAGCTAAGATCTGTAGGACCAGACTGAGAGGGGGGAAGTGTTGGCAAGACCTGACAATCACCACATACGCTGGAGATGTAGTTAAGGGAAGTTGCAGACAGCTTCACCAAAGAATGCAGAGAGCTACATTTACATTATAAAGCAGAACGTGTAAAAGGTGCGAATACCTAAATAAAGCCTTTCTGAATGCCTGGCTGTAAGGAGACACTCTGCTGTCAGGATTAGTAAACTAATCCTTGTCTTCCTGCTTTATATCTTAGGTTAGACTAAGTTGTGTATGCTGTGTTTTACTGAGCTGTATCTTAGCTTAGGCAAAGATTTTTGGTAGTTCCCTGTTGTATCCTTTGTCAATTACTGGGTTCAATACATACATGCTTCAGAGAAAGGGCTTTTTCCCCATCCCGCTCCTCAGTCTGGCAGCAGCTATATTTCCTGATTTAAAAGAGAATGTGTGTGCAGTTATTAATCAGTTTTAGCTGCCCACTTTAGAATAACCTGCAAAGAGTGAATCAATTCAGGCTTGAGCTTTTTTAATGTCTGTCCCTAACCTTAGGCATTGTCTCTGTAACTTCCATTTGCAATAGCCTTTTCCTGGCAATCTATAGATCCACTTCTGAAGGACTACCAGTAGGAGCTATACAATAGACAGGTCATTTTGACCATTGTGTTTGTGTTTGACCATTGTGACCATTTGCTTTGGAACAAATTAGATAATCAGCCAAAAAAAACACCTGTTCCTTTAGGAAAAAAACAGTGGATTTTAGCCCTAGAATGCTAGGTGTGGTTTCCGAGTTTCATTTCACAGGTAGCACCTTTGGTTTTTCTTAGCTCTAAAATGTCATTCTAAATGAAGATTGTCTATAAAAATATTGTGAGGTCATTCCAAATTCATTTTAAGTCTATGACGTTAATAGAAAATGTACTCAGTTTACAAAGTTGTAGGGTTTTTCTTCCTTTTGAGCCTTGGAAAGTCATCCTGGAATCAGGAGACCAACCTGCTAGTCAGGAATTATGACCAATCCTAACAGTTATAAAGGCCAAATGTGACCCCTGAGCTTGCAGCATAAGTAATCAAAATTTGTTATAAGGTTCTTTTCTTGATATTTAAGAAATAGAATCTACCTGGCTCACTCTTTGCACTTACTGTCCTGCAGAGTTTACAAGAATCAGTTTTACTCTCTAAATGCATGCAGCACAGAGCTGCCTTAGGAGTAGGCAACATGGACGACTGACCAGGGTGCCATGGTCAAGCGCCACCACACACACATGCACACATACACACACACAGTGGTGCCCCCTCACCCAAGTCACCAGCGCTGCTGCAGGCAGAGGCAGGTGGACAGGGGAGTGGAACGCAGTCCAGCACAGAGGCTAAGCCACCCACACCACCCAACCCACCTCCTTTCCCCCACCACTTCCAGCTGCTGCTAAGCTAGGCTGGGCAGCTCTGTCTACCCACTAGACTGTGCCCCACACCCACGCCTGCCTGCCTGCCTCTGCCTGCTGCAGCACCAATGACTTGGCGGGGGGTGGGGAGCAGCTGGGAGAAGTGCTGAGGGTGGGGAGGGGGCAAAATACACATATATCCAGGGTGCCATTTTCCCTAAGGCTGGCTCTGAGGCAGCAGATCTTCTAAGTGAGAAAAAAGTAGCTATTTTCCCAATATTGATGGCTTAGAAATAGTATTTAATGGTCCTAAATACAAAGCCAACTTTTCAGTGTAGTACCAAAGCCAAAGATAAATTTTCACTCTGCATTCCAAGATGATATACATACCTTTAGCCATCAGCACCAGTCCTCCCCCCTGATTTCACCTGTCATTGGGAAGGAGAGATCTGTCTGGTAGTTACAGATTCCCCTGCTTGCTAATCATTATCAAATCAACCTCACAAACTCCCTTGTGAGGTAGGGAGAATTACTACAATTTTAAAGATAGTGGTGGTGTGGTGGGGAAATTAAGACAAAGCCCTTAAAACACATCCTTTGGATGACTGTGAGAGAAGATGAAATATAACAGTTTCTCACCTTTTCAATCACAAGCTTATTCTTCCCCATTTCTCTCACAGATTAGTACTATACATACTATTCTCTTGAATCCAGAGCAAGTATTAGGCCCACCTGATATGTTATCACCTGGCTTTACAAAACTAGATGAATTAAACATATGAACAACTTATAATTGCACGTTAAATAATATATTTGATAACAACCTGAAAAGCAACTCAGGAAACTGACTTGGCATCCCTTAAGTGTTGACTAAGTTGCACTAATGGGAATAAACATTTCTTTTTGTCAATAAAGTAAATAGGTATGTAATAGAAAGCTGAGCTGTGTGAGAAAAAGGGTAATTTTTCTGACCATGCTCCTGCTCTAAAAAACCTCTGTCAGTCTTTCTGCTACTCCAACAAAAAGGTAGACTTTGCAGAGTTGAATTATTTTGAAAGTAACTGAATATGATGCCAGTGAAGCTGCTGGCTATGTAAGAATGCTTTCACATTTCCTTGCTTTTATTGTTTTCTATCACAGCTTGTTTTCTTTTAATTAGTACATGTGCTATTTTTAGTGACCATGAACAAAAATGCATTATGTAGACTAAAATGTGGCCAGGTAGCATGAAATGTTAACTGGGGACAACAATTTAGAGCTAGAATCTGTCTGTGAATAAGTACATATGTCAATGAGAATTTTGCACCCATCTCACTTCACTTAAGTCAGTGGAATTTTATCAGTGTAACTTAGGGCAAAATTTGGTTCTTTGCTTTCTAGCGTATTGTATCATGCGCATATATACCCCTTTGCTATAACATTCTGAATTACTTATTCCATCAAAATTCCATGCATATCCAATGATTTAATTACTAGAACAAGGGAAAGCTCATGGATTTGGTCAGCAAAATCTGAAATTCGATGAAGTACCTCTTTGTATCTCATCAGGTCAAGGCTCCAGAAATCTCAGAGCTCTAACCTTCTTTTTAAAAAGAAGGTATACAGAAGAAATCATGTCTAATTTACACCTATTTAATTGTGTAACTAGAGGCAGAGTAGGATTTTATGATCCATGAGCTTCCAGGGAATGGAGAATGTTTTCAATATGTACATCCTCTATTGACAAGAGAATACAGTAGCTTTCTACACTGCCTTCTCATAGAACTTCATGCTTCGCTCATTGTCATGGGACGCATGTACAAATAGAAAAAGTCTATTAAAGGCTATTGGATTTTTGTTGATGATTATGCTCCTCTGACACAATGGATCTTTACAGTACTATTGTGGATTCCACAATACAGTGTATATAGGAAAGATGATGTAGATTTCTCGATGGCAGGTATAAGACTGTAGAATAAACTTGACAAGACTTAAAGGCCATCTCACACCTCTCTCTTCCTCTACAAGTGCAAGACATGTTGCTTTAACCTTGCTTTCTCTATATTTAAATAGAAAAGTAAACTGAGGCATCCCAATGAAAACACTTCTCCTCTTGATGAAGGACTGAGACAGCAAGCCACATATAAATTTCATAGATTTCTAGGGAAAGAAGGGTCCTGTTAGATCATCCAGTCTGACCCCTGCTCCATGCAGGAACAACTGCTGGGGTCAAGTGACCCCAGCCAGGTGCTTATCTAATCTCCTTTTTGAACACCTCCAAGGTAAGGAAGCCCATTCCATATTTTGGCAACTCTCACCATAAAGAATTTCTTCCTAATGTACAATCAAAATCTGCTCTCCTTCAGTTTATGGCTGTTGTTTCTGGTAACCCCGAGGGGCGCCCTGGTAAACAAAGTATACCCTATTCCCCTTCTGACCCCCCCTCCCTCCCCAATTGAGTTTGTAGACAGCCATGAGATCGCCTCTCAGCCGTCTCTTGTGGAGGCTGAAGAGATTCAGGTGCCTCAATCTGTCTTCATAGGATCTTACTTGCAGGCCCTCAACCCTTCTCTGAACTCTTTCCAGGTTATCCATATCCCACCCGAAGTGCGGTGCCCAAAACTGGATGCAGTACTCCAGCTGCAGCCTCATCAATGCTGCATAGAGGGGAAGTATAACCTCCCTAGACCTGCTTGTGATGCACTTACCAATTCAAACAAGAGTGTGGTTAGCCTTACTTATTACCTCGTCACATTGGCGACTAACGTTCACTTTTGTGTTGACTATGACTCCGCGATCCCTTGTGCTGCTTAGAATGGTACTTCTCAATCTATAGGTGTATTGGTGATTCTCTCTCCCCAGATGCATCACTTTGTACTTATCTTTGTTAAATTACATCCTATTCTGATCCGCCCACTTCCCCTGTCTGTCCAAATCTGCCTGAATTCACTCCCTCCCCTCTAGTGTGTTTACAGTACCCCATAGTTTGGTGTTGTCTGCAAATTTGGACAGAGTGCTTTCTACACCCTCATCCAAATCACTAATGAAAATATTGAACAGTACTGGTCCAAGGACAGGGCCTTGGGGGACACCACTGCCCATACCTCTTCAGATAGAAACTGACCCATCCACCACCATTCTCTGGGTGTGTCCCGTAAGCCAGTTTTCCACCCATATGACTGTGAAAAAATCCACATCACAGCTACTTAGCTTATTTGTAAATATACAAATATATTTAGGTACAACACTGTGTCAGAAGCCTTTTTAAAATCCAAGTAAACAACATCTACCTCTACTCCTGCATCTATGCACTTTGTGACCTGTTCATAAAAAGAAACCAGGTTAGTCAGGAAGGATCTGCCTGGTATGAACCCATGCTGGTTGCTCCTTAGCATTGTGTTACTCGCTGGCCCCCCACAAATGTAATCCTTAATGATTTTTTCTAAAGCCTTGCCAAAAATAGAGGTGAGACTAACCAGGCTATAATTACCCGTATCCTTCCTCCCCTTCTTGAAAATAGGGACCACACTGACTCTTTTCCAGTCCCCTGGGACCTGTCCTCAGTGCCACAAATACTCAAATAGTTGTGCCAGTGGTTTCGCTACGACACCAGCCAATCCCTTTAGTACACTTGGGTGAAGATCATCAGGACCTGCTAACTTAAATACTTCTAACCCCTCTAGGTACTCCTTTACTAGGTCAGCACTAACTGTTGGTGGATTGGTAGCTCCCTCACGCCAGACTAAAGTCTCATTGGGAGGTGTGTTTGTAACCATGTCCAGGAACACCGATGCAAATAAATTGTTTAAGAGCTCAGCTTTGTCCATCCAATCTGTTACAAGTTGCCCTAGTCCATCCTGTAGCAGCCCTATGTTATCCATAGCCTTCTTCTTGCTCTCTATGTACTTAAAAAAGGACTTTTTCTTACCTCTAACCTTTGTTGCCAACCTGAGTTCTGTCTCTGCTTTGACTTTCCTCACTGCTTCCCTGCAAGTGCAAGGTAGCTCCTTGGTGGCTGCCTCCTGTTTCCACAGCCTGTAGGACTCTCTTTTCCCCTGCAGGCTCTCCTGGATTTCCCTGCTCAGCCAAGAGGGTTTCTTGGCTCTTTTTGCCTCCCTTTATGTGTACTAGGATCAGCCCCTTAAAGAGCTCCACCCTTCCTGGACTCCCAACTCACCAGTGTTTTTACCCCTTAGTCCCACTCTAACTAGTCTCCTGAGCTCATTGAAGTTGGCCTATATAGTTTAAATAGAAGGCCCTACTTAAGGTTCCTGTCTCAGGGTCCCTTCTGGGTCTATTTGTCTATGTTTCTATGTGATGAATGATAATCACATTGCTTAATGTAGTACTGAAAGGCTCTTGAATGCTACCATACAGTGTTCAGTATATGAGAAGACATAAAATAAGAATAATAATAGCATGCAGAAGAATTATCAGAGCAAATAGTTTGAAAATAAACTCTAATCCAAAATATCTTTTGGACAGAAGGGGACCATTGAGGCCATCTATATCAGGGCTATTCCCTCAAGGGGTCCGTTTGTAGTGCCTACTAGGGCTGTGTGAAACGGCACCACTCCGTTTCAACTTGCGTTTCGACACTTCAGTGGAACAGTGTTTTGCTTTTGATTTCCTTTCAATTGGAAACTGCTGTTCCACTTCATTTAATCAAAACAGTTCTGTTTCGATGCTGTTTTGATGTTTTGCCCATAGGCTATAATGGGGAAGCTCAAAACAGCCTATAACTTTGTAATTTCTGGTCTTATTTGGATGAAACTTGCAGGACTGGTAGCCTCTTCTGAGGGCATGAAGGCTGACAAGTTTCACAGTGATAGGTGCAGGAGTTTCAGGAAAACTGCACCTCAAATTCTTGAAAGCAAAAAACTCATGTCATGTGTATGTGTTAAGCCACAGCAGGGTCAAAACTGCAGGCATGCTATCCCCCACTAAGGCCACGAATCCTGCCAAGTTTCAGGGAGATAGGTATAGGGGTTTGGGGGAAACTACACCTCAAGCTGCAGACAAGCAAAACTCATGACATCGGTGACAGTGTGTGTGTTAAGGCACAGCAGGGTGAAAACTGCAGGCCTGCTAGGCCCTGCTGAGGTCACAAAGCCTGCCAGCTGTCAAGGAGATAGGTTCAGGGGGAATTTGGGTTTTGGGGCATTGTACCTCTAGCTGCTGGCAGGTAAAACTCATGACATTGGTGGGTGACACTGTGCGTATGTTAAGGTGCGCCCTCACTCAACTGACACCAAGGCAGAAAGCAGGGCAGCTAAAACAATGCTGCCTTCTTTGCAGTTTTTCCATCCCTCCCCCAGGGCACTGGAATTGTAAGAGACCTCAGGAAAGGGTGACAGTCAGTGGCCAGCTACACAGTCAATAATGAGAGTGCTCCTTCCCCCTCTTCCCCCTCTTCCCCCTCCCTCTCCTTACTTTAGTTTCTGTTTCCCCGCAGGCACGTCCAGCTTGAGCTTTGAAACTTGAAATGTTTTGAAAATTTTGAAACATTTCTACTTGCCTCGTTTCATTTTGAGGCTATTTCAAAACTCTGTTTCATTTCGAGTTTGCTGTTTTGAGCTCAAAACAAGTCAAAACAGCCTCAAAATGCAATTGCTGGTGAAATTTTGCACAGCCCTAGTGCCTGGGCTCCTATCTAGCCACTCTCCATGCTACATTGTTTCAGCTGCAGCAGCTATGGTCTCCAGGCTTTCCTTCTCTTCTCCATCTCCATTTCCTGACCCTGTCCTCAGGGACAATGCAGTGTGGCATGGGACAGACCACAGCCTGGCACCCCTGCATAGCCCCATGCAGTGGCGGAGCCTGCAGCTGGGGAGTAGAGGATACAGCTGAGGCACTCACATTACTTGTGCCCTAGTGTGGTTTATGCAGTATATTGCACTGCTGGTGCAGCCCTTAAAAGTTGGCAGCCCTGTCCCATATACTGTAAGCAATAGAATGTCACTCTTTTTTAATGCCTGTGTCAAGGCAAATGACTTGTAGGTAAATCAGAGCTTTGCTATCCAATTATGAGCTAAAAACTTTGTTGATCCATCACCTAGTCTATCAGAAACTTTAGCAATCTGTTCCAGTACCTAAAGCGTACTTACTTAAAAATGTGTACCTTATTTCCAGATCAGTTTTTTTTGTTCAATTAAAGAACACTTGTAGTATCAGATATCTTCTACAGGATCAGGTACTTGATGACTAAGGCCCAATCACTAACTTGCCCTTTTTCAGTAAAATAAAGTGATCAAGATCCTTAATTTCTCAATGTAAAATATTTGACCAAGGAACTGAAGCGGGCCTATAGTTCTCCCCAAGACAGAGTGGTTGAGTTGCTTCTAGGCACCAATAAATGAAAGTATCACTGAATCTTGAATAGTCTGTACTCAGGAATCAGGCCACAAAGGGATCAGACTTTATTCATAGTCCTCTCCTCTGCTTGGAAATGCAGGTCCAAATGGAAGGCGTGGGAGTATTGCTGGAGTAAAGTGAGGCAAAGGATGGGGATCTGGCCTGCCTGTCTTCTCTTCTTTCTTGTGTTTCAGTGTTATTCTGTGAAATGATCTGAGATACCAACCTACATTTAAACAAATGGACAGAGCCAATTTCAGGAAAATGTCATAGGCAGCAAGCAAGTCACTGAAGGGGCTGGTCATATTAACTTTCTGATGGACTTCCTCCTCAACAGCTGTAAATCAGGGAAGTCAATGGAATTATCATAATCACTGAAGATCTGGTTTAGAGTGACTTTCTCACCCTTCAGGAATCTCTTCTGTACTTTCCCAGATTGCATTCCCAAACCAACACTACTTGTTTCTTCCAGTCAACCATCCTTTCTTTGGTTCTTATGCTCTTGGTATGTCTGCATTCACTTCAGAAGCCTTAACTCTTACACAGGTGCTGGGCATGTGGAGCATACAGGGTACATGGCTCTAAACTGGAGGGTAGTGAGGAAGGTTTAGGGGGCGACCCTAGCTATCGTAGTGTCTAAAAAGGCAGTCCAGGTCTTCAGCTTCAGTATCGTTGGTTATGGAGTTAATTGAAATGGTCCATTAAAAACTAGCAGAAGGGTAAAGATAAAGGACCTTGGAGAGAGTTCATGTTTTGTTAGTGCTTGGTCCACTTAGAGAACTATTGTATGCTTCCATATACGGAATAGCAGTAACAGATACTTCCTTATTTGAAATACCAGCCAAGAGCTGAAGCCGAAACCATGATCACAGAATAACAAAGACTCAACAGATCTGTTGTTGCAATATAAATATTTCTGGCTCCTTTGCAGTTTCACTTACAAATCTGGATATTGTTTTACAGACAAGTAATAGGATCTTTAAAGAAGAATCAGAATCTTAGATGGTGTAAACTGATGTTGCCTCACTGGCTTCAGCAGAACTATCCCACTTTATTGCAGCTAAGGATCTGACCTGCACTGTTTTGACTTTTTTGCACATTATTATAATTTATGAATGCTCTGCACTTTAAAGTGGGAGGGAGCCAAAGTGGCTTTCTAGCTAGTATAGCTCCTTTGCAGTCATTCCCTGTATTCCTCCCCATTTCAAAGGGAGTTTCCATTAATAAAGTATGGGGGGACATCTGCTCAGGTGAGAGCTGTGAGTTGTGGATACATGAGAAGCACAATCAAATTTAAGACTTACAGCTATATAAGAGAACATGAGAGCACTTCCTTCTCAGATATTATGTACCAGTCTTTACCATACGTTTAATAGCCTCCACTGCAGTTCTGTTGTTAATGCCCTGCTCAGTGTTGGCTCCAGTAGTCTTACTGCTCCTATCATGTCCTGCCTCACAAATATTTCTGGGTTTTCTCTCACACTGCCTCTTATATCTGCCTAGTTTCCTGCTCCAGATAATTGTTTTCTTCTTCAAATCCTTCTGGTTCCTGAAACCCTGGCATCAATTTATAAAACTAATAACTAACATTTTTTAAAAATCAGTAATTCTAAATTAAACAATAAGCAATGGGATTTGTATTACTAGAAAGTTCCATACATTGATAAATATACAATCTTTATTGATCTTGGCCTCTCCTCTTTGGTATCTTTCCCTAATACATACAAGTCCCTTGGAGCAGGAGAATGATCTTTTATTCATTTGGAAAGCACCATGTGTATCTCCCACATGTCACAAATAGGTAATCAACAGTACTTCTATATATATACTTTTTCTAATAATCATATTGTTGTTTGCAAAGTCAACGGGTTTGTCTACACTGCCTTTGGGAGGTGTGACTTCCTGAGACATCTTTAATACAGGTAGCTCAGGTACCAAAACTTGTACAGCCAGAGTAGCATGGGGTTCAACTCAAGCTCTAGAAGTTTCACCAGGATGTAGGGAATTGGCTTTGTACCTGAAGCCTGGGCTGCTGTTAGCCTCTCTACTATCAGTACCCAAGCCACCACATGCTAGATATCTTAGGTGTGTTTATGTACTGCAATCATATCTTTGGCTGCTGTGAAGGCATAGCCAGAAGACAATGACATCTTTTAAACCCCTCTTAAATGAGAACAACTAAAAGGACCTGCCTGGCTAGAATAGTTTATACATGATAAATTAAATTCTGTCGTGACACAAACCCCATGCCGCCCCTGTTTAATTTAACTTTAATTCTCACACATCTACTGATTATGCCTTTTTATTAGTAACATTAATAGATAGCTATTTTGACTGTGGGGGGCCTAGATGAGATGTCAGGGTGGTCCAGTGGCTGGGACCAAGAGACTTAAGTTGTAAAAGATTTCCAGTGCGTCTTTGGAAAGTCCTGTTTTTCTGGCACAGATCCTTAAAGATGTTTAACTCGCAATCATAGGCTCAAATTAAGCATATGTGTTAAGACATACAAAAAACTAGAATTCTTGGTTCCAAAATGATACCTTTTATTAGACCAACTGGAAATAGCAAGAAAATTGTCCTTTTCTGCAAGCTTTCAGGATCAAAGTCCCTTCATCAGGCATATGTGTTAATGTTTTCTTAAGCCAGAGCCTCCATATCATGCTCCCATTGTTTGAAATGAGCACTGCTGATTGGCTGAACTTACTAATTATAGGGACCTAGAGGTACTAAGTGTGATGGAGATAGCCAAATAATTTTATAAAAAAGACCTTTTCTACCTCCCCTTTAAGAGTGAATTTGGAAACTGCTGCCACCTTGTGGTTAGAAACAGAAAGTGCATTCATATGGGAAAAATGCAGCCATACTAGTATAATTAATACCCACTTGAAATCCTTGAGGTTGTATTTGAGCCATTATCCTAACAGACTATTAAGGGTTTTGTTGATGTTAGGATTTTTCCTTTGTTCTTTGATTTGTTTTGACTTTTTGATAAAAAGATTGCTTTCATTTATAAATTGGAGTTTAAAGTAAAGTAACTGTGTTTATATCTAAGTTTTTTGTGTTATTGCCCATCCTCATTGTAACTGTTATCGTTTCCCAGGTTCCTGCACCATAAACCAGTACTGGCTGAGTCATGCACATTGACATGACAGTTACATGGATGCGGTGCTAGATTTTCTAGGCTGTATTCCTGTGCTCTCTGAATCTAGTGTTGTGAACAGAAACAGTCATAATATTTGTTTCATTTAGAGCTAACCTATGCTTATTGTGTTTAGTAGAGTAAAGAGTTTATTTAAATTCAATAGATTAATAAAATAGTATAGGAAGGGACCTCAGAAGATTCAAGCTTTTTTATACCAAGAGAAAACTGTTGACTCAGTTCAGATCCGACATGGTAAAATTACACTGACACTGTTGGGATCAGGTGTAAGTCAACATGAGATGGACAGGCTGGGTAAAAATCTACAACTCCCCACGGCAGCTGACCTATTATGCCTGAGAGGTATAAAGAGCTATTTCCTTTTATATTGTTTGTCCCTACTTGCTCCAAGAATATATTGTGAGCCAAGTTTGATCTGACTTTCAGAGGTGCCGAAGACTTGTTCAGTACTGTACTGTCTGGAAGAAGACTTCAATAACCAATCTTCGCTAAATTACCTATCTGCTCAGCTATTGTTCCCACAGAGGAATGCCGAAAAAATATTGCAGATGCTAAAGCCACACCCATGAAAAAAAAATCCATTTTGAAAGAATTATTTCACCTTTCCTGCTGTAGGAAAAGACAGAATTAAGGATTTAAACATTTGCCTTTATTTTCAAAGTGTGTGTATAAATCAGTAAAGTTAGTGGGAACCACACAGAACAGATGGTACTTTGCAGTTTCTGTCTAAAATATTGGCTGTAAATAGCATTCCAGTAAGATAATTAAAAAGTTTACTATACATGCCATAGATACCAGCAGGTGCCATCTCCCAGAGCAAATCATTTCTGTGTGATCGTAGATTTGAAAGTGAGGAAAAATTATCATAATTTCAGCCTGAGGCATGTAATCTATTCGTTTTGCATACAGATTCATTATAGAGGGGCTTTCACAACCCCTGGCACAGCTTACGTTGTCATTGGTACTCTTAGAAGTTTCTTCTTTCGTTCCCATAATCTTATTTGACTTGAATTTTCAGTGCTGGGTTGCAGGTAAAATTAATATTTATGCCCTTCTTATCTATTTCCATTTCTATATATCCTTGGGTGTGTCTACCTGAGATGCTTTACTGTGCAGTAGATGAGGTAGACTAATCTACAGTGCAGTAATCATCACTATTTAACCATGTCCTAGGCTACTGCACAATAAAATAGGCTAATGCACAGTTATCTACTACCTGAAAATACAGCTAGTAGATTAACTGTGCATTAGCTACTGCACAGTAGCGCACGTGTAGATGCTGGCCAGGAGCAATTTGCTCCCATTCAGCCCAGGCAGCAACGGGCCCTCTGCCACCTCTAACCACTGTGTGTTGGGAGCTGTGGTGGCTGCAGGGGCACCTGTCTCCCTGCAACGTGGGAATTGGTTGCTCCCAAGCTGGCACACATATAGACCCTTTCCCTGTGGGCAATTTACTGCTCCCTTTAAAGTGCAGAAACCTTACATGTGTGAATATGCCCCTTCACTATACAAGACTGGAAAAAACAAAAGAATCATATTTATTACTGTGTCTGTTTAATTTCTGCTCTGGTTTCCACTGGAGTACTATTAGTTGAAAACACAGGGCATGTCTACAATGTAAATGTGCCATAATTGGCGCAACTGTGCAGTAGTAGCATACTTTTTATGACACTAATGTGCAGTAGACTAATTCTACTGTGCATTAGCACAATTTTTGCTACCATGCTAATGTGTAATAGAATTAGTCTACTCCACTTTTAGCATCTTGTGTAGATGCACCCACAGTAACCAATTCTCCTTTTAGGATTAATTGTAAATTCTAGAAACACTAGAGATGTCAGACAGCAGATATGTACCCATAGTTTACTTATTTTTGTTATGACAAGATTATAATTGAGGAGATCAAAATAATCATTCAGTGCTAACTAAGGGCTAAATTATGCTCTGAGCAGGAAAAAATGCAGGATCTCTCAACTCTTTAGTTTCCCACAAACCAGATCATTGTGGGGGGAGATCATGTTTGATCCTTTAGCAGAGGAAACAAGGAGTATGGCTTTACTAATCTGCAGAGGTTTCATGATTTTCAGGGCAACTTCAAAGATTTTGATACATTCATTTGATTTTGATATCATAATACCTGCACAGAGGACCACTATCTCCCCACTATTCCTTGAACTGTGATAGAGCACCCTCAAGACTTGTGCTCCATTGTCTGCACTTGTGGCAAAGTTCCCTTTGTGTGTGTGTGTAGGGAAAGTGTATTGACTTTACTGGATGTGACAAAATGAACAAAGGCTTGTAGGAGTGTTATACTGAGGAGAATAGTTCATCCCTAGCTGTCTCCAGTTATGCTTTATTTTCCTACATGCATGCAGACCTCACAGGCTGTGTCCAGATGTGAGTGGGTGTTTGGTTCCCTGGGAACAACTAGTGGTGGTGCACCTTATGCAGAAAGCAGAGTATAAAGAGAGAGAAATTAGAATGTAAAAGACAAGAGAGAGGGGAGAGAGAGAGAGGGGAGGGGACAGTGCTGGTGGAGACAAGCAAACAAGCAGTAAACCAATAGGAACAGAGCAGTCATTAAAACTAACCCAGGTAATGGGATAAGAAGCCATAGTCCCTGTTTAAACCGTACTTAACACAGGCCAGCCTGTGGATGATTTCTTGTTCCACAATTTGCCATTCAAATCGGTTTTTAAAAGTTTGATGTCTGAGAACTGCCACCCTCAGGTCAGCAGTGGAGTGTCTGGGGTGGTTAAAGTGTTCTGCCACAGGCTTACATGTGTTTCTGTAGCTGATGACGGATCAGTGTTTATTAATTCTGTCACATAGGGATTGCCCTGTCTGTCCAATGCAGACAGCAGAGGGACGCTTCTTTCATATTGCTGATACAGAGCAGCAAGTATAATTTTACATTTAGGTGGTTGAGCTAGATAATTGCATCAGGAGCAGCAGAGTGTATTGCTGTGATACCTCCATCATATTTGTGAATTGGACATAGATTTGTTATATGGTCCATGGTCTGTTCTGGATGATCACAGTTGCACACTGGAGAGTTTTTGATTTTCCATTTGTGCATCAAGTATCTGTATCTCCCATCATTTGTGCAGATACAGTTTAGAGTTGTCCATGAGTGTCATGGGAGATCAAAGCTGGGGACCTTCTGCTTTGGATCTATCACAAGATGTTTATTTGGGACTTCCTGTGAACTCCATTTGGTTTTCCAAGCCTCATCAGAGTTGAAGTTACATTGTTGATGGTTAAATGTGTGGATCTAAAAGGGCTTGCATTATTGTAAGCAATAGTGAAGGTCCTGGTGGATGGTGAGATGTTTGTTTTCCTTAATTCACTGTATTTCCCATAGAGTTGCTGCCTCACAACAAATGGCACTGTAAGCAAGTGGTGCCATATATGACATTTGTGGAGTTGCAAGTGAATGAATCTCAGATGTTGTAATCCATGTTATTTAGATCAAACTGATTATAGTGAGCTACACCAGCTCCTTATTACACCTTAGCTGTGTAGCTGTGGATGAATATCACTTAATTAAATTTGTAATGCATAAGAATTGGCTTGTATCTCTTAAAACCTTTACTTGTCTTCATGGTGTTCTCTTATGTTCCAGAAGCCACCAGGACCCTGCTAAAGCAATAGTTCATACCTGTATCTTGGCCTTAAATGTTGTGTATGTACATAGTAAAAGCAGTTAATTGGACTCCACAATATCTGTGTTGTTCCTTCAGACTGTGTGCGCTATGTAAAGAGAAAAAGGCAGAACAATAAGCAGTAAGAACATGTTTCTGAAATAGAAAGTAACTACAGTCCCGAAGACAATGAAACGGGAACTATGCTCTGCAACCACTATGCTTGTGAGAAACTTTCTCATTTAGAGACGATAAGGTGGTTAAAATGTATAGCTGTTTTGGGAAAATAATCTTGGACCATGAACTCAGGAAAACGCTGGCCCATGTATACTGAGAAATTGGACCAGTGTATACAATAACTAGCTGATTAGGAAAAGGTGGCTGTTTTACTGACTATAATAGGACTAAAACTTATAAACTATTGCATAGTTGAATGACTCCTGTTAAATCAGTACTGGTATGTAACTAAGCCTGGTATCCTGTCTGTGATTGATAAACAAAGTTATTTGTACTCTTCTGTGCCCATGAATTTTCTTTGTATTATATAGAGTTAGAAACACAACTCTATTTGTTCATGTTTGCCTGTATGTACAAATCAACAGGCAGTTTTTCATTAATAAGTTCTATGGAATTTATTTAAATTCCCTCTTCAACTTTTTTTTGAATAAAAAATGTGCACTTATTTTCAAGGACAACAATGAAAAATGTGTTCTGCTGCATATAGAATTGTGCAAACAGTCACTTAAGTGGTTACATTAGCCATATTTAACTCACTCTGCTTCATTTGTGCTGGTAGATATTCTTGTTTTGGCCTCTTGACTCCATTTGACTCCACATTTAGATTTCATTTTTGCATGAGAAATTGAATCTGATTTCAAGCATATGAAAATAAAACAACAATAAAAATAACACCAGCATCTTTAAGTCTGTGAATACTCATGTAAAAGGATCTAAACTATATATAGTAATACCAGGACTCTGGTGCAAAGTTGGCAAAAAGTGAGAACAAATATTTTGCCATGACTTCCCAAAATATTTTCACTATAGCCATATTCACAGGTGCTAATGTAATTCAGAGCAGTCTTAAGGAAGCTAAGAGGGATCTAGCTCATAGGCCTTGGTTCTGTGCTTGTGGACACTCAGTGGAGTGACTTATATGTGCAAAGTGGATATTAGAGTGCCAGTGAGAATTCTCCAATCATTTGCACTGAATTTTGCATCCACTTTGCACAGATGTAAATGGCTGATTCATTCATGATGTAAAAATGAATGAAGTATGAGGCAGTGATAAGTTAGGCCCTCAGGGGTTAACTGTCCTTCCAAACTTTGTCAACACTGGACAAAGGTATTGTGATGGAAAGCATGTTATGATATTAAATATGACTTAGGACCTGCTGTAGACAGATACTAGAACAGCTGGGCAATGTGTTTGTTGACACAATAGTCCTTGTTAACATCAAGTTAGTTAGCACATTTTCTAATATGGTCCATTTGTCCAGTACAGATGAGACCTCAGACATTCCAGTGTAAATCAGGACTCAATAAATATAACATATTGTGCTTTGTTGTTCTTTCATGCATATTGGTTTAATTTAACCCATCAGATAAAATATTTCTTAGGTGTTCTTTACCTGAGGATTTGACTTTTTGAGTTTAGACAATCACTGGAATCAGTTTTTCCTAAACTGGATTGCTGTGTTACCTGGTGATGCCCTTTAATATTTCAGGAGGATGTTACTAGCTATGGACCAGTGACCAAGAGGCCAGTAGCCAAAATAACTAACTATTCAAGGAAAGCAATAGAGCAAAAACACTTCCATGTCAGTTAACCAGTTTCTAGATGTACACAGTTACTTATTCACTCACATACAACATGCACCCTTTTTTCCAAAAATCAGGGTGTGTGTCTTAAATGGGGAAACACAGGAAATGGAGGGCCCAATCCTGGCAGAAGCCAAATTGTTAGGTTTCACCTTGAATTGAGAGGGCAGTCAGCAGTGCCTGCCAAGTCAGCTGAGAGCTCATGCAACTTGAGAAAAAGGGACTGGCAGTTCAGCTCAGTCAGCAGCATCCATGGAGGGCCTGTTTCTTCCGGGACTGAACTGCCCAGCTCTGCTTCTAAAGCCAGATAGGTACCATGTCCTACATCTAGATGGTTAACAGAAGAGCCACAGGTTTTGTGCCCCCCCATTTCCCCAACTACAGCTGCCAGTGTTTTCCCTGCAAAAGTACCAAACTTAATGGTATTTTTAATGAAAGATTTTTTTTTCCTTCATTCTGATTTCCAAAAACAACGTATGTGTCTTATTCAGAGCTGTGTGGTATGCAAGAATATACAGTAATATTAACTTATCATTTACACCAGCACCAAATCCAAGACTATTTTGATTTGTAGGAAGCCCACCCTGTCTTCTTATTCTAAACAACCCCTTTGTTGTTTAATGTTACAATTTGTAACGTTGGAAGCAGAGAGAGTTTTGACATTTGATATACCAGTAAGTAGAACTATGAGATCAAGATGCTTGGCTTACATTATTAGAAGGAAGCTGACTGTATAAAACTATTTCCTACTGTTTTATCAGTTACTTCAAGAGAAGTAGGATTTTGGCATTTTTTTCCATCAACTGCAATGAAAACAAGAAGCAGAACTGACTACAGTATTATCAACTGTTACAACTTCTATCATTCACAATTAGATGCTTGCTTAAAGTCCCAGATGAAATCTTGCTATTGCATTAAAATCTGTTTTTGCTAAAATAAGTTTCTAGCCCTCTTGATTGAAAAAAAATCTTGAGAATATAAGGCAAGTGCACTGGAAAGGGTGAAAAACCATAAAGCGAATAAAAATTACCCAATTTTTAATTTGTAAAATGATCTAATGACTTACTTTTTGAGACTAATTATTTTTATAAGTTTAGAGTTGGCAATACTTCAAAAGCAATAAGAAAAAAATCACAAATGTTTTCTTTACCAGTTTTTAATATGAATTGACAAACTAGAAAACAATGGGACTGAGATTTTCAAAGCTGGTTCAGAGTTTTGAGCAGTTAATTACAATCAAAAGAAAGAGTGATAACAAGTTCTGCTGTTCCTGAGTAATATGGCTTTAGTTTACAGTCTGTATGTTAGTTTAGATAGCAGAAAAACTAGGTTGTTAGGATGTTTTCTTTTTTTAGTCATGCTTAATATTAACATTTTTTACTGTAAATTGTTGAGGGTGGCAGCCTACAACTACTAAAAATATAAAGGTTGGCAAATATTCAGCTGACCAATTGGAAAATGCTAGCTTTCAGAAAGTTAAATGTTTTGTTTTGTTCTGTCAGCGGTGCTTCATCCTCTGCTAGAACTTCTGTATTTAATTAATTGTTTTGGATGGATGGAATACCATTGTGTCCTCAAAGCCAAGGGTGTGGAAAATCAGAAGTAAACCATAATTATCCACTAGCACTTGATTTAAAAATAAAAAAAAAAAGAAACCACCTTGGGAATGTTGATAGTGAGTACATTTTTTCCATTCTCAAGAGCCACCAGTAAAAAGATAGCACTTTTTTTTTTAAAAACAAAAGTTGGGAAGGAGCTTATCACATATTTAATGCATCACAGAGGTAATGCATAGCTCTCTTCAACATTTCAAGTCTTACAAATTTAGGTCATGTGCAAAAAGAACAGGAGTACTCCACTTAAAAGTGACAATCCTGTATTTGGAGCACTCATTGATTTCTTTCCCCTCAATTCAGCATTTCTACAGGTAGTCACACAGTGTTACAGACCGTGAACATGTGTTCTCCTATCTATAGATGTACACAATAAGTTATTCAGCACAAAACAGATACTGCTGCCCAAAGAGCAATTTGTTCAGCAAGTAATGTGAGACACTCCATGACTAAGACATTATACCCTGCTGTCGTGGGGTGTATTTTTTTCCCCTCTGGCAATAGATTTAGTGATACAGAACATCAGGAAAAATCTGAAACTGTAGTTACATATTCAAGGTAGAACTTGTTAATCATAGCATTTTCACACAAGTACTTGTTAGCACCACTGTAATTAAAAATGTGTTCATGATTCAAAAGAAATGACTATTCTAGGGGTCTATAACTCAGCTGTAAGTATCTAATTTGGCAGTCATCATCTCAGCCCAGGAGCAAATTGTTTTACAAAATCTAAAGAAAATCTATTAACCTGGTGAAAAAATGAGATTTTTAAAGTGAAAAAATGAGAAATCTGGATTCTTCTGAGTTTTTGTAATTCAAAACAGTGCAGTCTTTAAAAAAAAAAAAAAAGATGTAATAGGGCCTGATTCTCCACTGCTTTGCATACTTGTCCCATCATTCACATCTGTACTGGGTGTGTTTTAACATGCGACTTCACCAGTTGACAGTATCTTTTAGGGTTGGGCTGGAATGACCCAGCTGGAGTCTGAGGCAAGCACTTGGAACACAGCTACAGCTGCTGCTGCTGCCACTTCTCCCAGCTATGGGGCAGGTGAAAACACCAGCCAAAGTCCCCTACATCTGTAGGCCAGTCCAGTGGCTCTATGGGCCTTGCATTTCTGACCTCTGTACTGCTTCATCAGAATCACAGTGTTTACCTGCTGTAAGGGGGTATAGATAACCATATGCAATATAAGTCAATAAGGAATACATGGTAATGGTAGGGACCAGTTTTGGTCATGGGTACTAGTGCACTCTCCTAATTTAAATAAAAAATATTTTGTCATTCTTAATGCTGGCACAGACAGAGCCTTGAGCCAAGACTATGTGCTGTGGAGTATAGAAGGGTACTGTCCTGGGCAGTGCAAGCAAAGAGAGCTTTAGATCAACTTTGCATAGACCTGATTCTGGGGCCAGCTGCTTCTCTAAATACATGTACTTCCACCTCTATAACAATGAGACTTGTCATTTTTTACTTGGTATATATGCCTAGTCACACCTGGCACAGCTACACAGACCTATAATACCAGGGGTTGCAATGGGGTCAGAAAGAGCCAGTTTATAGTTGCCCTGCACTGGGCTCATCCAGCAGATTCCAGCTTGCTGGAAGCTTTCTTAGACCTGTGCGCCATATCCCTTTGTGCCAAGGCTCTCATCTGAAGGGCAGTAAAGTGTGCAGAATTTATCTGCCACAGAAGGATGAACAGCTTAGTCGACCCTGCCAGGGTTTAAAACTGAAATCCACAGTGCTCTGGAGATCACAAAACAGGAGCCAAATCTGCAAGCCTAGAATCAAATCCTGTTTGCCTCCTCAAATGACCACAGGTTAGTGCTGTCATTAAGGAGAAGAGGATCTGAGGCTCAGGCCACTAGTGCTGTATGCCAAATGGGGCATCTTATCTCATGTAATACAGCCATTTTGTTATTTTTATTGAAGCACAAAGAGGGATTAATGTAAACAA
This sequence comes from Caiman crocodilus, assembly GCA_030014935.1. Classification (NCBI taxonomy): domain Eukaryota; kingdom Metazoa; phylum Chordata; order Crocodylia; family Alligatoridae; genus Caiman; species Caiman crocodilus. The sequence goes on along the minus strand of JAGPOW010000261.1, from coordinate 53,994,612 downwards.
CCTATATTTCATTAGGCCTTTGTAGACGGATTCTCACTGAAAGGAACAAAGGTTTTCATAACATTTACATAAACTATTTATTTAAACTTTTGAGGCTTTCAGCATATGCAGTTTTACAGTTAACATTTCCCAGGCATGATCTGCAGATCACCTAAGTTAATTTAATCAGTTCACACCATATGTGGTATGATATAGGGGATTTTACAGCATATTACCAATGTTAATGTATTTCACTCATTGCCAAAGTAAAAGCAGTCTTAGCTGCACAATGTTTCCACTATAAAGATTGTATTCAGAAGGTTTTCCTTTTTTGTCCTTACAAGGAAATGTTGGAAGTTTTAAAGCTGAGACCAAAAATAGAGGGAAGGGAAAAGTGTTGCCAAAGTTGTGTCCCATTTCTTCTACACTTCATTTATACTGCAATTCTCTGAAATACAGAAGGGCAGAAGGGCTGTGTATCTCTTTATTAAGCACTATAGCCAGATTTTGGAGTCAATGGGTGCATCTACACGTGTATTAACTTGCCTTAGTTAATGTACATTAAATCTAGTAGCTCCATTGTAAGAGTGCCTATACTCAAGCGTGGAGGCTACTCCCACACACTATAATTACAGTGCGCTGGAGCAGACTCAACTAATCAAGTCTGCTGGGGCATGGTAATTACCATGCTCCAGCTAGCCTCTGTGTCTTACGTATCAGCATCCCCACACTTCAAAATGGAAGCACAAGCACTTTATCTAAAGCTCGTTTGATGAGCTTTACATAAAGCACCACCACCACGATTCTGAAGTGCAGGGAAGCTGATACACGAGAAGCTCTGAGTGCTTTAATTAGAACAGCTCTTAACTCCCCCCAACCCCTGCAGCACGTGTAAAAATGCCCTAAGGTACTAGGAAAATGCATATTAGGCTGTCTTAATGTGCATTAACTAAAGAGCATGGTTTTTAAGTGGCATTTAATGCACATTAGCCTATTTTAATGTGCATGAACTAAATAGGATTTATTTTAGTGGTGCTTTAATGCACATTAAAACAGGCTAATGCACATTAAAGTGCATGTGTAGATGTGCCCAGTGGCAGTAACTGAACTCTCAAATGAACTGGAACATGGTTGCTCATGCTGTACTTAACACATGCCTCCTATATGAAGGAAAGTTTTGATATGATCCCTAAACATAAAAAGTCAAATAATGTTCAAAGAGGCTTAACAATTAATGCTAGCCCAGGCCTTGAATTGTACTTTCACATACCAATATCTAGTTGGGAATTGTCTTGCTTGGAGCAGGGGGTTGGACTAGATGACTTCCTGAGGTCCCTTCCAACCCTAATCTTCTATGATTCTATAATAAGAACAGTTATTTTAGCTAAATGCCTGGTGAACACTTTCATGTTATCCTTTTCCTTTTATCTGTATTCTGGGCATGTCTGAACATGATGCTACATTGCTGTAGCAATGCACTATGGTGACAGAGTGTCCACAGGCAAGAACCTTGTCATTGCAGCTACATTGCCACAGCTACACACTCCTGTTACAGTATGTCACTACGGTGACGTAGTGCCTAAAAATAACCATGAGCAGTGTGCAAAGCAGAGTATGTGGTCTTTTAGTACTTCCAAAAGGAAGTATTAAATGATGGTGTAGTAAGAACAGTGCCATAGTAGCACAAGTAGGCATGCCCCCTATCAAATATCTTTTGTCAAGGCCCCTCATTTCACTGTTGATGTTCTTAGCCAGGAAACATGCAGCAGAAGGTGCATTATAGGAAGCTTTCCATGTCCTGTCAGAATTAGGGATCTACAAAACATTCTCATCAGATTGAGCCTGGTCTCAAAATTCTGTATGTGTGACAAACCTAACTGAGGACATTTGAAAAGAGACACTCAGAATCAGGCAGGGAGTTATGTGATAGGTCACTGGTACAAGTGGACCTAGCCTAGACATCCCATCCCAAGTTTTTCCCTTGACCTCTTTCCCAATCTTTATCAGGGTCTTATAACATTGGGGAATCAAGAAGTGCCTGCCCTTCAGGAGGCAGTGGAAGAAGGAAATATACTCTTGTAAAACCAGTTCTGCTATCTGCTAGCTTGTTGAATCTAGTAAGTCTTTTAGCAAGGATGCCCCCAAAAAGAACATCTTAGCATGGAGAAGCTCCATGATATCTTGCTTGCAGATGACACGGAATCTATGAGTGTTTCCTAATTATTCAAGGAGCCCTATCGGGCAATACAACAGATCAGCAGACCATGCCATCCAGCTTTGGAGACCTCATTAAGGACTGAAGAGGAATCAGTAAACTCCTAAATAACGTACATATGGGAGAAGCTGTTTTTCAGCTTTGCATGCATAAAACCATTCAACTCAGTCCAGCATGTGAAATAATTTGATGCGTCATGAGAGTATAAAATGTCACCTGAGATAATCTGTTGCAACAAAGTTGTATGCTTCCATCAAACCATAGTGACATGCTAGAGAGGGCTAAGTGAGAAACAAAGAATGGTGTGGCAGGACACTGGGTGTGCCTGCCACTTTAAGACCCTGGAGCTGGCAGCCTCCAGGTGCTTGATGAGGGCAGCCATTTTGGGAGCCATATTAAAACAGGCAGTTTGGCTGCTGGAGGCTAGGCAACAGCATTGCTTGGTTGGAGAGCTGCTGGCAAAACACCTGGAGTTATGGGGGAGCTGTAAGGGGATGGAAAGAGGCTCCTGGTCCTGGGCATGACCTAAAAACTGCACCCTGCCGGGAGTGGGTGGCCTGGTGGGGCTCTCAGTGGCATGGGAGCCCCCAGGAAATGCCAGGCCAGTTACCACCCCAGTGGAAGATGAGATGGGGCACCTTAACCCCTTGCCCCCACTGCCGGGTGGGTTATCCCTGAGAATTGGAGGGCCCAGAAGGGGGACCCAGAAACTTAAACTGTGCAAGTTGCCATAGGTCCAGGAGGGACCACACCTGAGAGGGAAAGATGGGTTTTGGGGGGTGAGGAAGCCTGGATGATGGTGGAGAGGCTGTCTGATTGTGTTTACTATAGATGGATCCTAAGGGGATGATTCTAAGGCCCAGTGAAGGGTCCAGTGATTTGAACAATCGAGATGCCATCTGCGAGGCTTGGGCTGTGGTATGGGGATGAAAGGAGCTGCAGATAGCACCCCCTGGCATCGGGGCACAAATGGGCAGCCTCCTGCTTACGGAAGATCTATTATGAACCAATTAAGATCAAGTCATGGCGGGCAAGAATAGGCGGGTGGTTGGCCCAAGGTTAGGTGGGCAGGCCATGGGGTCCGGCCCCGAGGAGGCCCCCCTGTCACAAATGGGCAGTCCCCAAATTGTTTAGATGAACATGTCAGGTGATGATGGTATTCTACTAGAACTGACATGAGTGAGCAGACTGTTTGATAATTAAGAGAGGTTATAATTTTGTGAGATCATTTCAGAAGTCTTTTCTGTAGTAAAGAGAGATTGCTAATGGACTCTTGGCAAGAGTGAGTGGGGTTTTCTTGTTTTTGATATATAGGGTGATTAACATCACAGATGTATTTAATTATATCTTTCTTATTTACTCACTAAAGTGTAAATCCAAGTTAAAAAAAAATACTTCACTCGAACATCAACTGCCAAAACGCTTATCCTAGCAAAGACCTCCCAGCTATTTTTCAGGTGGAAAATATGTCAGCAAAGACACAGTTTTAGCCATTACTCAACCCAGTGAGATGCTGTTTAACATCTTTTTTTCCTGAAATATGAAGTTTACTTGAAGTCAGAGGATAGTAAATTTCTCACAGCACTAGTACTCAAAAACAGAATTATTGAGAAGAGGGCTTTGCAGAGGCATTTAGAAATGTTTGGAGAAGAGGCAATTATATGCTACCAAAATGGTCATGATACGGTTTAAATGTGCTTTACCTTGGCAGAACATTTTTTAACTTTCTGTAAATGACTTCTAATTTGGGGGGGGGGGGGATCACAGAAAATCAACATAAGGCCCATGAGCAAAGTCAAGGGCAAAACTCCTACTAACAAAGTCAATAGGCTCTGCTTCACTGGCAGGTCTATGCTGACATAAATCAATGTAGGTCCTTCTGGAAGGACTTTTCCAGGGGCCAAAAAACCTCACAGAAACAAAAAAGCAGAGCAGTGCATTCAGAGGCAGCATGTGCCACTCAAAAGCAGAGCCAGGCTGCCCTGAGCCACACTGCAGCTGCCAGCCAGGCTCTGCACAGCAGAATTGCTGCTATTGCAGCCCTGGGAGGCCCCCATGCCCCCAGGTAAGGCTAATGAGGCCAGCCCAGTGCTGGCCCCAGCCTCCTCTACTGGCACAAGGTGTGCAGCCGCTGGTTGTCTCCAGGTAACCAAATGTCTGGATGTGCCCAATGAGTCTTTCATAACTACAAGTGGTCAGGACCCTATCAAATATCAAATGTTTCTCCCCAGAAAGGCAGCATGCAGGATATAACAGAAGGGCATCAGATTTTTGAAACACTATAAATATATAAGCCACATCCTGTGGCTGTTGAAGCCAGTAGGGATTTTGCTCCAATAAGAGTTGCCAGGGACATGTGTTTGTAGTATGTTCATGTGTGTTTTAGAGTGTTCCTCAGATCACATTAATTATTGATTTGAAGTGAATTCTGTATATGTTCCTAATACTCTTCCTTTAGTTCTATCATCTGCAGTTATTTTAAAAAATATTAGTTGTATGCTGTTGCCTCTTTCCCTCTGTGTATAAATGTACAGAGTACAGTCTAAGCAGCTTCCTGCTTCATGATTTGAATTTAAAAACTCAGGAATTCCCTAAAGTATTTACATTCAGATGCCTGGATCCTCAACTGGTCATTGAAGTCACTGGCATCATACACCATCTGAGGATCTGGACTATAAGCTTTAAATACTCTTCCTGTGCCCATATTCCATAGTTGTAGGATATGAAAGAAACTACTTGGAATGTAATTCTATTAGTCATTAACCAATGGAGATGAAATATTAAGCAGAAAGTATGGATATCATGAACTACAGCCCATAGGCGGTGGAAGGCATGAACTTCTGCTAAAGGTCTCTAATCCTTTGGGGCATGATTATCTTATGATGACTGCAATTCGTACAGTCTTTCTTTTTCAGGAAGGCTATTTGCGCTTTGATGGAGAAAACCGATGATGTTGGCATTTTAGAGTGATTAATCCTTTGTTTGGACTGAGCAATTCATGCAATGAGGCTAATACCATTTCAAAATACCCAGAAGCCCATCAGAGTGTTTCCTGTGTCCAAGTACACTGATTGCATTTGGAGAAAACATGATGGTTTTGACAGCTGGAGTTTTTGTATCAGGCACCAGATGGTGGTATCACCACCCACCCACCCACTAATGATCTGGAGTCACCTGGGAAGCAAAGAATGAAATAGGTCTGAATTGAAAGCCTGAGTCAGAGCACTCTTTTCTGTGGGTCACACATTTGCCACAGCACACTACTGTGTTAACCTCAGTAAGGCCCGTGTGAAATATTAGTATTTCCTGAGCTGCTGCATACTAAATCTGAACATCCCTACATTAAAACTATTTCCAAGTGACCTCATTTTTTATAAGGATTGATTTCACTTTTGCCAAGACCCTTCCTCAAAACTAGACTTCTGAAGAACTAGAAATAAGAAAACAAGGATGTTCACTGTAAATAATTTGTTTGCTGTTAATCTAGCAACAACCTTTGGATCCCATCCTAGTATGTCTAAATTTTATTGATTCTTCTTTTTAACCTCTGGCAAAAAGTGGATCTTGAAGTCACTGTGTAAGTCACTTTTTTTTATCCTGCCCTTTTGTACATAGCTCTGGTGTTGTAATAGTAGCCCTGGAGTCTCACATTTGATTATCCACAGAACTGGCAGTAGCTGTGCAAGCTTCCTTACCCAGCTGAAGGATGCCCCTTAACCTTGGTTTGGACAGATTCCCTCCCAATAGAATTTACCATGTCCGTGGATGTCAGTTAGCATCAAGTGTTATAAAGACACCTGCCTACAAGAAGCTGAGCCAGACAACAAACTTATTGCAAATCAGGCAATATCCAGATGGTAGGGCTTTCAGCTGCTCCCCAACAGCTTAACACTTGAATGAGGAACATATGGACAAAATGTTCTGTAATCTGTAAACAAAACTTGAACTATCCTGTCCTCTATTTTACCTTTCTTAGAAAAAAAACCCTCAAACTTTTCTTTCTTTGCAGTAAGTCAAATAATAAAATATGCATGCATTTGGACTGTCTAATAAAGCTCATTCTGGGGCACACATGGAAACTCTACATGGGGATTGCTTCTATGGCATGAAAATCACTATCACATGCCTTATATACTACATAAGACCTATTCTAAGCATTGAAACTGGAATTAAATAGCGTCAACCTATTGATGGTCATGAACTTATTCATAGTATGGTAATAAGGTAACAGCTATTTGTCACATGAGTTATACTGGGTTGGTATCATGAAATCTTTGCACTCCTTTTCTTTCTAGTTCTCATTTTAGTTACTTTTAATATTGTGTTTTAGGTTATTTTATATCATTCAGTAATGCCAGGAATGACATCATCTCCTATTAACTTAATGTTTCACATTCTCATTCAACTGCCATTAAACTGTTTTGCATTCCTGTTTTGTAAATACTAATATTGCTCAGTTTCCAGACCCAAACTCAGTGGCTTCTAAAGTCATTCCCACTAATTACATTTGGATTTCCATATGCCATGCAGTATTTAGTTTCTCTCCATTTTATCAGCACTGTTGTCAAATAAAGGGATCCTTTCCCAGAAGAAATTAAGGTAGTTTTACCTATAAGATGTAATCATCCAGTTTCCACACAGGGCTCTCCCTGTTCATGGATTTAAGTGAAATATAAACTTCCCTCAGATTAGAGCTGAGGAAATATTTTATCAAATTGCAATTGTTTTCACTGTACTGTGAGTTGTATTCATTTCTTTTTTTCTTTTTTTTTATTGACTTTTTTTTATCTGTGACTTACTATTCAGACTCTGAAACTGGAGTTCTGTTGCTTAGTAGTCATGTTAAATCACATAGTACTAATGATGTTTTCTGACCAGATCATTGCTCTGAAGACTGTATCTGTTGTAGATGTTCATGGAAGAGGAATTTAAAACATGCAAACTTCAAATTAATTGTGCAAGCATTTGTGCTGGCAGAACTTCACTATATAATGTTACAATAAAGCAAATATGAAGGAGTAAAAATACAGCCTAAGTGAAATTGTTTAAACATTACAATAGAAATTTACTTTTTGAACTAATTGCCTTGCTCTGCCTAGACTTTGCTAGAACATTTAAGTGCCTGTGTAAGAGCTTTACAGAACAGTTGTCTGTTTGTGTGACCAAGTGCTTACAACAGTAAATAGGAAGCAGAAAAGGCAAACAATTACTTGTCTCCAGCCCCCCCCCCACCTTTGAGAGCACCAGTATCTGATCAACTTATACAGATAATGGATGTCCAATACAGCTGTTGCCTGATAGGACCAACATATTACTGCCCTAGCCTAAGCAGCTGTTGATGTTGAGTCATCTGAATACCCCATAGTGAAAAATGTCATGCTGCTGGTAAATAGTTGTTGCTTTTATCAGGTGCTGCTGGAATTGGTATCAACTGTACTGGTGTCTTGATGACATCACGAAATCGTATTGAGTGTTATTGCTCTTGAAATCATCTTACTCAGAGCCTAAGCATATTGGTTCATGGAAAGACAAAGCAGTGGCTAATACAGAAAGGCTAATACAGAGACATTCCTCAATGTCCTGTTCATTTCTGTATAGTTCTTTCCAAGTTAAATAGGTTCATTTACATCATAATAAGCTAAAAAGGGAAGGGGGTAGGAAGAGTGACAAAAAGGGAAAAAATGAATTGATTTCTGGCCTGTGTTCCTACATGAACTGTCCTAAAATTTGTGGACCTCTCGTCAGTTGGCCACCATGTAAAGTAGGTGTTTACACGTTCTTGGCATATCAAGAAAAAAAAAAAGCAAAACATAAAATCTCAACATATCAAAGTGACATACTAAACTGTATAACACAGTCCTTCTAGAAAACTACCCACAAAAGGACAGGTTCTGTTGTTACATGTACCAAGACAATCCCGGTGAAACACAAAGAGTTTCAAAGCACTAAATGGAATTTGCACCAAGTTGGGGACTTGTTGCAAACTTTTTAACTAAAGTGTCAACTTTATTATAATGTCTGTCCTGTATAAATATCCTTTCCTGAGATTTTGATAGCTATCTTTTTTGGTGCCATTCTACCTCAGGCTTTCAGTGATGGATGAAAGTAATCTTTGGCACATTTACTGATACTTTTGTAAAATTGGCTTTTTGGATCCTTTGGGTAAAAAAATTTTAAAAAAGTAAAATAGTGTTGTCATTGTAATGACAGGTCTTATTTGTACCAAAATACATAATTCTAGGTCCAAAAACCTCAGTTATACATAAATGTGTAATAATATAGCAATGTGTTTAATATTTTCAATGCAAGAATTCTGTCTTTATTTTCCTATACAAGCCTATGTACCACAAGGAACTGCATACTTACAAGTAATATTCAAAGCATTTTTAAATTCATTCTCAACAAGTTTTATAAAGCTTAAAATGAAACACAAGCCAACAGCAGACACAAAGCACCTCCTTCTCCCACACTCACAATGCTCTGTTTTCAGAACCAATATTAACAAGAAAATATTCTAAGGTTTCATATGGATAATGAACTTCAGTTACAGCTTGTTACAAAGGTAAAAAATCCATTGGATCTGTTCTCAAGAAACTAAATGAGCAATGTTATTTTTAATTTTTTTTTTTTAAGGAAAATGTCAATGCAGATAACACTTAAATTTGGTGTTATAAAGCAACTGAACATGTGCTTTTGTCCTATATTTGTGTTTAGATATGATTAGTACCTGCAATTTAACAGCTTATTCCAAATTTAGAGAAATGGAGGTCAGATTTGCACCTTTGCAAATGTTGCATGAGAATAGTAGGCTTTGCAGGATTTTCATTGGGGTGAAATTTCACTCAAACACTAGCCCCAGATATACCATGACTTTGAGCTTCAACCTATAGCCTACACCAAGTCTAATTTTGATTGTATGCCATATGCATTGCCCTTAAATTTAGTGATAGAGTTCACTTTTTCTGACTTGCAAAAGTGTGTGTCAACCATTTTACTAGGGCCAGTTACAGGAAGTTTGCACTTGTTGAATTATATTTAAATTTCAGGAATCAAAACCCTGAAAGCAAAGTAAACTTCAGCTAAATCCACCCATTTCTGTCTGACGTCACTGAAATTATATCAGTCCACAAAGTTCTACATGTTTTCCATCAGCAGAGGTTACCATTTATCTTTGAGGTTCATCTAAAGCTTCCCTAAACTTGTTCAACCCGGGTTCAAAGCGTCTCTACCAGTTTTAATAAACTTTTATTGAAGTGATTCTCCACAGGTTGCCAGGGCATCTTGGGGTGCCATGAGATCCTTTGAGGGCACTACAGGACATATGAGAAGATAAGGGAGGTGTTAGGAGATAAGAAAATAAGAGTAGGTTCAGGTTTTCCCTGCTTGACCACTCCCCAGCCCACACTGCCTAGCCCCTCTGCGAGGAGGTAAAGCACTGGAATACATTAGCTTTTGAAATGAGGTGCCACTCACTTCACAGAAGTGATGGAAGCTTGCCTTGAGTTGAAGAAGGTTGAGGGTACACGTACTCCTAGGGGGTACTTAAAAAGGTTGTAGTGGGTACACAGAATGAACAAGAAAAAATTACTAGAGGCTAGGGGTGTGCAAAGCGAGCCCTATTCAATTTGGATTCAGCCCGAATCAGGGGCAGTGATTCAATTTGTTGATTTGGATCACTGTCCCTGATTCGATTCAGCCAAATCCAAATTTGAAGATTTGATGCTGATTCAGAGAATCAGTGATTTGGACACAGACACAGCTTTAAAAGTTTTTTTCTGCATACCTTGAGGTAGCAGGCATGGCTCAGGATCACTGTGATACTGGAGCGCATGGAGCATCCCACAGGAGTCCATGTGCTCAGTGGTGAGCCCAGAAGTGAACTGGAAGTACTTCCGGGCCACTTCAGGGTCTGCCGGGGAGCATGCTGGGGGGCACCCCGGGCCTCCCCAGCTTAGCAATTGGCCACAAAGGGATGCCGGGTGTCGTCCCCGCCCCAGATCCAGGAGGCACCAGTCACTGAACCAGGGGGGCGCAGGGAGCTCTCTGGAGGACCTGGAAGTGGACTAGAAATGCTACTGGTCCACTTTTGGGTCTGCTGCTGAGTGCACTGGGGAGCCCCCCCATGCTTCTGTGGGACACTTCATGTATCACAGCATCACAGCATTCACAAACCCCTGCTACCTAGAGGTATGTAGAAAAAACATTTAAAGCTGTGTCTATGTCTGAATCTCCAAATCTCTCTGAATCAATTTGGAGGGTTCTGATTCAGTTCAGAGATTAAAGCATCCTCTGATTTGATTCAGATTCAGTGATTTGGCCACTGAATCAGATCAAATCTTCAGTGGATCAAATCAGGGACCAAAGCTTCTCACAGCCCTACTAGAGGTATACCTATACATCAGTCCCATATTGGATCAGCACTAGTTTAGGGAAAAGTGACAGTATTGGCAATTGGCTTTTTTTGGCTGATGTGGCCAATAATATAGCTGATAAATGCCTTTTGTATGTGCTCAGCCACAGTGCACTATGCAGGTGGCCAGGAGCACAGCCTGGCAGCGTGGAAAGCTCAGGGTGGGTGGTGCTGGGTGGGGGTTGGGGAGTCTACAGCAAATTTGGGGGTGGCTGCAACCCCTCCTACAGCCCCCTTCTGAGTACCACTGCTGCCTGCCCTGAGCAAAGCCTGACCCAGCCCCTCCACCACAAAGAACCTGGCGTTGCTTGGCCCCAGCCTACAGCCATAGCCCACCTTCACCCTGCACAGATCTGGGGGCACCCTCCTATGCCCTCCCAGGGTGTGTGCAGTGGTGGGAGCCGCCCCAGCACCCCGTGCTTCAAGCCACTTGTGACTCAGTCCCACAGTCTGCCCCAGCTGTGCAGTGACTGCCCCAACCCCACTCCTTCCTCCACCTCAGGGACCTTGATTTTCACCCCACAGCAGACTTACCAGCCCAAACTGTTGTGGCATAACTATGATGTATAATGCATATATTAATAATGCATTTAATGTTAATTAGTGTAGCCCACCTTATATCACATAATTGGGAACAATGAAAACAAGAAAAAAATATAAAGGGGTACATGAGCTGAAACTTTGAGACAGAATGGGTACGCTTCTCAAAAAAAGTTGAAAAGCCCAGCTCTATTGTGTGGAGATTTATTTTGGTGCACCACCTGGTGGGTGTTAGGTCTTAGTGCACTTGCAGTCCTAAAAGTTGCCTGGCTTCACGTAACTAGCTAGATATGTTGCTGTACTGTGACTTGTCACCTTGGCTCACAGCATGCCTAACAAATGATCCTGTGATAGTGTAGAAGATAACACCTGTCACCAGGGTAGTTAATAATCTAGAATGACACAAATCCCTCTGGTATGACAGAAATCCTGCCTTTTGCTTCAGGTTGCTAGTCCATCACTGATCACAGACCTCTTCACAGAAGCATGTGGAGAGTAAAAAATGAAATCTGACATTACTGTATTTATAAGAGGAAAAAGAATTCAGTCAAGGCTTAACAAGTGCTTTAATCAGGATATTCTATAAAGCCTGCCAGAGATACGTGCCAAATAATAGCAACTTTTGACCCTGATTTTTGGCTTCGTTGCACCTTGGCACTTGAACAACATGCAGGCTCAGCACTGCAACACAGACAACTGATTGGACCAGATTTTATTTAAGTGTTTTGGAAGAGGCCAACTGCTCTTGTGAAATGATTAAAAAGTCTTATCCCCAGAAGTCGTGTAACAAATGCTTGTTGAAGTCATGTAACAAATGCTTGTCAAATTATCCAGCTTGAGAGTGTGGGTCACAGAATAGTTTCAACAATAAAGAGCAATAAGTTATTTACATTTAAAAGTAAATCTGTATCAATATGTTCCCCATGGGAAAATGTAGCATCATGGAATTTGTCTAATCATCATTCTTTGTTCATGAATTGTAACCTTAATGACTACAGTATAAAGACCAGTTTTCAAGGAACAAAATCCAAGATGTAATCCATCAGCAGGATGGTCACACCAGAGCACTCCAGAGGCAGAAGCAGTCTACACCACTTCCAGTTGCTGTGAGAGAAGCCATTTTAGCAATAAGTACTGCGTTAGTGCTCTGAGAGGCAGGATGATAGTGTTTCCTATTCAGAAGGTAGTCACCAGCTGTTTTATACTTCTTCATTATATTGAAATTGAGCCATACTGTATAGGTATTGTATGCCCTCACTGGGGAAGGAACATGTTACAAGAGCAGACCACTGAGGCCCAGGTTAAATTAGGATAGCCATGAGACTACTCTACCTGTAGCAGGTAGCAGTTAAGCCTCCTGGACAGTCCCAAAATTGAACAGAACTTATAAGGCTACGAACAGACTTTATCTTTCTCCTGGGAGAAACCAGGGCACAAGGACACACTATTGCCTGTTCCTGAGTGCCAGCAGCCCAAGCTTATACTGCTGCAACAGAGGAGAGTTGGGCACATAAGGTGAAGTTACATATTACATTTAGACCATACTAAATCTGTGGAATGTAAAGTGGTGTTAAAGTTAGAATATGCCATGACCAGCCACAAGTTCATACCATTTCTTTCCTGCACCACTGACTTGCCACTAGACGGCTTGTGAGCAGGGGTATGGTTAGGAGGCAGAACACCTGGGCTCTATCCCTGCTCTGGATTGGGGGAGGGAGGGCTGGGAGCATTGCATCCTGGAATGCCTGCAGTTTGCTCACTTTATCTCTGTGGAGCAGACTGAGGTTACCCTAACATGAGCTAGGTAGCCAGGGAGGTCCCTAGGCAGGGTACACCGGGGCAACCTCCCTGGGCCCTGCACCCTGGGAGGCCCCATGGTCAGTGCTGTACAGGCCCCATCGTGGCCGCCATGCGTTGTTGCTGCCGAGCGCTGCCAGCTCTGCTGCCTCTGAGCACTGCTGGCTCCGGCCACTCTCCACCCCACTGCCCACTGCCAAGGCTGCCTTCAGCTTCTGCAGGCAGTTGCCACTTCTACCCCATGGCCTGCAGAGGCTGATATGCCTCGGGCTCTGCACACCCCTAGGAACAGCTTTATAGGTAGCACAACCCAGATTTAACTCTCCCCTGAAGTAGCATAACTAGGGCCCTACCTAATTCACGGTGTAAATGGGCTGCACAGAAGCTCCTTTAATCTTGAGGTTCCCCCACATGCTCCTTCTTCCCATTGCTGATTGGCTAAGGGGTCCCGATGGCCCTATTGCTTGTTGCTGACTGGCCAGGTGGCAAAAAGGGTGCCATTTTTTAAACCATGGTTTTTGTCTGCCTGCTGGTCAGGACTCCAATTGGCAGGAGTGGGGAGTCCACAGGGTAACCTGCAAGACTAAAATAGCTGCTGTGCATCCCACTTCCAGTATAAATTCAGTAGGGCCCTAGGCATAACTTTGAGACTCAGAGGACACTTAGCATGAGGTAACAAGATTTCATGTGCATTCATGCTGTAAGCACACTTAGTGTGGTCTAAGTGTAACATGCAACTTTACCCCCAAACTCCTCTCCCCTTCCCTTCTCTTCCCCCTGCCCTCCCCCCATTCTCCACTGGTCAGTATAATTTCCCACCCCCCCTCACTCCTCATCTCTGCCCCAGGTCCTGAAAGGCACAATTTGTCCTGGGATAAATTGAACATCTGTTCTTAGCCCAAGTGGCTCAAAGTCCTCTCTTTCCACATTCCTGCATCAAATGGGGCTTGGACAGCATGAAGAAACTGCCCTTTTTCCTTTCTCGACTTACAATTTTTTTTTTGGAGATAAAAAATTTTTACCAGTACAGTGTCTCAGGAAAGCTGTCCTTTATCCCAGTGTTTTGCTGAATATCATTCCTGAAGCTGACTGCCAAGCCTACCTAACAATCACTGAGGGGAAAAAGCAGGACCTCACACAATGAAAAATTCCTCCCTAGTAAACTAAGTTTTTCATATCAGCAATGTCCTTTTTGAACTACAAAGGAGAAGATTGTGGGGGTGGAGGGGGGAGTTTAGAGCCTGAGAAAATATTTCTTCTGTCTTTGCCTCAGACTTTGGTAGTTCTGATTTCACAGGCAAGCTAGCCAGAGGCCAGACAGATTGGGAAATGTCACGTGAAGGTAGCTCACTATGGCTTGGAGGACCTCAAGGATCATCTAGTGCAGGGGTGGGCAACATGTCACCTGCAGGCCAGATGAGGCCCACCAAGCCATTCTATCCAGCCTGTGAGGCCCCTTAAAATTTTAGGAAATTAATATTTATCTCAATGGCTTGCCAAAACTCAGTAAGCAGCCCTTCACCCAAAATAATTGCCCGCCCCTGATCTAATGTAAAGTCTAAGAAGCCTTTGAGCTCTTCAACTTTCTAAAGAAACAAACCAGTGTACTTACTGGAAAACAACAACCTTGATGATGTGACGTGTCCATCTGGGCTCAATCTGGAAACTGTCATTCAAGCAAAATTCCCATTGAACTCACCTGCATGGGAAGTGCAATAGTATCCTTAGAATGGATACATTTCTAAAATGATGCTGACCATTTAAATACTTTTATTGCACATTTATGTAGCTTAGTACCCTTCAAGGCCCTTGTTTCTGAGATGAAAAACAAATTGATGCAGAACATAGGCAAAAGGTAGTATATGCAGTTGAATGAGGTAAGGTCTGAAGTTAGGCTATGAATCCAGGTTAAAACACTGGTATTGAAATATGGGATTGTCCTTGATTCTTTATGAAGCTAGGATCTTTTCTAAAATTCACAGCAAAATCTAAGACTAAATTCAAGATTATCTGGATTGGGAACCATGCGGCTGATAAGAAGATATAATCTATGATAGCAACCATCCTTAAATTTGGGAGCTATCTCATCTGACCAGTTATGAACTGATCATGTCTTGATAGTCATGTGAACAGAACCTGAGTCAGAATTCACCATTAAAATTATTTGATGTGTGTTGTCTGAATCACATATTCTATGCACCTAAAACCATTTTAAAAATTGCAGGAAAAGTGTTGTCTTCAGTAATTCAACTACCCAATTATTAGATGCCTGATAAAGAGTCTACCAGGCCTGAAACACTAACATGGCCACCTTATAGTCACACCACCCAAAAATATGGTCTTTCCTAAATGTCTGTTTTGTAACCATTTTTGCGTGTATCCAGTAACTATTCAGTTGCTCAAGTCTGTACCCAGGAGAATGGATTTTGAAGTTCCTCAACCTTAGTATTCTTCCCCCATTCCCAAAAACAATTCAATGTGAACTCTTTGACTTCATAAACTAATCTGTTTCCTAACCTCAATACCATATATCCCTTGGTCATAAATGAAATCTGTATTTCATCACGTTCATCACTTAGATCTGGATTGCAGCTAATTTGTTACACTCCCACAGTTTAAAATGATGGCACAGAAGAGAATTATTAGATATGCACATTCCAAAAATCCCACATCTGCCAGGTCTGTTGTGGGCAAAAGCAAAGAAACTAAAGCCAAAAAAATAACCCTGCTTCATATGTATGTTTATTTTAAATCATTTTGAAGCCAAGAATGTGAAGATCAACCAAATACAGGCATGCTAGTAATATTTTGTTTTATACAGATCTATAAATATACTTATCGCTATTTAAACTATGACTGGATATATAGTACAGTCATAAAAAACACACATGTTTTAGAGGATAGAGAGAAATAATTATCTAGTGGGGAGGGAGGAAAGAGTAAAACGCTTTCCTCTCTGGATAGAGTTAAATTTTGTGTGGAACTTAATTGGGGATAATCCTATATTCTTCAAGCAGATGAGTTCAGTGAGAGTTTTGATTGAGTGAGACTTGCAAGATTGTGGTCAGATAGAAACATGTCGTGATATCAATGCCATTGTCTAATACAATGATTCCCAAAAGGCATGCTAAGTGTGCTGAGAAAAATTATACTGTCTCTTTTTTTGTATTTTAAGCTGGGAGGAACAGCATGTATGCAGTTCTGGGTGCTTAGTGCTGTGCTGTGCTGTGCTGCACCCTGCTTTGCACAGACATGTGTGGCCTCTTTTCCTCTCCCCTCCCTTCCCAGGTCAAGCCAATCACAGGTAGCTGGGACCCCTCTTGCCCAGTGCCCAGCCCCCGCCCCTGCTGTGCTGATCTCTGAGAAGCCCTCACCATCAAGTGTCCCTGTACCCTTCCTCAACCCAGCACCCCGTGACTTGCCAGAGCATTGTAGTGTTTGCTGACAACCCTTCCTGCTAGTTTCAAGGTGCACTGCAGAGCTGCTCCGTGCAGAAAGACTGCTGCTCCAGTTCAGCCTAACACCACCTCCCCCAAGGAAAGCTTTCTTGCATCTGCACCACCAACACTTCTCCCAGCTCCTTTCTCCCTGGCTGCAGTGTCCATGCAGTTTCTAGGCACTGGGGACTTACACCAGGACCAGACATCTGCAAGCTGTTTATGCTGCTGCTGCCATTGTTCCTCACACCCCTCTTCAGGTGTAAGAGTGAAGTGTGTCACCAATGTTAATCCAGAAAAAAGTGTGCCCCAGGTATCAAAAGTTTAGGAAACACTGGTCTAATAGGAATGCATACATTCTTATAGAGGTTAGACCAGTTGTTAGTCCAGTTTATCCATCATCCTGCCTTTGACAATGGTTGAGCCTGATGCCAAACTAGCCTATTGTTGTAGAATTAAGGAAGTACTGGAATATTTTCAATTGTGTATCAAATATGTATGTTTACACTTGCTCTGAATTTCAGGAAAAGTGAAAGGCAGAATTGTTGAATGTCTGTGGGTGAAGACTAAGATGAATGCTGTCGGAAGGGTCTGCTACAGACCACTTAATCAGGAGGAAAAAGAGGTGGATGAGACTTTGATCATAATTTCAAAAGGACAGGATCGGATGTTAATGGAGGACTTCATTTATATGGATAGCTGTTGGTAAAGCACTACTACAGGATTCAGGTAGTCCAACCAGTTCTAGGAACATTTTCTGAAAGTAGCAGAAACTACCAAGGCAGTGGTTCTTCTAGATTTGATTCTAAAAGGGAGGATATGATTGAGAATCTAAAACTATAAGATAATTTGTCAGGAAGTGGCTGTAATACGATGAAGTTCACTGGTCTAAGGAAAGGAAAGACCAAGAGCAACAGAATAAAAACAATGAACTTCAACAAAGATGAGAACAAATGCTAGGAAATGGCAGGAACAGTCTCTTAGGAAGATAACCCAAGGGGTAAAGGAGTGTAAAAGATCTGGCATTTAGTGAAAGAGACTATGTTAAAGACATAAGGGCAAACTATCCCAATGGAGATAAAAGCTATTAAACCTAGTAAGATGCCAGTATGGTGGCACCAGGAGCTTTTTAAGGACCTGAACATCAAAAAGAAATTGTACATAAAATAGAAACAAGGGCACCTGGCTAGGATGATTAAAAGGATTAGCAAAGGCCTGCAGGGAACAAATTGGAAAAGCTAAGGTACGAAATGAATTACAACTAGCAAGAGGCATAGTAGCCAGCAAGAAAAGGTTTTATGAATACATTAGAGTAAAAGGGAGACACCAAGAATGATAAAATAGTCACTTTCTTCTTTGCTTCAGTCTTCACAAAAAAGATTTGTTGTGATTGCTACTGAGCACAGCTGATTTTAACAAGACTATAGGAGGACACAATGGTAAATAGAAAGCAGAGGTTAAAGAATATTGGAATAAGATATATGTGTTCAAGTCAACAGTGGTTGATGAAATCTACCCCAGAGATTGCCAAAGCAATCTCTGAACCATTAGCAATTGTCTTTGAGAAATCATGGAAGACTGGGGAGATCCCTTAGGATTGGAGAATGGCAAGCATCACACCTATTTTTAAAGACAGGAAAAAGGAGAAACTGGGGAATTACAGAACCAGTCAGCCTAACTTTGTTACCCAAAAAGATATTGAAATACATTCTTCAACAATAAATTTGCAAAACCAGCCAACATGAATTGGCCAAAAACAAATCATGTCAAAGGAAGCAAATGATATCAAACTAGCTTGAATGGCTAAGAAAAGAGGAGAGGTCATATTTTAAAGGAAGAGATTAGTAAAATATTATTACAAGCTGTTGATACTCTTGTAAACAAAGGAAAAAAACAGCATTGATGCAACAACAATCAAGCACAACTGGTTGAAAAGCTGTGTGTAAAAGGTAATTATCAAAGGTTTGGTATCAAATTCAGAGGGCATTTCAAGTAGGATGCCTTAGGGAGTCTGTTCTAGTTCCCAGTTCTATTCAATATCTTTATTAATGACTTGGATAGTGCAATAGAGAGTACACTTAAAATGTTTGTGCATCATACCATGTGGAGGAAGGTAGCCAGTAGGGGTGTGTGAAGTGGGCTGTATTCAATTCAAATTTGGCTCAATTCAGCTGAATCCAGATCTGAAGATTTGATTCTGATTCAGAGAATCAGTTATTTGGCCATAGACACAGCTTTAAATGTTTTTTCTACATACCTCAAGGTACCAGGTGCAGCTCGTGAAAGCTGCGATGCTGGGGTGGATGGAGCATCCCACAGGAGTTGGAGTTCGGGGGCGGGGGGAGCTCCTGCATGCTCAGCACCAGACTCAGAAGTGGACTCCAGGTCCACCACACAGCATGTGGGGGGCCCCACCCAGCGTACCCTTGGCTCAGCAATCGGCTACAGGGGGACCCCAGGTGCCCTCCAAGACCTAGGAGGCACCAGTTGCTGCGTTGGGGGGGCAATTCTAGTGCACTTCGGGGTCCACCGCCAAACATGCTGGGGATCCCCCTGTGCTTCCATGGGACACTCCATCCACCCCACCATCTCAGCATTCATGAGCCACCTGGTTCCTTGCAGTATTTAGAAAAATCATATGAAGCTGTGTCTATGCCCAAATCACTGAATTGCTCCAAAACTCTCCGAATCAAATCAGAGACTTCTGATTTGATTTGTAGAGATTAATGGGTCTCTTGATTCAATTTGAATGCAGAGATTCGGCTGCTGAATCAGGCTGAATCTCTGCCGAATCAAATCGGCAACCAAAGCTTTGCACAGCCCCAGTGGCCAGTACTTTGGAGGACAGGATTAGAATTCAAAATTATTGTGATAAATTAGTCCACAATCAGAATGATGAGGTTCAGTATAAAAGGATACAAACACAAAATGGAAAATAATTGACTAGAGAGCAAGTACTTCAGAAAAGGCTCTCAGCTAAAGTAGATCACAAACTGAATATAAATTAACAATGTGGTGATGCTGCAAAAAAGAAAAAAATCTGTTTCTGGGGTGTATTAACAGGATGTTTTATATGGGACAAGGGAGGTAGTAATTCTAGAAGGCCTCTTGAGGTCCCTTCCAGCCCTACTTCTCTATGATATGATTTCTTTGATTCTGCCCTGCTTGGCTCTTGCAATGCCTTAGGTCAGGTGTGAGTCAAATGTGGCCCACAGGCTGGATCCAGTCCACCAGGTGATTTAATCTAGCTCACAGGCAGGTGCTTACCAACTCACTGTATCCAGCCCAGTCCCAGGCTGCTCCTGCTATGCTCACTTGGGGCTGAACCCCACTCAATTCTGTGGGGGCAGCACAAGCTGCACTCCCACCCTCACCCAAGGGTGAGCCCTGACCTCAACCCTGCAGGTAGGGAAGTGGCAGCAGGCAGGAAGATAGGGAAATGGCAGGGTAAGGGCAACAGCAGCAGGTGGGCAAAAAAACCCAGCAGCTGGGCAGCAGTACAGGGTGCCTGGTGCCCCAGGGCTGGAGCCAGTGGAGGCCCAGGGTGGGGCAGCTGAAGTGTGGAACCCAGGCTGGCAGGGGCATGAGGTCCACTGTATCTGTCCTGGCCCCAGCTTCTCGCACACTCCTCTCTGGAGCTCACATGCAGCTTCTGGGTTCTCTGCCCAAGCTGTGCACCTCCAAAGGGGGCCCTGCATGATGCAGGGAGCAGCCCAGCCCTGCTCACTGCCACATGCAGGTCATTGGGAATGGTGGGGAGCTCCATGCTATGGAGCTGGGCTGGCTCTGCCCCCTCCCTGCTGCCTTGGCCTAGCCTCATGATCTGCACCGCCAGCTTCATTACGCAGAGCTCCCCCAAACAGCATGGGATTTTGGGCTTGTGAGCCACATGCCATGAGCTGGCAGCCTGGCCACCTGAAGTCCTGAGTCTCACTGGGACTGTGTACCACTAGGAGGCTTCACCTGCCACAGGACCTGAATGCCCCAAGGGCCTACTGCCTGCTACTGCTCTGGGAGCGGCTGTGCACAATGGGGGACATGTTTGTAGGGGGGGGTCCCACATGCACACCCCACTACATGCACTCACTCACACCTCCCTATAGTCCCCCAAACAATCTTTCCCACACACACCCCATACCCACACCTACACATCCCCACAAACACCACCTCACAACTCCCACACACACACAACCCATATACACACACATCCACACACCCACAAACCCCATATCCACTCACCCACCCACCCCCACATGCACCCACAGCCTCCCCACAAACCTCATACCCACCACCTATACTCCTACACCCTTCTAAAATCCCCTCCCCCCACAATATACAAGAATAAGACTTTATTTTGAACTACTACGCAATTGCCTCTATATATACTATGCAAACACACAAAAATCAGGACAAAAATATTTTTTGAAATAAAATTAAAATATGTTATAGTAGATGTTTAATTTTTAGTATATGATTTGTTGTTTTTCTGGTTCCAAGATAGCAAGCCCTGTTCCCAAAAGGAATACTTCTGGGTGGCAAGGGGAGGGACTTCTGATGGCAAAGGTCAGGGGTTAGGGGATGGGACTTCCAATCCTAAGATAGCGGCCAGGGGGTGAGGCAACTGTCAAGCATCAGGGCTACCCTTGCGGCCCTCGACAGCTTACCAAAATTCATTAAGTGGCCCTCTAGCTGAAATAATTGCCCACCCCAGTCTAAGTTGGAGTAGAGTGTCCAGTTTAGGGCACTGCACTTAAAGATGTAGACAAACTGGAGTAAGTCCAGCAGGAAACGACAAGACTTGTAAAAGGTTTAGAAAGCATAGATTCATAAGGGAAGATTGAAGGAATTTAATTTTGTTTAGTTTAGAATACAAAAGACTATACAAAAATGTTAAGTTTTTCAATATGAAAAAAGATGTTATAAGGAGGTTTCCCGTGGAGACTGACAAGAAGAAATCTGTTTAATTTGCAGCAGAGGAGATTTAAGTTTTCAGGGAAAGTTTTCCAATGGTTATGCATGGTAACAAGGAGGCTGTGGCATCTCCTCCATTAGAGTTTCTTAATAACAGATTAGACAAACATTCTTTGTGGGTAGTGTAATTATACTTACTCCTTCCTCATAGCAGGGAGATGGATAGCAGGATGTCTTTTGTCCCTTCAAGACTTGCTGTTGTGAGGCCTGGGCCAAAGGGCCACACCAGGGTGGGGCCCAGGTGCTACACTCTCAAAAGCAAAATTTGGTCCCAAAATGCCCATTTGCAAAATCTTCCAATTTTGTCCATTTGCAAAATCTTACAACAGTGATCTCAATGCTAATAGAATCCTCTTGGACTTTTCTGCTTGATCTGTTAGCTTAAGTAAGACTACAAGCACCATGGGGCAGGGAAAATGAGCTTGACTCTACCTTTATTCCCCTTAGTAACTCACAAGTAATTACAGGACAGTCAATAGTATTATGTTTAAAAGTCATTTCAGAATTAGGCTCATTGCCTTCCACACCTGTATGAGAGTAGGCATACCTTAAGCCCTCTGTAATTAGCAATAACATTCCATATCATCCTTTCGTTCCATTACCTATGTGTACAAACTTGTTACTATTCTGTCACTAATGAATGCTGGGCCTGGTCCTACTTATTTTAGAAACCATGACTAAATAATTCTTTGTTTTGGATAGCTCCCACTAAAGGAAGGACATTTTGGACCTACCCGTCTTGATCAAGGAATAAAATGAAAAGAAGAGTAGGCACATCTACCCATTCCATTGGTTCATGTAAATAAACTCCAGAGCTTATTGCTCCAGAGATTTTTGCTCCTAGGTGTACTGATTGAATGTGCGCCTGAGAGCAAATAATGCTGGAGCAATTAGCTCTGGAGTTTAGTCATGCACAGGACATAGTGTCTGGTTGAAGCAACCCCAGCTGGCAGGAGATCCAGGGGGTCAGCCTGTCAGCCTGGGGCTGCTCCAACTGGGTTCAATGTGCTTCAGGGGAGCTGGCTGGGGCACGAAGGTTGCTTCAGTACAGGGCTAGCTGGATGGCAGCCCCAGCACAAAAGCACCCTCATGCCCCAACCAGCCAGTGTCTATACCATAGGCAGCAGAAAGCCAGGGCTAACAGGGCTTAGCCCCCCCAAATGTGGGGCAGTGTGTAGGGCCACAAGGCAGCCCAGCTGCAGGCTCCAGGCAGCTGCAGCAGGGGTGGGGAGGAGCATACCCACAGTGGTGAGGGAGGGAGTGGGGCTTGGGGTGGGCCAGGCGCTAAACAGCCATGGCAGGGCACAGGACAGAGCCATGAGCAGGTCTTCTATGGGGCATGACGCCTGCTGCTGCACATACCCTGGGAGGGCATGGTGGGTATGTGACCCTGGATTTGTGCACAGTGCAAGGGCAGGCTGGAACTAGTGAGCCCCTGTGTTAAGGCTTTTCCTGGTGGGAGGCTGGGCTGGGCTGTGCTCAGGGCAGGTGGCACTGGGAGTGGGGCTACAGGGTGGGGGGCTGCAGCTACCCCAAAATTTGCCATAGCCCCCCAATCTAGCCCTCCCAGCATCACTGCCACCCACCTTGAATGAAGCGCAGCCCAACCCGCCCACCAGGAAGAGCCCAGCACAGCCCCACAGCCCCAGCCTGCAGCAGCAGCCCACCCTGTCCCATGCACAGATGGGCACATGCCCCCCATACCCTCCTGGTGTGCATGCAGCAGCAGGAGCCACCCCCACTCCCCATGCCAGGTGTCCCCCAGATGAGACACTTGCAGCTCTGTCCCACATCCTGCCCCAGCTGTGCAGGACCTGGCCCTTCCCCAGCTCCAGCCCCATTCCCTCCCTCACTGCTGTATGCGGGGGGGCAGATCAAGGCCCCAAGGTTGTGAGGGAGGGAGCAGGGCATGAGCAGAAGCAGGGTCTGGGGTGAGTGGAGTCCTGGGTGGTTAGTCAATTTAGTCAACATGCCTGGAGTAGCTCAGAGGGATTCCTCTGATGGAAGGATACTTCTGAGAAGTTGTGGGTGGGAAGAAGTAGAAATGTTGTTAGCACCGGAGAGGGTGAGTGCATCTACATGTGCACTCATCAATACTTCACAGTCCCAGGAGCACGTGGGTCATCTCTGACCCTGCACAGTAGCACCCATGCTGGGTGGTGGGACAAGTGGAGGCCTGGGGGCCACATTTCCCCCAGATCTATGTGTGGGGCAGAGGCAGCTGCCACTGCAAGCTGTACTTTGCTTCTTGCTGCAGCTACCCCACATCCCCTGCCTGCCCAGCACTGGGACACACAAAGCTCTCAGAGCAGCAGGGCTCAAAGTCCAGCGCACAGATCGGGGTGGGGCATGGGGCCCCTAGACCTCTGCTTGTCCCACCACCCAGCCCAGCTGGGGCCCCACTCACCCCAGGCCCTGCTCCTGCCTGTAATTCACTCCCTCCCTCATTGCTGGGACCTTAGTCTGTCCCCTCCATGGCCCTTTCCCCTCCGTCTGCCTCTTCCCCCACAGACTTACCAGCTGTGGGGTAAATGTGCACATGCTCAGCTCCCCAAATAATTTTCTCTCTACACATGTGCTGTTTACAAGACTTGTAAACTTGTACTTACAAGTTTTATCCTGCTGCAGAGTTTATTCATTTTGTGCACCTATAGGGGTGCATGTGTAGACACTGAGATATTTACTGCATAGTTAATTAGTGTTTGGCTGTGTAGGAAAAATACACATGACTTGCTCAGTAAAAGACCTGTCTATCTTTACTGAGAGCAAGGACCAGTAAAAAAATTGCTATTAGTAAAGTTAATGAAAAATAAGTTATTGTTTTACTGGTTGTAATGGGGGTGAGGGGAAGCAGGGATTAAGTTTGTAACCTGCTTGCTAGTTTAAGAAGCTTTATTATACCTGCAGAGATTATGAGGTTGCAGAAAATCTACAGGATCACTTAACCCTAAAGCTGCTGATGACTGGAGACTTTCAATTCTTACAAAAACAGAAAAAAAAAGAAGCAACTTCTGAATCTGTGTCTGAAGGAAGGAAACATTACTGCTGTGGGGAGAGGTTCAACTGACATGACAAGATAGAGGTGACCAACTTGTAGCATGGGTGACACAGGCAGCCTACGTATATGTGTGGCAAAGTGGGGCTTCCTGCCTAGCCACAGCGCTAGGTTCCCCACTTGCCTTTGGGCATGCCACCCACCTGACTCTCCTACCATGCCTTGTTCTTAATTAACTAAGATGTTAATTAAGGCTGAAGGCTGCCCATTTGTGCCCCAATGCCAGGGGGTGCTATCTGTGGCTCCATATCTTCCCTACACAGCAGCTCATGCCTTGCAGATAGCATCCAGATGTTAATCTCACCAGCCCCACACTGGACCCCAGAATCCTTCAATCAGGACCCCTCTAAGATCCCTCCATTCAGGTGGCCTACCCAGCCTTCATTTGAGCTATCTAGCTCCCTGAAACCATTTCCCCTCTAGGCTGTGGTCCCCCTGGGACCTTTGGCGACACAGGCCCTGGCCTCACCTCCAAGGCCAGTTGGGACCCTAAGTCCTCAGTTCTGGGCGTCCCTCGTGGTGGGCCTGTGCCCTTTTGATCAGTCTGGTCCAGCACTGACCAGTCAAGGTACTCTACATCAGGCATTTGAGCCTCTAGCCCCACTTTCTCTTTGGGGTCTGCCTTCTGGCCCCTACTAGGGGGTAATCCACCCAGTTGTGGGAGCTGGGGTTATTCATACCACGACTGGTGCTTCAGAGTGTCACGGGGCCTCTCACTCCCCAGCTGGAGCAGCATGTCATTGTGCTCTCTATATTCTGCCCCACTTCACTCAAGGCTCCACAGTGTGGCATGCAAAAAATCATGGAGAGGACAAGAAGCACAGCAGCAGATAGGACAGGAAGCAGAAAATAGAGCAGAAAATTGAGCAAGGAGCATAGAGAAGGAAGCAGAAAACAGAACAGCAGATCAGGCAGGGGAAGGGTATTGGAGTGGCACCTGGGAAAGGTGCAGTGCTAATTTGTGACACTCCTGCCAGAAAGTTCAGCCCCTGTGTTAAGGAACCAGTTAATGTATGGTATATAGATCAGCAAGCACCAAAGCGCTTCCTTACTGCAAATGATTTGATTCAAAATGACATCAGGCTGTGGCTTTGACCCTGGGGCCTCAGCCTATCTGGTATTTTTGCACATCCCAGTCTGCTGTCTCCTCAGCTAAACACTTGGGTGGACATAGGTGGTCAAATTTTGACATCTGGGCCTAGACTCACCCTCTTATTCCCCCCCTGCCCCAACCAGAATTGCCAGGCAGGGTCAGCTGACTCTTTAACCCTTCCTATAAAAAGCCCTGACCCAAAAAGTGAAGTGTCTGGGCAACAAGGTTTAATCTTGCATTCAGGTTGTTTCACCCTTGGCTTGTGCCTCTATCAGCTCTTTGATAGATTCTCTGACTGTCAAGTTTGACCTGACCCTCTGGCTCCCTAACCAGACTCTGGTTTGATCCCCCAATATCCAACCCTGCTAGCCTCCTGGCCATGTGCTCTGCCCAAACCTCTGACTCCATTTCCCAGATGGATCTGCTGGGTTTTGTCTTTCTGGCTCCCCTACACTCAGACTTTGCACACTCCCCTCAGATCTTGGTTACTTCTTCTAACTCTAGGTGACCCCAGACCTGGCTGCCCACAGCCTGGCATGACAAAAGGTGCACTAGAAAATGCTGTATCAGTGCAGACAAGCACCAAAGTTGCAAGAAACCTGCAAGATTCAAAAGAATCATGTAATCTATGCAATGAAACCTATGAGTGAAACAGGCAGCTCAATGTTAAATCAAAGTGTGTGTGTGTGTGTGTGTGTGTGTGTGTGTGTGTGTGTGTGTGTTGTGAAACAGAGTCTCAAAATGCAATTAAGGGTTGGCAATCAAAGCCTGCACTTCTTTGACCACTTTTACAAAATTCTGTATACCCATTTGTCTTACAAGTTTTCCCTCACTCCGTATTGGAGGACTGAAATCTATCATTACCTTTTTTTTTGGACAAACAGGACTCCAGGTAGTTCACTGAGAACTTCCAGACGTATTTACAGTAAGACAAGCAGGGGTTAGCACAAGACCTGTAATATTTCTTTCATTATTAATCAGAGGTTACTAAGTAACTTCAAAAATGTAAATAAAAAATTAACACCTGGCAATTCTCAGTTACATTCCAGAGTGACACAGATCAAGCTTCCTTCTGAGATTTGCTCCTCCCTGGAAAGATCTATTAGTTTACATACTATTCTTAGATTGACAAGCATGTTGAAACTGGTGCAACTGTTACTGATGCTTTATGCTTTCTGAAGCATGACTGTTGCACTTGTTTGGTTCTCAGTTAAATGTGACGATGGTTAATTACAGGGCTGACTTCTGAAAGAAAGTTCAAATACATTAGTTTTTATGCTATTCCTGGTTTATGATCTTTAGATTTAGTTTGAGACTGTTTTAGAGTTTTAAAGCACTACAGGTGTTTGTACACATGCTTCGGGAGTGAGTTCACTTTAATTGGAGTGGCTGGGAGAACCGCTTTAATTAAAGCACCCAAAGTGTCTAGTGTACCAATGTCCCTGCACTGAAAAATGGTGGTAGGGGCACTTTACTAAAGCTTGTCAAATAAGCTTAAAGTAAAGTGCCCCCCTGCCATCATTTTCAGGGATGTTGATATGCAAGACACTAGAGTTTGCTGGAGTGTGATAATTACAATTAATTGAGTCTGCTCTAATGCACTGTAATTACAGCACATCAGAGCAACCTCACTGCATGTGTATAGATGCCCAAAGTGTTCCTAAAAATAATTTCTTTTTTCACTTCCATGACCACTTTTGCCTAATACTTTCTAAACACTTGACAAATCTGCATGATTTAAGCCTAAATCTGGTAATATTCAAGTGAGATAGATAAATATACATGGATTGGGGCTGAAAAGTTCTATCTAAGTGTAAATTTGTAACTAGGAATTGATATACGCCAGATTATACGCTTCAACCTTTTATCAAGTTTCTTGAAAAAAGCATTCTCAGTGTAGTCAATAAGAACTGGGTAACTGCTGACAAAAGGAAGGAAGAGTCTATAACATGGTCCTCGGGCATGGTAGTAAATGAATACTGAGAAGGGTATGAATGAATTTTCACTCAGATTTGTACAGTTAAATCAGTAGAGCTAATTTGACCCAGTTGAGACCCCTGGACCTTTATTTAACACTGTGCTTCACCTGAACAAATGAATCTGAATTACTGTTCGTTAATATCCAGGAAGTGCACAGCCCCACTAGGGGTAATGCCTTGCTGGACCTGGTCCTGGCCACAGGGGATGACCTGGTGAGGGGACTGCAGGTCCTTGACCAGCTGAGCAATAGTGATCATTACCTGCTGGATTTCACTATCCAACACAGAGAGTCTAGGGCTCACACCAAGGCTAAAGCCCTTGACTTCAGAAGGGCCAGCTTCAATGAGCTTAGGAGACTAATGAGGGAGGCACTAAGGGCCCAGAAGGTAGAGGAGATGGGAGCCCACGAGGGATGGTCGTACATTAAGGGGGCAATCCTCCAGGCCCAAAGGATAACAGTCCCTGAGAGAAGCAAGGCGGGTAAGAGTGATCAAAGACCCCCTTGGCTCAGCAAGGGCATTCAGCAATGCCTGAGGACTAAAAGGGAGCTGTACAACCAGTGGAAGGGAGGAAATATTACCAAGGAGGAGTACTCCTCCTCAGCCTGGGAGTGTAGGAGGGCTATTAGGAAGGCCAAGGCAGAGATGAAACTCAGGCTAGCATCCAGGATTAAGGACAACAGAAAGTCCTTTTTCAAGTACATTGGGAGCAAGAAGAGGGCACCAGGCAATGTAGGGCCCCTGCAAG
>JAGPOW010000261.1:53935627-53962634 GCA_030014935.1 Caiman crocodilus | reverse complement strand
ACCAATGGTCACAAGTTACTGGAGAGCAGGTTTAGGTTGGACATTAGGAAACACTACTTCACAGTTAGGGTGGCTAGGATGTGGAACTGGCTTCCTAGGTAAGTTGTTCTTGCTCCTACCTTGGGCATCTTTAAGAGTAGATTAGATAGGTACTTGGCTGGGGTCCTGTGACCCTGGCACTCGTCCCTACCATTGGCAGGGGGTCAGACTTGATGGCCTGCTCTAGGCCCCTTCTGACCCTAGATACTATGATACTATGATACTATTAAGTCAATGACTGCCATGGCAAGGCCTAGGCAGGTGTTTCCCTGGAGACTGATGATAAATGCAAGGGTTAGTGTATTAATTTGTTTGCACCTCTCTGTCTGTGTGTATATGTAAGGAACCAAACAGCAGGCAGGAAGAGAAGCAGTGCTAGTATGACCCTGGGAAGAAACCAAGAAAGAACAGTCTTTTGGGCAAAGTACTGGGTAGAAAGGTAGGCTTCGAAATTGTGAGCAAGAAAATCGGTTCCTGCAGTTTGCTCCTGCTGTGTAAAACAGGACTTGGCGTACAGTTCTTATGAAGAAAAAGGACTGCACCACAATCAATTACACCTCTAATGGAAACAACTCAACTTAGCAAGGCTCAAAAAACTAGCTAATGCCAAGAAGCAATGATATAGACTGTCTTTGTCTGCCATAATTGGACTGAAGTGTTAATGCAGCATCCATTGTAAATAATGAATTTTGATATCCTCTGTGTCATTGTAGGGCTGGGCCATCCAACTTCTGAGTGGCCAGGGGCCACACCTGTATGGCCTGAAGACCCCCAGAATACCCCTGCCACGTGGGTATGTCAAGCTTTTCCCTTGGCCCTGTGGACAGTGCAGGCAGTAAGAGCCACTTCCCCCTGCACAAACCACAGGCTCCCTAGGCCATGCTATGCCATGTCATGCCATACTGTCCCCAGGGGCAAGGGGCAGATGGCAGAAGGGGGCGGGGAGGAGTGGCAGGAAAGGGAGAAGTGCAAAACCCAGGGATCCCAGCAACAGAACCAATAGGAAGAGTATATTTCATAGGTGTAACAGTGCCATCTAATGGATTGAATGATTCAGACTCCTTGAACGGCATGTGATCATGTTACCACTAATGACTGCTGCTTTGAAAAAGTTATAAAATCTAATTCTGCTCCACAAATACTTGGTAGGTAATAGCTTTATCTAACAGGTCTTCCAAAAAGACAGTAATCAAAAAGGTTGAACTTGACCCTGTTCCTCCTCTACTTAGAGATAACTCCAAGATGATACTCGGAAAACTCTGTGTAAGTGTTTCTTAAAATTTTCCACCCAGAACTCAAACAGAATCTGTTCTGTCTTTATGGCAAGAGTTGATTGTTGGGTGATGGTTTGCAGAGAAGTTGGCGAGCAAGCTGGGGAACTAGATGGAGGCACTGGAAAGTTACATGCCAAGTAAAAGTAACATTAATAGGTAATATGTATACATTCACTATGCACCAGTGAAAGAACTGACACCAATTAAGAGTATGTGTGTGCAGTATGTTTATGCATAAATGTAGTGAGTGCATTATGAATGGAAAAATGGCACCAATAGCTTCACAGTCTCATTCATTTTTCTTGCCTTTAATTAAATGGTCCTTGCCAACACTACAACATGTTTTAACATAAATCATTTGTAATTATGAGACATTTAGCTAGTACAGTGGTGCTCAATCTTCAGGCCCCATGGGCTGAATGGTGTGGGGCCAAGCCATGGGTCGGATCCAGCATACAGAGTCGGCATGCAGGGTTGGTCCACTGATGCAATTTAGCCACGTACTGGCCCAATTTCACACACCTGGCTATGCAGTAATGCAATTTAGTGCACAGGGCCATGTCAGCCAGCCAACAGGGCTCCCCATGGACCCAGAAATTTTGCAGCAGGGAAGCTTCAATTAACATTGCCACAGCACCCCTGCCTCCAAATTTTTGGAACTTGTAGAGGCTCACAGGCCTCATGGGCCAAAATTTGCTTATAGGCCAGAGGTGAAGTATCTCTGAGCTTATGTATTTTTTTCCATTCCCTTAAAAGGCTCTGTTATTTAAATGTCAGGCATGCGTCTAGATTTGTCAGAGCACGTATTGTAAGTAGAGCTATGTACATAATAATAGACTATATTCTGTTAAGAAGTTCCAGTTAACAAAAGGAGTAATATGAAGTCCAAGAGCCACAATAGTCAAGCAAGTCGAACATCTTCAGAAAATTTTCATTCAAAAAATGGAAGGCTGTTTATTTCAAACATTCATAAAATATCAGTTTTAATTGGCATTGCCTGAATCAGCTATTTTGCACTCAGTTGTTCTATGCAGTTGTTTGAAATGCACAGGACTCCCAAGGACAGGCTTGGATAGGCTGCATTTGTACAGCTGGGCTGCGTTCTCAAAGTTTAGCTTCTCCATTTCATAAGCAAGAATCCAGTTTCATTACAGGGTTTTTTTCTCTTTTGTTTAATATGCTGGGCTTGTGTATCATTTTGTGTGCAGTGTGGTATTTGTTTGGTTTTATAATCCTTCTGTGAAATATAAAAACTAATAAGCTAGTCTTTTATTTTTGTTGCTATGGCAGTAAGACTCTCAAAATGCATAATGATTAAAAAAAAAAAGGAATAAAGAAAACAGAGTGGCATCTCACTACTATTTTTGGCCAGTTTGTCTTCAGAAATGTTTATGA
Organism: Caiman crocodilus; assembly: GCA_030014935.1. Lineage (NCBI taxonomy): Eukaryota > Metazoa > Chordata > Crocodylia > Alligatoridae > Caiman > Caiman crocodilus. The sequence goes on along the minus strand of JAGPOW010000261.1, from coordinate 53,959,926 downwards.
AGCCAAAACTCTGAAAGCCGCCAAGCTGTGAGTTCCATAGTAACGCTAAACCAACCTCATAAAGTGCAGCCGGTTCAGAGAAGCATTTTAAGGTCATGTGCTAAATGTATGGCTAGTCAGATACCTAGAATCTGGGGAGCTGGTCCTTTACAGACCCTCTTTTCTGACACATACCTTGACAATTTTTGCTTGCTGTAACCACAAAGCACTTTGGAAGATGGAGTTGTAGTCTCTCCTTTTTCCAGACAGCCAGTCCAAGTCCCACTGCTGTTAAATACTTCACTGCCCCAGATGAGTTGGGGAGATTTCTGACGACTCTGCAGGGTTTTTAATGTTTTGATTTACATAAGCTTTGACAAAACATTGGGCCAGCTCTGAATGATTCTCAGATGATTTTCTGTTTGTCCTTGTTATAGATACACTTCCCACCCTGCCTTCCCCATCCCCCACCCTCCTTGGACACAGAATATCACACATCCATCTATAACTCCCATTTTTCCATCCCTAGACAGAGCCAGCCACTATGGTTACAGCCATGCATCCTCTGAGTGATTAGAACTGACACCTAGCAGCCTTTTCATTCAGGAAAATGCAGGTGACTAGCAAATTGTGACTAGTTCAGAGAGTATAAAAGCTCTGAGACCCCTTGCATCTTTCCCCACCTCCTTGAACAGTGACCAGTCACTATTTTGTCCACAAGTTTTTAAATAAAATGTATTTGAGGTGCAACTGTTACTAGCCTATATTCACAGCTATCCTTCTTATGTGCTCCTCTATTATTCATGTTGTTCCCTGCACTGTTGGTCAGTGCCTCTGATTAACACGCCTATGTAGTAGGCTAAGCAGAGTACTGAGAAACTCTCTTAAGTGTTGAGAATATACTGTCTGTATGAGGAGTGGGATTGGAGACACAGAGTGGCCTAATCAAAGAGGAGAAAGAGTAAAAGATCCTAAGAGCTTCCAGTAATCTGATTTAAACCCCTCTCTCCTCTCCCAAAAAAACCCCAATGCTTTTTCCATGGTGATTATATAATTTTTATTTGTTCCTCTCTTTTGTGATATTCCCCTCTCATTCTTTTTTTGGGTTGCCAGACCAGCAGTTTAGTACTTGAATAACTCCAAACATCTTTGATGCATCAGAGTTAACAACTTCCCAGGCAACAGCAAAATTGTGGGGCACATATTTTCCCATCACATGGCCAAATTAAGTCAATAAAAATATGTCTGTCTCTGGTGCCATGGAAGGCTCAGACAGAGCCAAGTGGGTTTTGTTTGTTTGTTTGTTTGTTTTGGGTTTCTTGGTCTTTTCTGTTATTGAGTCCATCTCAAAGAAACAAGATGAGCCTGCAATACTGTTAAAGCCAATGGGTAAGTAATGATTCCATGCCTTGAGGTTGCTAAAGGTAACTGAATATAATGCTGAACTCTTTGAGCTACTTACTATTTTCATGTTTTATTTTGTGTTATCCTAGCTGCCTGATGGTGACATCAAATTATTTTTACGTGGACAAAATTTCACCACAGATGCCTTCCGGGGTTAAGAGCCAGAAAAGACACAGGGTTTGGAAGCTTCTGAGGGCTCTGGAAATTGCAACTTTCAGGGAAAACTAATGTTTTTGGGGGGGTTTTATTGGAAAGCTAATTTTTGTGAGTCAGAGGCACAGCGTTGATATTGTGCAACCAGATTTATAGAGAAAATAAGTAATTTACCAGTTTTTATTGAATTATAAACCCGAGACATTATGTCAGTATTTTCATTATGAAAACATATTTTCTGTTACTTCTCTCAAGCATCTTTTCCGTGATACACATAATCCAAAAGAAAACAGCACACCTTGGCTAGAACATTGGTCAGTATTGACAGGCAGTCAGTCTAGCAAATATGATGCTGAACTGTGAGGCAGAAGACCTGAGCTCATAGATTCATAGATTGTACGGGGCTGGAAGGGACCTCGCAAGATCATCAGGTCCAGCCCCCCTGCTCTAGGAAGGAAGACAACTGGAGTTAAGTGACCCCAGCGAAGTGACTGTCTAGTCTCCTCTTGAAAACCTCCAAGGTAGGTGACTGCACCACCTCTGGAGGGAGTTTATTCCACAGTCTGAACACCCTGACTGTGAAGGAGTTTTTCCTGGTATTAAGCCTGAAGTGGCCTTCTGGGAGTCTATATCCATTGGTCCTGGTCTTCCCCAGGGGTGCCCTAGTGAGCAGTTATTCACCAAGCTCTTTATGCGCTCCTATGATATAGTGGTAAACTGCTATAAGTTCCCTCTCAGCCTTCTCTTCTTTAGGCTAAAGAGGCCCAGATCCCTCAGCCTTTCCTTGTATGGCTTGCCTTTCAAGTCCCTGATCATATGGGTGGCTCTTTTCTGGACCCTTTCAAGTTTTCCCACATCCTTATTGAAGTGCGGTGCTCAGAACTGCATGCAGTACTCCAACTGCGGTCTCACCAGCGCTGAGTACAGCAGGAGAATCACTTCCTTAGTTTTACATAAGATGCATCTGTTGATGCATACCAGCATGCTGCCCTGCTGACCACTGTTTCACAGTGATGGCTCATATTCATACAATGGACAACCATTACCCCTTGGTTCCCTTCAGCCGTGGTACAAGTCAAGCTGTCACCACCGAACCTGTATGTACGTTGGGGGTTGTTTGCCACCAGATGGAGCAGCTTACACTTGGAAGTGCTAAACTTCATCTGGTTCTGGGCTGCCCAACTCTTCAGCCTGTCCAGGTCTGTCTGTATCAGCAACTTATCTTCTGATGTGATCACACTGACCCATAACTTGGTGTTGTCCATGAACTTGGTACAGTGACCTTTTCACTCCCCCATCCAAATCATTGATAAAGATGTTGAAAAGCACCGGTCCAAGCATGGACCCCTGAGGGACACCACTGGCTACTTTCCGCCAGGACTACACAGATCGATTCATAAGAACTCTCTGGGTCCTACCCTGTAGCCAGTTTCCCACCCACTAAACCATCAAGCATCTGAGCCCACAATCTTCCAGTTTTCCCACAAGGATACTGTGGGATACTAAATCAAAAGCCTTTTGGAAGTCTAGATCTATATCGTCTACCATGTCTCCCATGTCCAGGTGGCAAGAGACCTGGTCATAAAAGGAGATGAGATTAGTAAGACAAGACCTACCCACAACAAAGCCATGCTGGCTGTTATTCAGAATCTTACCTTCTGCAAGTGTATTGTACATAGATTCTTTAATGAGTTTTTCCAGGATTTTCCCTGGGATAGAGGTTAGGCTTTAGCCTCTATCGTTGCCCGGGTCTTCCCTCTTCTCCTTCTTAAAGGTGGGCACAATGTTGGCTGTCTTCCAATCCTCAGGAATCTCCCCTGTGCACCACAAATTCTGAAAGAGCTTTGCCAGGGATTCCACGATGACCTCAGCCAGCTCCTTCAGCACTCTTGAATTAAGTCGATCGGATCCTGCTGACTTATAAATGCTTTTCTAGTTGGTATAGCACCTGCTCAGCATCCACAGTGGGGAGGCTGTCATTCCTGGCATATCCCCAATGAGCCTTATCTCGCTTGTCTTTCCCCTTGGTCTGCTGAAATACCAAAGAAAAATGGGCATTCAGTTCAGTTTTTTCCTGAACGTTGTTACCAGCTATCTCATGGTGTTAAGCAGGCATCCCACACTTCCATTTGTTTTCCTCCTATTACCTACATACCTAAAGAAGGATTTCTTATTGTCCTTGACTCCCTTGTTCTCTTTCTGGAGCCACCAATTGTGTGACCTTGAACAAACACTTGATGTTTCTTTGTCTCAGTTTCTTTATCTGTAAAATTATGAAGCTCTTTGAGATCTGCAGATGGTAAGAACTACCATAATGTTTTGATTACAAGTTATCCCTCTCTATGTTGACCCCACATTTTCAGGTTCAGTTTTACAAAAAATAGCTTTAATGTAAGTTGATGACTATAGATAAAGACTCTGAATTGCTCTTGCCATGACATAGTCCTACAGGAGAATAAAATAACCAAGACAAGGATGCAAAGGGTTAAAAGCACTAAATATAGTAAAATGAGAATTGTCCTAAAAGAAAATTCTGAATTAGAATTTTTATTGCATTCACAAAACCACTGCAAGTACAGAAGTTGACACTGTACGGGTGTGATTAGAGGTTAACATCACATATAAGTTTCTGGTTCTTTGGAGCAAAAAAGGTAGATTTATAATCAGAACAATACAATAAATACAAACTGCTAGTACTCCATACACCAGTCCTCTTTAATAATCACTTTTTCAAGTTCATTTGTTCATGCTCATCCACACATTAATACCTAAAATGGTAAAAATACTGATGTAGGTAACAAAGGATGCATCTACACAAGACGCTTTTGTGACAGACTTATGGCCACAGGAGCAGCCTAGTGGCAGCTCCTGCCCGGCTCAGACTCTAATGTCACTCTCCCTAGATTGCTCATCCACCACGCCTTGTTCTTATTATTAAAGGTCAATTAAGGGGGGCTGCCCACAGGCCTTAGAGTAAGCCTTAATCCTAATATTTTCCCACTGGGTCTTTTGTGAGCCCCTACTAGCCTTGATCCAGCCATCAGGCCTGGTAGGTACCTCTCAGCCTGACTAGGACCCTGTAGAACACCTGTAGCCTTAAGGGATAATTGCATGACTCCTTTTCCTTCCCTACACCATGCCCCAGGCCTCGCAGATGTTCTTTCACTCTGATGTTAACTATTTGTACACTCAGCCCCTTAGGCCCTCAGGTCCCCTGGTACCTTAGTCTCCCTCTGAACTCTCAGACCCCTGGTCCCGCATGCAGTCCCTCTTCCAGGGTCTAGGACTCTCTAGCCCAGCTTAGCTCACTTCTTGGCACATGGACCTTCTGGTCCAGGTCTTAGCCTTTTCCTAGGTTCCTGGACCCCCTACTGGGTCCTAGTCTTAGTCTGAAGGCACCTAGGTCACTGGTTCTCTAAATAGGCCTTAGCCTGCTACAGCAGGGCTCAAGGCTAAACCACCAGTGTAACTTAAACAAGAAGCATCGCAGCCCTGTCTTAGACACCTCAAACCCTCTGGACCATGTCCAAATGAGTGTGGATGTTTGTTTCCCTGTGGACAAGAAGCAACAGCACACCTTGTGCCGCTCTTACTTGTCCCTGTGGGAATGCCTGTGCCATGCTCCCTCTGGCGCATGGCAGGTTACCTGGGTGATATAGGGGAGGCTGTGGCCAGTACTGGGGGCTTACCTGGAATCCTGGGGGCCTCCTGGGGTTGCAGCAGCAGTGATCCTGCTGCTTGGAGCCTGGCCAGCAGATGGAGTGTGGCTCTGGCCAGCCAGGGGCCAGTTTTGGGTGGCACATAATGCCCCTGTGTGCTCCACTTTTTTTTTTTGGAGTGGGTGTTTTGTGCAGGTTTCCCCCAGGGTCAAAAAAAACCAAACCCCCACCAAACCTTGCAGTGCTGAAAACAGCTTAATGTGCAGTATAGGGCACCATAAACAAAGGCCACTTGCCTGTAAAACCCAATGAAGTTTAACTAAATCCAGGTCCCTTTGGGAGCCCTACAGCAAGGAACTCCTCACTTCATGGTTGCTGGGGAGAGACTAACTAACCAGTGCAGACTTTGGGATTATATAGCTCAAGCTTGAGACCTCTTCCAGTCACATGAGTCCCTCATTAGCTCCCCTCTGCCACCCACAAGCAGCCTCTCAGGCACATCCCAGTTCCCTGCTATAGCTTTACTGCACAGTAGAGCTAATTTCTGCATAGTAAGTGTCACTGTCTACATGTGCTGACCCTTACTGTACAGTAATTTTCTCCACTGGGCAGGTAATTTGGAACCTGCAAATGCAAGTAGCAAATTAACTGCCAAGTAATTACTGATCAGTACAGCACATGTAGATGGCTGACCGGGAGCAAATTTGCTCCAGTCAGCTGGGGGGCAGGGGGCAGGAGATTGCTCCCTAACCCCAGAAGTTTCCTGCGGCTAGACTAGGCTCAGTCACTGGAACCTGGGCGTGACAATGTCCATTACCCTGCCTTGGCAGCATGGAGCTCCCAGGCCTCGCTCTGCTCCGCAATTGTGGAGTGAGGAATGGGAGCTCCATGCATGTAAAGAGTTCCCTGCCCATTCTGGAGTTGGCTGGGAACTGCCTCTGACTGAACAGTTCCCAGCCAGCTCTGGGCTGCACAGAGAAGTTTACAGTGCACCCTGGAGGTGGCTGTGAACTGTCCTGAAATGGGCAGTCCACAACCAGCTCCAGGCTGTACAGCCTGGGGCTGGCTGGGAACTGTCCCAGTCAGGGGCAGGTTCCAACCACACAGTTTTTCCCAGTGCTGTGCCCCAGTTGGGCAATCAAGGCATAGAGCTTGGAAAGAGCTGTGTCCCCTGTCCCAATCCACCAGTGACACAGCTAGCAGAGAGCTCCCGACTGGGCAGGGAAACCCTGGCTTGGCAGGGAATCTGCTTCCAAATGCCTGCATGTGTAGCTGCCTGCCCAGGGTCAGTTTACACTACTGTAATTTACTCTAGAGTAAACCAATTTTGCAGGATTTACATGTGTAGAGTAGCACCCAAAGAGTATTAATAAGCTTACTTTTATAATAGTAACAGGAATATTTTAGTAATTGTTTTATGTAGGACACACCAATCAACTACTATTAAAACAGGAGTTCTCAATCTTTTAAGATTCAAAGCACCCCTTGTTAGACTCAAGGCATCCCTCTCTGGAATCAAGGCATCCTTTGGAAAATGGCAATTCTTAATTTTTACTCATCATTTGACTACAGAAAAATAATAGAGTAGTTTTTCTTTTGCAAAGAACTCAGAAAGACCACAACAGGTCAGAATATTTTAACACTAAGGATTTATGTTTGAAATCTCTGGGTTTATTTTATGAATTATATTTGCGTGTCTCACAGTGCTAACATTGTATGGCAGTCTTGAAAGGGTTTCAAGAAACCCGTGGGGCATTCCAGGTGTCACCTGTAGCACTCTACTTAAGAATCACTGGATTAAAATATTCAATAGCTATGCCCAGCAAAGCATGCTGAATTTTTGCATAACAATTCCCCTTCCAAAAGATGACTTCTCTATAATAAAAACGTCTCCATAATTTCCCATTTCTTCAACAAACTTTGAAAATAAAAATGTGGCCAATTTGGGGATCTTTTAAATATCATTTTCCGTTTTTCCACTGTTTCTTTCTCTTTTTTTTTAATTCTACTACTTTTTTTCTTGGACTACAGTAAAGAAGACAGAGAAAGAAAGGAAATGGGAAGCAAATGAAAAACTAGAATAACAGAATGACATTTTTCAGTAAAAATGTTAATGGAAGGCTTGGAGTAAATGAACACCTATTCCTTTTTTAATCTTATCAAGGAAAAATTACTTATTTTTTCACACAATTTGTTAGTATTTTCAAACAGCACTAATTACTAAATGAATGGATAAACAAGTTGAATGCACATATTCTTTGGAAGACCATTATATGTCAAATAAAAAGCTATTATGATATTTTTGAGAAATGTAATCCTTAAACCTTAGTACTGTCTCTACAAAAATAGTTTTATTTGTCTCTCTCTCCTTTGGAACTGGTCAGTTTGTAATTCCTTTGTCCTTTACACAACAAAAATTCAGAAATCTTTCCACATCCTGTTTTCTCTTCAAACCCATTTTCTGTGGATAATTACAAAAGAATTCTTCTCAAGGGAATATACAATGAAAGGCTCTGACAATGTGTGAGGGCTGAGAACTGGGTAGAGCCACTGGGAGTGTCAGAAATTTAGTGAAGGTTGTTTGCAGTAATGTAAGATATTGCAGTCAACTAACCAACCAGTTTTCAGACTTTCAGCTCCCAGGTTTGGGCATACACTCTCAGATTCCCAGCCAATCAAGCTCATCTCTAAAACAGCTTCTTCCCTTTCTCTTTCTCAATAATCTTACAGCAGTACTGCAGTATCTAATGTACTTGATTGACTCAAAAATCTGTTCAAGGATAGAGAGGGTGAAGTTACTCATTAGTAACTGTCAACTGAAGTAGACACAGGCTTGCTTGCACCTTCATTTTTTCAGGACAGAACCCAAATTCAAAAGACCATTGTTATTACCCCAAAAATCTAGATGCCAAAACAACATTCTTCACATGTCACTTTCTGCAGTCAACTGCCTGGTAACAGTGTTTAAGATAAGACTATGCATAAAATATGAACCATTCTATTTCAATAATATGCCTGATATTTTTCCTGCCTGCAGACACAATAAAGCATGGGGAGAAAGCATATCACTTATATTAAAAACATAAAACCCAATTTCAAGCTTCATGGTAAAGTACAGCTCCATTTTTCCAGTTAAGAACTATGCAAGCACAGTTAGTTACCAAACACGTATGTCTTGACTCTCAGAAGTACTGAGTTTCTGAAAAACTCACCAACGTCAGCTGTGGCTCCAGGCACTCATTAAGTCTCCTGCATATTGTTTGTTTCTACTTTGGTTCTATAGGATACTGCAGTATCAGTAATTTTAAAACTGAGAATCAAGCCTGCTGTGCCTTTTTGGTCAGAAATCATCATCAATGACCCTCTTGTCTTTAGAATAACCATCTGGTTTGCCTTCCCTTCCCTTATTTCCTTTATATTATTACTGTGTTTCTCTTTTTCTTGTTGTGGTTTGGTTTATTTTTAAAATCATACTAAGGTTGTCATGACCTGTTTGTATTATCATACTACTTCTAAACTCCAAGCCACATCAAGGCCTTTTCAGGCTTGGCTCTGTGGAGAGAAACAGAAAATATCTTAACATTTTAATTTTTCCATCTGTGTGTATTAGCGATATTGAATACTTCTGTAATGAAAAAGCACTCTCTAGATGATTCATATTTCTATTATTAGAAGCATTTCTCTGTAGCATTGTTGAGCTATATAGGTTTTACAGTCCTTAAACTGCTGAGTCCTGATTTGCACTTTAAAATTCCTTCATTGTACCATCAGAAGGTAGTAAATCAGAAATGGAAAAGCCTGCTTAACATTTTATTTTATTTTATATAAATTAGTTATTAATAGTGTAGCTAACAAGAAGTTACTCAGGACTGACTTTTGGAGGCTTCGTGATTTATTCTGGAAAGTATTTACAAGCTTTCCTAGACATTATTCTGTGGCATATGCAATGTACTACAATGAGGCCTTAGGCCTGTTTGAGACATTAGCATGAGCAAATTTATCCTATGCAAGCAAAGCTATTTTCTTTTACTAAAAGCAAAGCTGTGGTGTAATTTTTTTTCATTCATTAAAAGTATCGTGTAAGCCAGGGGTCAGCAACCCTCTGGAAGCAACAAGCCAAATTAGCACAGATTACAGCAAGGGCAGTGGGGGCTGCCATTACTCCCCCTACTTCTGAATTGCTACAAATGCACTTCCAACCTGACTGACACTTCCCCCGCTGCCAAATTGTCACTGATGTCCCGCCTTTATAGGCCAGATGAAATTACCAGATCCAGCACATGGGGTGTAGGTTACCAACCCCTGGTATACATGTAGAAGTCATTAGGTCAATTAATGCCAAAATTCCAAATTCACTAATGACAAAATTACCACAAGCTGCTGTTATTGAACAAAAAAAGTTGCTGTTTTTTTTCTGTCTGGAACAGCAGTCATGATACCATCAAGTCACAAAGTTTAGAAAAAGATAACGTTAACAGTCTTCACAGATCCCATTTTTACATTCACATGATCTCCCTTATAAGGCAAAAGACCTCTTAGAGGCCAGATTAACCAATTGGGCCAGCTACAGGCATTACATTTTTACCAGTATAAGTGATTGGAAACCAATCTATACCCGTAACAGAACAGAAGTTCAGAGCACATAGACTGGTTTAGAAATGGTGGAACCCAGTAGATTTGTCCTTGCTTTCGTTTCCTCACTCACCCACCTACCTACAGGTGAATGTGTATTCTGTTCACTGCTGACCTGAACTACACCGCTGACAGAAAACTGCATAACTTAGATCCACCCCAGGCATATCCCTAGACTGGATTCAGCCCTAACATGGATGACTGGTGCTGCCTTAGTCAGGTGGGGTACATGCCCCCACAGCAACCAGTCAGTGACTGGGGGTATCACTCCCTACCCAAGGCTCCCTGCTCTAGAATTAAGGCTTTAAATGGGTAGAGATCCCTGCCCCTGTTAGGTTTACTCTCTCTGCCATGTAAACAGATATTCCCAGCACAGTGAAGACAGCTGGAGATGCTGACAGATCATTCCTGATGGCTACTACCAGTTCCAGGCAAGCTCATGCACCTTCACTCTTGATTTGTGCTAAGTTCTGGTTGTTGAGGGAGTAACTGAGCGAGCTCCTTCTAGGAGGCAAGTGGAGCATTGAGGCTGAATTGATGCTGTTGGCTTGGAAGACTATTCAGCTGCACAGACTGACACGGAACAGTAAAAGCAAGCACAGTACTTCAAACCCCGGGATAAGGAGCATGTATTTATTTCCAGGCTTCAGTGCCGGTCAGTGCAGAAACGACCACTTTGGGCATTATTAGCTGACACCATTCTTTGGGTAGAGACGATACCTTTTATCAGACCAATTAAATAGTTGAAAAAAAATGTTCTTTAAGAGCTTTTGGGCACAGACACTCTTCTTATTGGCTGGTTAACAGGAGGATGGGCAACAGCCTGATTTGGGGCAGAGGAGACATCCGAGACCTAGGCCCGTTTCTGCCTGGTTCCGCAGAGTCTGCCTCGGAAGCTCAGGAGCAGGGTAGCCGCCCCAACAACTGCTCCGCTCAAGGCCTTCATGACTCCTGAGCCCCACCAGTATGGGTCCACAAGCACTATATCCCAGCCCCTGACACCCCCACCCCCGCCCCCGCCCCCTCCCCGGGGGCTCCACATCACGTGGCCCGCCCGGCCCCGCCTACTGCCGTCTGGGGCCGCGCCTAGCCCGGCCCCGCCCCCTACGTTACCTGGCAACAGCCGGGCAAGGAGGGGGCTCGGCCTGGCGCGGGCCACGAGTGTCCTGAGGGGTCGCCGCCGTACCCGCGCCCCATGAGCCGGAGGCAGCCGCGCTCGCGCTCCCGCTGCAGCTGGGGGCACCGCGGTGCGTGGGCCGCGGGGCTGGACGTGCCTGAGCCCCTCGGGCCGCGGCGGCGGGAAGCGGAGCTCCTCCCCGGGGCGCCGCGCTCTCCTGGCTCGACCCGGCAGGCGCTGGGGTGGCGCGGACCCCTCGCGGGAGCCCTAAGGAGAGGGAGGGAGGACAGCGGCGCCCCCGGCAGAGGGGAGGCAGCGGGGGAGGAATAAGGCTCTTCGGGAAATACGAAAAGCATTGTACCGTCCTTTGCTAGGACCCCCACGAGGGGGTCTGGGCTGTGGCCCGGGCCTGGAGGCTGTGCTGGAGGGTACCCGGTAGGAAAAGAGGCAGAAATCGCCCCCCCCCCCCCGACCTCGCCCGTGGGGATGTATCTCAACCGGGCTACCCTGGGATCCTGTCAGGGTGTCAGGCCTCCAAACGGGAGTCTACAGTGGTCTTGCCCAGTGCTTTGCAACAAAAGACCTGCTCTCCTGGTTTTTTATTTGTAACCAAAAAACAAAAGGAGGGAAAACAAGCATCTGGCTATTCCTGAGGGCTGTTGTGAGCCTGTCCAGGGGTGCCTCAAGTCATGAAGGAGAGCTCTGCTTAAATCAATGTTTCCAATTAGGAATCCACAGTGTTTAGAACCTGTTGGGGGCTTTCTGAGTTCTTTGCAATGGAAGAATTGCTCTATTATTTCTCTGTAGTCAAAAGCAAAACAAAAAAAGGGAAAACTAACACCTGGCATGTTCCAAGGGCTGCCCTGAGTCTGGTGGTTCTCCACCTTTTTACACTTGCCATAGAGGTGTCACTAACTTGATGGTACCTCTGTTCCAGGATGATGAATAGGGCCAGAGTCATGAAGAAGGCACCTGCTTAAACACAGTTTCTGATAACTAGCAAAAATAGTATCAAACTATGGGCTCTGCTACACATTCAGATTAAAGCTGGATAGAAACCAGTTTTCACATGTTTTCAAGCACTAACTTCATAGCTGGTTGTATCTTTTTATAGCTGGAAAGTAATTTTTATCATGATGATTACTTTGCACATGTGGCTGGTTTACATTTATTGTGCTATTAACCAGTTTACTACATAATATATGTAACGTGTAGCAGGGGCCTATGATCATTTTAATCTAGATACAAACTAATTATTGTAATGCTTAATTATTTCTAAACACACTTCCATTACCTTAATAGAAAGATCTGCTTGAAAGTCCTTAGAGCTTCCTAATTGGTAAAATATATATTTTAATATCTATAGAAATATAAAATCTTTCTGTATAAAGGATACCTTGTAAAGGATATCTTGTATTCAAGATTTGCATCCATCATCATGGAAATTTAGACAGCTGGGGGGAGGGGTGAAACATAACAGCTGTTTGGCACTGTTGAGCATACTATGTTACAGCTTAGAGACAAAGTGAGTGATTGAAGCTACAGGGAATGTCAGTGGGAAATCAGAAATTCTCCAGGACATTGAGTTTATTACTAACTCTGAGGAAAACAAATCTTATCAATTCATTGATATTATGGAAGCTGTCATGAGGCAAATGGTTGAAAAGGTAATTTAGAAATTGGGATTTTTGCTCTCAACAGCAAATAAAGCTAGAGTTTATTCACCTTTTTCTTTGGTGAATTTTATTCATTTGTGTTGCAGAATCTCGCATAAAAGAAATTAAGTACCCAGAGTCTTCATTCCTTCCTGAATGGTGAGTATTTAAATATGGAATATGAAATAAGGAATTAATATGGTAGCTTATGATATAAACAATTGAAGTCCATGAGAATTCTGCCACTGACTTAAGTAAGACTGACATTACAACCCTGGAATCCAGTCATTTGTATCCTTTGTTGCTTTGTCCTATACTGGGTCCACTCGCACCTGTAGAAGCAGTTCAGCTAAACCTAGAATTCAAAAAAGAGGTCAGCTCCAAATAACACTTGACTTAAACCTTGGTTCCAGGAGCTTTCTGGTATTGTACATGCAGCTCACAGGCAAAAAATGATGGTTCTGCAAGCAGCATTAGGTAGAATACAAGCTAAAAATCCTTTTATATTAAAGGTGGCAAAGGTAGGTGTTAGATCAGGTGTTGCATGCAATTTGGATAGACATTGCCCTATTGACAGTGACACTTCAAATTTCACCCACAATTAAGAGATGTCAGACATACTTCTTTCCAAGGGCTTGGTCTTTCTTGGTTAGTGAGATTAATGTAAAAAACTGGACTAGCTCAGAAATATTTGTTTGCATTCTAGTGGATGATTCTGTTCCCCATCACTAAAAACTTAAGGAAATTCTTGACATTATGGGTTTTTAATAGCTTTTTCCTGTTTTCCTATTTTCCATTTACCTGCCAGCATTAGATCCATTTGTTTAATATCTAAAAGGGGGTATAGATGCCCCCTAATACAGGGACAGGCAATTATTTTGGGCAGAGTGCCGCTTACTGAGTTTTGGCAAGCCATCAAGGGCTGCAAGATAGGCAGCCAGGGGCAGATAAACTCTAATTTTCTAAAATGTTTAGGGGCCCCACGGGCCAGGTAGAATGGCCTGGCAGGCCACATCCAGCCCCTGGGCCGCATTTTGCCCACCCTGACCTAATATTTCCCATATTGCCATTTCCAAATTAGTTTATCCCTACCCTAACACAGAATCATGGAACTGTGTCAAATGTACATTTCACCAATCCTTCATGTCAGAACAGCCTAATTGAGTTATAAGAAACCAATGTAAAGTACAGCCATCCTCAGTCAACTCATCTTCATACAAAGCATGAAGAGTCTAAGAGTGCAGCACCAGTATCTTTGGTTTGCAGTATGGTTACTGGACTTGGGTCAGCCCTGGAGTAAAAACATTGAGGCTTCTTGCCTAAATTAACTCTGAGGTTTAAGCACAGTACTGTTGTATGACACTGAGCAAAACTCCCACGAAGGTTTTAACAGCTGTTCCTGTCTGCTTTGATTTTTCACTGGGAGTAAGGGTGGGTTCTCTCCTTCCCCTTCTTGACTAGCATGGAAAATATCTTTGAAGCTTTAGATGCAACAAATGACAGTTTAACTGTGTTCGCAGCACCTGGCATAATATTGGGATCCAGTAATTTGTAGAAAAAGAACATACTGATGAGCGAAAGTTGTTTTTTTCACTTGCTTATGCTAAATGCCTCTAACCCTAATTACTGTGTCCTAAAAAAAAATTCGAAGTATCCTTTATGCCTGTGATCTTCCGTTTTGCTGTGTGTGAGATCCCAAAACAACTTTGTATTTGCAATAAATGGTTCTTTCCATTTTCTTTTCTCATTCCCTGTCAGATTTTGCTGACTTTTTGTTTCTCTGTCAATAGATTGCAACTTGCAACTAATTCCCATGTGTTGGGGAGACCTGGTTCCAATGTTTATATATTCTGGCAGCTCAATAGATAACTTTTGAAAGTGTCATCTTATCTTTAAACACCTGTTTTTGTATTAATTGTGTGTGTGTGTGTTCATTTTTTAATTTCATGTCTGAGACAGCAGATCTCTTTCACCTGAAACATCAAAAGAACAAAAAATGCCAAATCTAACTTCTCATCACAAATGTCCAAATAACAAAACCTCATCAGGAAGTTTGTTTGGGTGCCTTCCCTTTGAAAGTAGCTGGAGGAATTCATTATTAACAACACGAAGGATAAAAAAAGGTAAATGGTTAAGTTTGCCATTTTAAAGACTAGAGTTTAGCTAACTCCACTAAGAAACTGTCCTTTCCAGTGTAACAACTAGATTTCTAGTACTGCATTTCTCCAAGTTTACTACTTAGCATTTAGGAAAGGTGCCACACAGACCTTAATTAAGATGATGTCATAATCATGAGTAGTTTATTTTTTATAAAGAGCAAGCCTTCTTCCTAACTCCACAAACGTTTGGCCTTAAATTACTAACATACTTTCCATTTCCTGATGTTTCTAAGGCTTCCATATAGTCACGTGTTTGTAAAGTTTTTGGGTTATTTTGGTTTAAAACAAAGAGGCCCACAAGGTGATCTTCCCAATGATATAGCTCTGATTTCATATTTAATGAAAGGAGCTTGACCTATTTATTTATACTATTATTATATATAGTGCTCTAATTATGATCAGATGCTGATATTTTATGCATGCTTTTGTTAAATATCTATTTAAAGCAGAATACACTTCAGCTTTTGGCTTGAGAGACAGTGAGGAGAACATGGCAATACCAAATCTTACTCAAGGAATCCAGAAGTACCAAGCAAACCGATCCCCTGTGCTACAAATGAAAAAAGGATTTGGATTTGATCCTCCTAAACCTTTTCCAGTGGGGTATACTTCTATAATCAATGTTTTCATATGATAGTATTTCTCCCTTAAAACACTTCAGCCTTTTACAATCAAAGTGCACTATGTAAGAGAGATTACCTTGCAACTCTTTGTATGTATTTTATAGGTCTGTAAAATGAATTCCCATCTCTTTAGTTATTTTTATGCCCAAGAGAATTTATAGCTTGCACATTCATATCAGTCTTGAGTGATATTATCAGAAGAATAGCATTTAAAAATGATGGAGGAAAAACATCTTGAAGATATGTTTCTTTTGAGCCAAAGCAGAGATAAAGCAAAGATAACTTTATTTCCCAAACCAGAGTAGGTTCCAAGGCATATCTTCTGGATACCATTAATTCACACACTCTAAAACCAATGTTCATTCCATATCATGGTCCAGTCTTTTTTGCTGGCTTAGATCTGTCAGTTAGGAATTGTAACTCTTCACCCCAACCAGCATCACTATACCAGCAAAATCTACTCTGTACACTATTATGCTGCTAAAACTGCACAGACTGGGGAGGTCTGGAATAAGCTCATTTAAGATGTTCCAACTGAGGGCACACTATACTCCAAGGGGCTCCAAGGGCAGATCTGACCCTGGCCATCATTGCTTTTATTGGAGTACAATCAGCAGTTCTTTCACTGCACATGTAGAGCAAAGGAGACATTCCAAGTGCCAGTGGAGAAAAGAACAATGTCCATTCATTCTGAATAAGGGATTTGTCCATATTAACTAAAAGTTATTGCTTTGACTAGAACTAAGAATGCATGTCTGGGAAATAAGTAGTTCTTATCACCCTTATGGTAAATTCGTTTCTGGATACACTTCTGAAATACATTTCTCTTTATATGTGGGATCCAGCAGTCTAGAACTAATTTTGTTGCTAAGTTAGAAGATGAGTACTATCCTCTACTAGGCATTAAAAATTCCTTTGATACAGCATATATGTGTTCTGTGTTAGCCAGCAGCCAAGTGTTTTGTAGTTACTATGTTGGGAAGGTTTAGTATTAGCTTGAAGTTGATTTTTCCAGTATTTCAAGTTTCTTCAATATTTTGCTTTATCTTGCTAAGAAGCTATTGTGCCTGCTGATGTTTGTGTCTAATAACAGACCAGTTTGCTTTCATTTAGCACCATATTTATATGTGCTACTAGCTGGTCAAATTCACTATTCAGTAACAAGTATCATTTACCTTTCCCTTTCACTTGTTCCTCAGTCTTTTTTCTCACAAAAGTTGAAAAAGTTAACTCTGCTCCTTGCAATTATACCAGTGCTAACTAAAAAACAACTTGACTGGCAAGTAGGCTGGTGTGGAGCCTTCCTTCATTTCTGGTTCCCTTCATTTCTCCTCCCTATCCTCCACCTTACAGTTGCTTGCAAGTGGTTGCCTTGTGTGGAGAAGTTGTTGGAAAACCTTGAGGTGCTTCAAGCAGTAAATAGCCACATACCTAAATTTAATGTAAACAATGGCAAAAATCATTAGAGACATTTTGTCTTGCCTACCAATAAAAAGGATTTCTGGTAGAGGAGCTCTTCCCAGACTGAATGTCATTTATACTAGCAAAAGGATATTTTGGTGGTATGAAGGACATTCATGCAATAGTCTTTTGCCAACCTAACTTTTCACACCCATAACTATCAGAACTATACTGGAAAAACTCGAGTCTAAGCCAAAAGTTAATTTTCAGTGTGTTCCCTAAAAATCTATTGTTTGCAGCACAGTATTATAGCTCTGGCATTTTCTGACAACATAGTTCATATTACAATACGAAATATGAGATATTTACATTATAGCTCCTTCATGACTATAATTTTTCTCTGAAGTATTGACTCTTACAGGGAAATATGACTTGTTTACAGTGAATAAGAATGGTCTTTCAGGCTTGCCCTCTTGTTCCTTAAAATTTGCCCCAGCTTAGTTCATTATTAAAATTTGACTTTTGCTGTTTTTTACCATGGAATAGCTGAATTCAGTCACAATTATCCCTTTTTTAGGAAACAAAAGAGTCACTTATATAGCAGGTTTGCATTGCAGCCTTTTATGTGTGCCTTTTAATTAACTGACCTTTCAGTTTGCTTGCTCATGGCATTTTGCAAAGTATCTTTTATGCAGTGAATCATTTCAATAAAAAACTATATGTTCTGTTTAAATCTTGTTCTAATGTTTTTTTAGCTTTTATGATAAAAAAGAGCCTAATTATGTGCCAGCTACTCGTTTGCTTTCATCTACCTCGTCACAGATATTAGGAGATGAATTGTGCAAAAGCAGGTAAGCCTCCATTTTGAGTAATCTTTTACTATTCTTTCCTCAGAAGCAAAATAAATATTCTAATGATATTTTCCCTAGGAATCTTGTTTTTAAGACAGTTCCTTTTAAATTTTCTCTTCTATATATGACATTTTACTGATTTTTATTTGACTGGGAAACTGGATCAGTTACTTCATTTATATGTAAAGATAATTTATGCCATCTGCCCTATCACTTGTGTTTTATTTAGCACTGTTTGTAATTAAAGGTTTCCTCCATTCTCCACAATATCAAACAAGATCTTTGTGCAGTTTTTGGCTTGCCCTTGGTGTTTTCCAGAATCTGAATTATAAGACATTCAAGTTGTAGTGCAGTATTGCTTTTCCCATCTATTCTTTGCATTTCTGTAACACATTTTTTCCCCAAGTATCTCAAAATGAAGTGAAATCTCAAGTAAAACTATGTGAACTGCTACATTAGAACTCAAATTCTTTACAGGGTTAAATTTCTTACTTCCTTTTCAAACAAGGGTTTGTGAACTAGCTGGGGGCATATATAGCCACAGCAAACAGCATCATGGAACCAGAGAGGTATTTGCTCTGCTATTCATCAACATGGAATAGTTGGAATTTGGTCATATGAACAGCTGTTTGCTGTGGCTTTTATTTCAGAGTGCCTCTTTTCTGATCATCTGTACAGAACTGATGAGCTTGAGCTCATCAGATAAGTGGTACCCTTTGAAGCAAAAGCTGCAGTAAACAGCTGAGAAGCTCAACCCACCTTGAATGAAGCAAATTGGTAACCATTCCAACACAAATGATCCAGAGTCTACTGCATCTGTTTTTATACAAGGGACTTGGGAAATTGGTTCCATCTTGCTTGCACAAAGACACTCAGGTTTATGGCGGAGTTGACTCTTGACTTGCAGTCAGAGCTTTTCATCAGCAGACTGTATTCTGTGCATTTTCTTCTTTTAATTTAGTATGTGTTGTCCTAAAGAGGATGTTTATTCCTCTGATGTATATAGACCCTGCTGTAAAAAGTGTTGCTGTTATTAGTCAAAGTCATTTTTTTCTCTCGCCCTTTACAGAACCACTTATTTTCTTTAACAAAGATTGTTAATCAGATTCTCTATCCCTGATTAAGTGTGTTCTTGAGACCTTCATTACATCATTTAGTGCTAGAAATATCTTCTGCAACACAGACCAGCCTTGGTACTGACTGAACAGCCAGTTTGTTCCTGGCTCCACCCACCCATCTATAAAACAGAAACCTTGCTCTTACCATGGCACAAATTGAACCCTTCTCAAAACAAAATCTAAGGGTTTTTCTTAGAGTCCCACACACATCCAGGATCCTTCCTCATCTTTTACATAGTATATGTCTACAAAAGTTTATGCATTTCTGAACAAGTTAGTCTCTAAGGTGTTTTCCCTGCCCTGCCTTCACCTTTTTACAATGTTTTACCAAGTTTTACTAGTTTTACCAAGAATGGACAGTGTTTAGGCTACTTATGGATAAGGATGAGTATAGAGTTTCATTGACTTCTGAGAGCTGATTCCTTACTTTCAGAAGAATGGAATTTACTCTGCACCATGTCAGCTCCAGTGTTAGAAGTCTTATAATCTTTGTAAAATACTTCCTCACCTTTTACACCTGCTTTAAGTACTCTGATTTCACTTCAGGAGAGAAGTGCATGTGGTTGATCTGCAAAAGAGAGGATTAGATCCTTGGAACCCCAGCTCTCTGAAGATGCCAGACATCCATGGTGGAGGTGGAGAGATGGGAGCTTGGAGGTAAAGAAAGTTTAGTTGCAAGCTCAGTTCTTTTATAGAGAAATGTTGGATACTTGGAATCTCCTGAGAAGGGTACAGTGAAAGAACACCAAGGGATGGTGCCCTGGGATAGTCATGTGGGAGAAATTTGTGCAGAATATAGAACATATGGGGAAAGGGCTGTTGGTATAGAGATCTTCTAGGGAAAATATTAATATGTATGTAGTTCTATTTTCTTGGTGTTGCATTAGACTCTAGTACAGTGGATTCTTCAGAAAATTGAATGTTCTGTTTTTGGTTCACCTTTAATTCATAATAATTAGCAGTATAGACCACTGTAATTTGGTGAAATAAAATTCTAGATTGGAAAAAAAATAAATCAAATAGAAATACTACTTCAAAATAGATGCAAAATAGATGTGAATACAGAATTAATGTTGGGAAATATGGCTGCAAACAAACGTAGCCTTTGTATTGTCATAAAAACTTATATGGTAGTATAAAACCCTTGCAAATAGGTATCCATGCCCATTGTTGCACCACAAATACCCAAAATTGTGGCTATGACAATAGGTGGGAAAATTTGTGCTTCTTTTTTTTGTGTGGCCATCTATTTACTTTTATGGTGGAAGAGCATAGGTAACCCATAGCTGTCTACGCTCTTCAGGGCTGAGTACAGACAGTCAAAATGGCTGTGGCTGAACTGATTTGATCTTCTCAGGTTAGTCTAAACTGCATAGATTGAAATGATAAGCAAGTAAACAGAGATTCACTTTTGATTCCGGAATTGCAGCCATATGCCTGCAGTGACCCAGGCTAGAAGCTGGGGGACACTAGAGCACACTTCCCTGCTGGATTGGATCAAACTGCTTGGGACAAGGCTAGCCTGCTCAGCCTGTGATGAGGGCTTGCATGGAGGTGCAAAGCATCCTGGGATGCTGAGGAACTGAATTAGCTTAAACCTGGAGGGGATTTGAGGGACAAGTTCAAGAAACTAATTTAACCTAAGTCAGTTAAGCCTGATATAATACATCCATCCAGGTTTATTTTAAACCAGTTTCAGGCATTTTGAAAATGGTATATATGCACTTATCTTCTGTGGTGTTACAGATTTGAACCGGTTTCAAATTTTACAGATTTGTGTGTAACTTCTGTCCCTAGCCCAGCTGCCACAGGAGTTCCTTTGGAGGATTGGGACCCTGAAAGTCTGGGAGTTTCTTCCAAGTTTCCCCACTTGCTGAGGCACACCTGGGGATTCCCTGGCTGCACAGTATCATGCTGCTGTACCCTGACTTGGAACCTTTGGGTCTGTGTCATCCAGCGAGGCAGATCAGCCATGCCAGGACATATCGCAGCACAGCTGATCCCACTTCAAGCATGATGTCTGTTTATAGCCTATGAAACCCTCCTGAATGCTTAGGGATTAGACCCTTCCTCCTTGCTCCTTGTTTGTTCTCTTCTGGCAGTGAACAGGGGATGGTGGACTGCCTAGAGATGTACTGAGGATTCCGTTTCACCAAGAAAATTTGTGGTCATGTAAAAGAAAAGTATTAGATCTATAAAATATAAAGCAGTTATTTTTTTTAGATAAACTAGTTCCAGTGCTGCCTCCTGACCCAGATATTGTTCCTGAGGAAAGCCAGGATAGTTCAATTCTGATTCTTCCCCTTCCATTCAGTAAGATATGTAGGAGATCAATTTTCTTTACTCTTTATTGTGTATCGTTGTGTCAAAGAACTCAAATTCTGGCCAACTGTGTGTACTTTAACTGGTGTCTTGTCTCAAGGGCAGGTTTGCTTAGATTCTGTCCCAGCTCCTTTGATTTGCTTCGTAGCTCTGGGCAAGTGATTTAACATCTGTGTGCCTCCTTTTACTGCCAATAACATGGGGACAGTACCCCATTTCACAGGGATATTAGCTTTAAAGTCTTTTTATGTGCAAAACACTTACAAGGATAGATAGAAAGGCTGCAAAAATGCATACTTTTACTGCAGAATTCAAGAATCCTTCAGTGTCTGAATAAAACCAATTCCTTCTCGTCCCCCTTTATAAGTTTTTTGGAGTATCCGTACTGTTGTCTTGCTGTAGAATGTAACCATTCCTGTTTTTCTCTCTATGTAAGACTACCATTTTTATACAGTTATATTAAAATTGCGACTTTTTGCTGTGATGTCTCTAGGTCCAGGAAGAATAACAAACTTTCCAGAACATACTTGGGTTCCTCTGGGCATGAATATAAATTTGGTAAGATATAAACTTGGTTTTAGGCGTAGTGCTATCCAAATCATGATAGTGTTTCCATGCTTAGAAAGAGTGACAGATGATAAATTATACCGTTGGCAATATCTAACGTAGTTAATACCAGTGACACTGAAATGTAAGTGTCTCCAAATATATATATTAAAGACCTTTTTTAGAAAATAGTAATACTTTGCATGTGATAGGCAAAATAAGAAGCAACAGAAAGAGAAAAGTAGGAGAACATTTTTAAAAATGAGACTGCAAACCGATCATCTTTATTTACCAAAAATATTTTAACTAGAAACTACAATACCTTTTATGTTTTTGGTAGCATTTGCTTGCCTTCTATCTGTTTCATTGCAAGTTTGACTGATGTTGAAAGAGAGTCTGACTGTGAAAAACGCATTCTGCATTTTGAATTGCAGATACCATTCAGTCTTCTTTTTTATAACTTTGCTATCCCAGCATAAAGATTTAATATGAAACCGGGTTGCCTATCTTTTAGTAGTAAATTAGGCATTGTTTAACGAAACAAAAATAATCTTTCAAGTGAAGTTAATAAGAACCTCTGAAGGCTTATTTCTTAAGTTATGTTTTGATTTAATGTTTGTATACTTGAGGTTTTTACTCCCCTTCTTAGCTCATCACCACTTCACAGATCCTGTCACTGGAGCAGCACCAGAATACTTGCAAAGACTTTCTCAAATGGCTTCATTAGAATGTGAAACTATAAATGAAGAGAAAAACAAAAAAATGAAAAGGGGAAAGAAGCAAGAGACGTGGACAAGCTGACAGACAAAGAAACAAGCTCTTGAAGATACTGTTTTATGAGCTAAGATTTTATTCACCAAAATACAGAAATTTTTATTTAATTTATAGTATGATATTCCATGATTACTTACCTACCAACCCTACCAACTGTACTTACCTATCAACCCCTAAAGCCCCTACCAACTGTAAGTAAACTGTAAATATAAGAAACATTTATATTTAATAAATATTTTATATTTATACGAATAGGTGCATAGTGTTCTTAATACAAAGTTGTGTTTATGCTTAACTAACTGGAAATATTAATCTTCAATTCTAAATATATTTCTACTAGTCTGTTAATAGATCTTCAAATGATTAATAGACTGCGTATTTCATTACCTCTGCCACTGAAAACCTTGTGTTCGCCCATAGAATTCTCTTTACTAGGTTTCTCCTATATTGATAAATGGGTAGACTATGTGTCACATATGATGGTGTATTTAATGGGTTTGTATTAATTCACAATTTTGCCACTTGTTCTTGGTGACAGTACAAAAAAACCCAATCTGCATACAAATCTTACACCACATCTAGCTTTCAGTGAGTTTTACTTCTGAGTTCTTAGACCAAAGAAATCTGTTTTCCCTAATACTTTACAATTAAGGAGAAAGAACTTCCACTGGGTGGCAGAATTTCTCCCATATAAAATCTACTATTTATATGTCAGCAATAAACTTAGACCCTGGAGCTGCCCTGCTTTCCACAGTTATGGATATAGGGCTGAGCAAATGGGAGATTGGGGAACATTGCTGCCTGCACAGCATAATTTCTTTCTCACTACATGTGGCAGTTTATGGAGGATACTTTTGTTATGCTACTCTGAATTTTTTTTCCTCCCCCTATATCAGGGGTGTCAAACTCATCTGGTCCATGAGATTGATGAGTGGTGTAGGCTAATCCACAGTCTGGAGTAGACCCACAGACCCCTGGCCACATACCTGATCCAGTTCATGTGGCACCTGGGCTGGTCCAGGATGCTAGCTTGAGCAGGTTCCATGGGAAGCATAGCTTAGGGAAACCAATATAGTGTTGTCATCTTTTTGTAAATTAAGACAACTTGCCTCCTTGTGTTTAGAAACTTTCCTTTAGAGGGAATATAACAGCAGAAGTAGCAGAGTTGCTGGAAACATGGCTTCTAGATAGGTTCTGTCCAGGAGCCAGGCAACAGACAAGGAGCACTCACATGCATCCCTTTCATCCCAGAGCTGCTTTAGGAGCAAGATAAGCAAACACTGCGTCCACAATAAAAAAATTACTGGAAACCTCTGGGTGGAAGCTCGTTTTTTTTCTTTTGCACCTGTCTTGTTCTTGCAAATGGAAAGTAGTCTGTAATCATCACAAGCTACTTCAGTTTAACACTGTTTGTAAAATATACTAGTTTTCTGCAAAGTGACTAGAAAATATTTCTGGCATTGAGTTCCTTCTTACATAAAAGCTGTTCTACAGTCAGTGCCTAATGTTCCATTAACAAAGCCTGGTGAAGCAATATTGAATATTGTTTACAACTGGAAATATTATATTTCCTGGTTCATTTCCAGGACCTCTGGATGTTTAACATGTAATACCTGTTTTACATAAAAGACCATCCCTGACTTGAAGCATTTGAATGACATCAGTTATCGTATAATTGATGGTACTGTCGCACCACCGGAGCCTTAATTCTGACAGGCCCCTGGGGCGAGAATGAATGGACTCTAGCTTATTTCTTTTTCCTGCGCTAGGCTTTGATTTTCCCTTTTATTGGCTGCTAGACAGATCCGATATCGCGAGATTGCCGAGATAAGGGTGAAAGTACTCACACGTTCGTTGTTAGTAGCAGTTTATTGGTCTGTTTTACAGCCGACAGAGATTGATCACC
>JAGPOW010000261.1:53895552-53916919 GCA_030014935.1 Caiman crocodilus | reverse complement strand
TATAGAACAGTAAAAATCAATATAAACATAATAATTATACAATATAAAGGAGAAAAAACAAAACAAATACAACTTGCTACCAAAATAAAATGCTGAAGCGTATCCTATGTCTTGGCTCACTTGTTCTTACCTATAGGGAATAGAGAGGGAGAGAAAAAGTCAGAAATGGTTGGGGAAGGGAAGGGAATGAATTTTAAGAGGAAAAAAAAGGAAAATGGGGGGTTTTGCTAAAAAAGCACAACTATATACACATTAATTGTTAATCAAACATAAATATGAATAAGAAACATTAAACATTTACAGTGGAATTGGTATGTGACACCATATACAATAATCAACACATTGCACCACTTTGAGGGACTGCAAAACATAGAACAAGTAACTGGGAACTCAGTACAGGTAATCCATGGTGTAGGACATAATTAACCCCCCTGCACAGATAACATTAACACCCTGGCACAGGTAAGTCAAGGCATCAACACAGTAAACACATATAAGCATCAATTCAGATAAATCCAGGTAAGTTGAGGTAGCAATGCAATAGACGTATATAGGCAACAATACAGGGAAGTTCAGATAATAAGCAGCAAACATATATAGTTAATGAAAATAGGTAAACCCATATAAACCCCCTTAAGGAGTACCCATAATATTAACATCAACAGTATGAAGCAAACGTCAATCACAAAATATGGGGTGCATTTAGCACCCCATGGGGTATTCCCTGGTGCCACTCCCCCTTAGGACCCCAGGATATGGACATACCCCCTCCCCCACAGCGGAGGAGGGTGGAGGCTACAGACCCTTCTCTCCCAATCCTGCCTCCTTTGTGGGACCCGGTTCCCCAGCAACTCCCATTCCTGCTCTGAAGCAGACCAGGCTTATCCTTTGGTGGCCAGTCCTGCAAGGGTCTCTCTGGCAGCGCCTCTGGTTCCTCTCGACAGCCTGATGCCCCTCACTAGGCACCCAGGGAGCGACTATGGGAGTTGAGCCCTTACTGACTCCAGCTTCTCGGCCTCATGCCACGAGTCCTTCCCCTTCCTGGGCCCTGCTCTGGGCACCAGGGCTCTTTTAGGTTAATGCTGAGCCACGCTATGGGGTTTCTGCTACCCGGCCTGGAGTCAAGACTAACTTAAGCGGCCTCGAGCTGCTCTCGAGGTCAACTCTCACTGTGCTGACGTGCATACTGTGTGGGGCCTGAGCAGCCTCGAGCTGCTCCCAGGGCCAGCTCTCCTTGCACTGACCCATGCACTGCCCACCCAGACACTTGCCAGGTTTGCAGGCTCAAGCTGCCTCGAGCAGCTCCCAAAGCCGAAGTGCTGTGCGCTGACTCATGCACCATCAAGGCTCAGATGGGATCTCAAGGAGTCCTCTGGAGCTCCTCTCTCCTCACCATTTCATCACTGCATCTGCCCAGTATGCTGAGCACAATGGGCTTTTATTTCCATCAGAGGCCTCACCCCAAAGTCTGCTGGACCTGTGAAGCATAGTCTTCAATCAGGCTCTTTGCCCCCCTCTCTCCCTCCAAGCAGGAGTGGGTCAAGCCCCTCCCCCCCAGCTGTTACCTGATTGGTGGAAATGTCCCACTAATCCAAAATGTCCTTCTCCAAGCCTGGCTTGCCAGGCAAAAGCGGCAAGCCCACCACGCAACCCAGGACTAAGGCGGCACAAAAGTTCTGCAGTGAACCTCCAAAGCTGCAGCAGAGGATCTAATAATGTACAATTCCTCATACCAGGTAAGCCAGAGCAGCCACAGCATGCTTACCAATACAACTGGATCCATGTCTGCCTCATAGTACTTTGTAAAGAGAATGTGTTACAGGTTTCCCTCACTTTATGTGGGCTCTGTATGTGCAAATTTACTCTTATGCGATGGCCCTTTTTATACCAAAAAGGTTATACGCAAGGTAAATTCACTCTTATGCAATCCATGTGGCGGAAACCTGCAGTCAGCTGCTTTGGGTGGTGCATTGTGGAAGTGATGCATGTGGTGGGCCAGTAGAGGGTGATCCTGTGCTGAGCCACCCACCTCACTGTGTCCGACCACCTTCCAGGCTCTGATTGCCTCTCTGGGTGCGCGTCACATCTAGCCGACCCCCTTCCTGGAGCATATCCATTAGCCTGGGGGTAGTGCCCAGGGTCTGACCTGATCCTGGCACTGCCCCCTGGGAAACACAGACCTAATAATAGTCCTTGAGGGTACCTGACCTACTTCAGAACATGGGGTGCTTCCCTCAGTCTGATGCACAAATAATGGTCTCCCTTAGTCAGCCAAACCAAGGGGACCCCAAGGCATAACCTAGACCGACTCCCAATAAGTCTCCCACATTACCCTGTTTGCTCTATGGTATTTCTCCGATCTTGCTGTACCCTATTTCAAACCTACTCCTTGTAACTAATAAAGTTCTCCTTTATACCCAGTGTAGTAGACTTATTGGGAGATGGGCTAGATTATGCCTGGGTGTCCCCTTGATTCAGTTGACTAAGGAAGACCACTACTTGTGCTTCACACTAAGGAAAGCACCCCAAGTTCTTGAAGTGGGTCAAGTACCCTCAAGGACTACTAGGCCTGTGTTTCCCAGGGGGCACAGAGCCTGAATTAGTCCAGGACCTGGGTAGTGGCAGCTTTACCCCCAGGCTAGCAGGTGCACTCCAGGAAGGGGGCCAGCCAGATGCGAGGCACCCCAGGGGAGGCACATGGAGCCTAGGTGGTCAGGCGCAGTGAAGTGGGTGACTCAGCGCAAGAGTACCCCCTATTGACCTGCCACAACACACACCAAAAATATAGGCTCCTGTGTGGATCTGTGCTCCTTGCTCATTGTCTGCAGCATGCATTTGTGTAGCTGCCATACCCGTTACGATAATGCCCTGTACTTGTGGGTACTGTACGCTGTTGGGGAATACCGAAATTGTCTTGTAAAAGTGGTAGAAATAGGTCTGGGGGGGGTCAGCCCAGTTGAGGTCTTGGAACATATCCCAATTTGTTACTTTGTAAAGTGGGTTCCATTTATGCAAACTTGAGTTACGCGCTGTTGTCCAGGAATGCATGTACAGCATAAAGTGAGGGGAAATCTGTATTTTAGTTTCTTGCTGTCTCTAGTACCTGTTATGTCCTTAGACATGGCTCTAAATCTCTCTTGCGGTCCCCGTGACATAGCTTCCTCCTTCTCCTTCCTTGTAATGATAGTGAGAACTTTGAAATGGGAACCAAACTGATTGGAGCTTCCCATATGGAGGGGTAGGAAAAGGTTAGCTGAGAATGGAGATGCATATGCATATCTGTGGACTATGCCAGTCAGAGGTATATTGCTGTTATATTATGCAATCATGTGGACTATGCTTATTTCATAGGTATATTGCTATTAACTTTCCTTAATTCAGTATTCTACTAGGTGCATGCATTACCAACATTAGGAATCCAAATTCATGGCACTGTGTACCAACATTATATACTCTGTGTTTCAAGACACATTAGACTGGAGAAAGAGACGTAGGCTGTGAGCATGCAAAGGACCCTGGTTTTGTAGCTTGCCTGTTCTGGCCATTCACTGAAGAGGGAGTATTCCTGCATTCCAATCCTATTCCCAGACTCATTTTATGTTAAACAGTGATTGGATGAAATGCACAAATACTGCTGGGAGTGAGGCCTGACACCTAGATCTCCCCCTTGCCAGACACATGTCTGTGCTCTGTCCCAATGACCCTGAACACTTTACATCACAGAGAAGCTTCTGTAGGAAGGATAGAAAGCCCACACCCACCATGGAAAAAAACAGTATCTAGTGATCAGGGCCCCTTCCTGGGAGGGAGAAGATACAAATACCCACTCTCCTACGCTAACTGAATCTACATCTCCCACTTTCTGTACTATTGCCCTAACCACTAGGCAAGGAATCAGCAACACAGGCTGTAGGCTGGATGTGGCCCATGGAGCCTGGAGTTCTACCTCTGCCTGCACACATGCTGGGGCTGGACAGGGAAACCAGGCAGCTGGCAGCTGTAGCTGCATCACTTCTTGCTTTCCCTCCCTCCCCAGCTGCAGCCCATACACAGCTTCCAACCAGTGGGAATTTTGCTGGGCAGCTTTCAGCTGTGCTTGTGCTTTCAGGTGTGCAGTCCAGGGCTGGGAGGCTGCAACAGAGAGAAATGCTGGCAATAGGGATGCAGCTTCCTATGAGCTGGAGGCTAAATTTGTGCTGCAGCCAGGTGGCAGGGAGAAGCAGCTACCTTGGGGGTACAGCTCCCAGCTTCCCAGTCCTGGCTCAGTTCCCCATCAGTTTGAAGTCACACTTACCCTCAGCCAGAGAGGGGGTGAAGGAAGTGGTGATAGTGCCTGGCCCCAGATGCTGATGCACTGGTTAAGTGAAGCCATTAGACTGGGGCAGATTGTTGCAGCCTAAAGCTTCTAAAGGTTACCACCAAGCCCTTGCACTAAGTTAATACATAAAAAAGGGGTACTACTATTGCCACCTGTCCTTGCTTAAAAGTAGGCTGTGGCTATAACCAGCTTCTCTGGAGGGTTTTTTAGTTGGTTTGTTTTTGTTGCATGTTTGTTGCATTTCTGCAGAAATGTCTAGTGATTACAACACTAATCATTCTGCTATACTGTGTGAAAGTGGATGTCACTGCAACCTGTGTGAGACTTCAGTTCATTGAAAAGGTAGATTTCCCTCATGGATGAGCTGGGTGCTGCGTATCACAAGTGCATCCATAAACCCCTAATTTGAGGTGCCTAAGAAGCAGAAGCAAGATTTCAAACCCATCCCTCTGCTCTGTACATCTCATGCGCTAGCTCTAGGTCTGATTCTCACTCTTTTTAGGCTCAACACCCCTTGACTTCAGCCACCCCTCAGAAAATGCCAGCCCTTAATTTTCACTCTTTTGATTATGGGGAAAATAAGCAATTTTTACAATGCAAGGAACTACAAAAAGCTGCAATGTGTCAGAACAGTGTCCTTTAAAAAAGGAACCACAACACTATGGAGCCTCATTTGAAATCTTTGGAGTTTTTTGTCAAACATGTTTGCACACCTAACAGTGCTAACCTGGTACAGCACCCTGCAAAACCCCTGAAAGGCTCGTCACCCTGGTTGAGAAACACCTCTCTAGGTGGTTTCCTGCTCAAGTGTGCTGGCTTCTAGGATTCCATTCTGAAGTACCTAACTACCCACATGCGCTATAGGGAGCCTAACTGGTTCTAGACTCCCCTTCAGGGACTACAGATGTCAAGACATCACAGCACCTAACTATGAAATATCCAATTCCTTTATTGAAACTAGTCCCTAGTCAGACCTTTTCTATAACATATCCTAGGACTCTGTATCATTTAAAACAGGATCCCCAATCAGAAATTAAACTATCTGGATTTTAAAAATTTCCAGGGTCTGTGAATCAACTATAACACGTTGGCTTCTGCAACAATCTGCCAAGCACCTTCAGTTAAAAATATGCATCTTGATTTTTTTGGGTTGCAATTTCCAGCCATTTGACTGTGTTTTGTATACAATTAAGTTGAAAAGCCTTTAAGTTGCTTTCTATGCAAGAACTCCCCATCAACTCCAATTTACAGCATAGTAAGAGCTGGTGTTAAGCTAACTAACTCTCAAGACTCCTAAATACTTCTCAGAGTTCCCCATGACCCTAAACACTGCTGGTTTTTTTGTTCTTAGATGTGGACTTTACATTCGATCATACTAAAAATGCAGGTGCTTGCTCTTGTCTCTTAGCAAGTGATCCTAATCACGGTAGCTGTTGTAATCTACTCACATCTTTGGTGCCTTTTGAACTTTATAGCTAAGGTGCACTTCAAAATATGCACTGCCTCCTTTCCAATCTAAAGCCAGCAGTAATTTTAGTTAAGCAAGCTTGTGACCTCACTCCTACTAATAAAGGAAGATGGCAGCTATTTTGAAAGAGGATGCGTAGGTTGCTTTTTGTTTCTAAATCCACTTGTAGCACATTGCTTTTCCAGCCCCTTCTGAAGAACAAAAACCCCAAAATCTTAAGTTATGCAAATTTCTTTCTTGTGCAATTTTGTTTTAACCACAGCTAAAGCTTGAAAAATTTCCCTTATTACTATAATCATTCAAGAAAAAAATTGGATGTGGTACTGGGTATTAGAAAGATCTTGAACCTCTTACCATCATTTCCTCAGATGAACCTGTTTGTAAACTCTGAAAATGTAGTACCTATTCTGTGCATCCAAACTTAGAACCACAAACACTGATTTCATAATGAATGTGCCACTTTTTTTAAAACAGATGAACTGTTAGAAACTTTTGTCTGTGGTAATACAATGAAAGTGAAGTTATCAGTGAACGTACTAACTCAAAAATACTCCCTCTGGAAGACATAATGCAGATCCTTGCCCCCATACTCAGCACTGTTATGAACTTAGGGTGTTCACAGCCTCTGAGTTTCAGGGCTTTTTGAAGCCTATTATCAGTTTAACAGATGGATAAAATGACACAGTGGTTTGCAGACCTGGCAAGACCTCAGCAACAGGAGAACCAGGAATCTATTTTCTTGGCTTGTAAACTAGACATTAGTTGTACAAGAAGCAACTGTGAAATCGAGATTATGAAGGGACACTTTCATATGAATGAATTCCACAGCAGCTTGTTTCCTGTATGAATGCTTTGCTGTCTATTTTGCCCTTTGCATGAGGTCTCACAATTGGACTTTAGCAAGTCTAAGGGATTATAACTCTCCCATTTACACTTCTCAGTTACAGCACTCCTATGCAATTCATATGCTTAAAGAGTAGAGGCAATTGAAAACCTTTTCAATATTTAACACAAAATTAGATTTCCACCAAAAAAACCTCTCTCTTACTAGGGGGATCGGGAGGAAAGAGGGACAAATATATTCCTTAACAAGCCTGTAGTCATGTAGAGTCCTACCAGAGCAGGGGAAGCTTGGAAAGGAGCTGTGGCGTGTCTGCCAGAAAAGATTTGAAACTCCTTACATTTCTTGGATTCAAGGTATCTGCTTTTGAAACGTTGCCAAGATCTCTGGTAGCTACTACAGCTAGAGATAACCTGAGATAAAAAGGGATGGTGTAAGCTCTTGAATTTCAGCAATGGACCATCAGTTGGTATTGTAAAATAAACTACACCTTGTCCAGCTTCTGATCTGAACCAACCTCAAGATGTCTTTAACCACTAAAGAAAACACTGCATTTCCTGATTACCATTAAAATCAAGGGAATTATTGTATTTAAAGGGAATAAAACATTTTAACTGACTAGTGCTGTTGTAAAACTTAAAAGGAAACTGCTATAATGTTGCTTTTATGCTGCTGCCAAACTGGAGAAGCAAGTTGCTAATCAGCTTGCCAAGAAAGTCACTTATCTTGAAATAGAGTATGTCCCATGATTTGATTAAAACCACCATCTAGATGTACTCTTACTTTTGGAAGCATAATCTAAGAAATTGTGACTTCCTCTTCTAAGTTAAGAGAACAAAGTGAAAATGTTTGAAATAAATTCTTAGTCTGTCAGAACAAGTTATATGTACGACTTGCCTATAACACTGGTGGAACTATCAACTAATTGCAGAATCAGTTAATTCCCACTTAACTCACCCCGCCCCTACAATTTACCCAGTAAAACTGACTTTACCTCTGTTTAGCATGCGACTGACACTTGTAACAATATGCTTTCTTTTTACAAAATGGTAAATCACTTACTAGCATTTTATAAGCAAGCCTCTTAAATTAGATGCTTCCAGTTCACACCATCCATTAATTTAGAATAGATCACTGTACAATACTAACTTCAGCTGTTAGCTCTTTAAAAGTACTCAAAATTTTAACTTTCAGGAATCTATTCTCAGCAAAACCCAAGAACGTATTCAAGTCAACTGTGGAATTTTTAGAAAGTGCTTCAGCATGTTCCTTCTACCAGATTGCAACTAATGTCCAAAATGATTTTTTTTTCTTACAAACTTTTAAATTATTAAAAAGGTACAGCCATTACTAGTACTGAAGATGCTTTTTTTTGTTTTGCAAAGCTAAACTTAATGCAACCAAAACACTAAAAAATAGCTTTAGAGACTACTGAGAACAGCTGGTAACTTAAAATCAAAACAAAACAAAAACCCTACTGCCAATGCTGGTACTCCCCAAAATCTTGAAACCAGTCTGCTGTGCCAACTAAAGAAATATTTCATACAACTAGCTGCTTTGAACAATTCTTATCCCCTACTGATGGCTGCAAGAACACTGTTGAACATTCAGGTTCCTCCACAAGTTACTGCAGGAGACAATGAAAAGCTTCGAGAGTCAGAGCTGTAACTCAACCTTCAACAGTTTCCACTGCACAACTTGTATACCACTTTCTTAAAGTGGGTTCAAGTGACTTGTAGCCTCTGTTCTCTTAGGGATCACTGGTCCCCACTTCAGAATGCAAGGCAGACTGTTTCTGCCTACCGGTAGTGAAATGACTTGTTACTAGGCTCCAGTAAACACATTAGATTGCTTGAATCATGCCTCTAAAGAACAATAGCCCAATGAGGTTTAATGCAGTCCTAACAAACACAAATAATGTCAGTAGCATATTGTCTTGGACAGGCATATAAGTGACAGGTATTCAGAACCCCAGGCACTGTGCTTTTTGATCTGCCATGCTTCTTCCCCATTGCAAATTCAAGAGTATTTTCTGTTATTTCCACAGTTGCTAGAATAAAAGCTTAACTTCATTCTTCTTACAGTATCTGATCTGTTTTCTTCCCCTAAAACAGTTAGGGTTCAAAGCTTTCAGAAGTCTAACTGTTTTTTCAGAAAATTGATATCAAGAGTTTGAAAGTGGCATGAGAATTAAGTGGCAAGCATCTTATCAATTCATAGAACTTAAACAAAGAATTAGCTCTAGAACGAACTGTTCTTTGTTTCCACAGGTAAAATACGAAACCCTCAGGTAAGCTGCCAAGATACAAGTGGTTAAGAGTAAGTTAACTAAATGAGACCCTACTTTGATCAGTCTTCCTAAAAGCTGCTGGGGGGGGGGGGGGCAGACACAGACACACGATGACACAACACAGGAAGGACGAAGGACTCTTTAACAGTTTAACAGATGAAATTTAAATCTGTTAAAATGACTAGCACAGTTGGTTGTTTTTCAAAATGAAGGACTGAGGCTGACGCGTACAGAAGAATTTATTCACAGACCATAGCTGCAAAGTCTGCTGCTGGGCATCTGCATCTGAAAAAGAAAAAACAGCATTAAACTAAAAACCATGTGTGATGGCTTGAATTTCTATGCTGTCAGTGTCCTATAGCTCCAAGTTATTTTTCACACGGTCATGCTAATCTTTAGTGAGTGTTATGTCTTATGGTTGTAATGATCTTATCAGATTAAGTACCAAATTTCTTCTAAAGAGTCCTCTGTAGCTATAGAACAGAGGTGCCCAATCTCTAGCTCCCAAGGCAACATGTTGCTTGCATTCACAACTGCATGTTTCTTTAAGCTGACAGGGAGATGCAATTTATCATCCACAACACACTAGTTGCTCAGACTGTCATGTCGGTGGACATGCAAGAGGCCAAAGATCACCATTTTAAAGAACTAAATGTAAAAAACCTGACAGGAACATGCAAATAATAGGATCAGAATTAGGCGTGTTAACCTCTGAAGTAAAAAAAAAAAAAGTAGAAAAAAAAAAGTCACCTAGGGCTACTTACACCAGGTTAGCATCAAAATAGAGTGCCCTGTGTACTGAGACATATGAAGAAACCATAGAACATTTTCTTACCACTATCACGTCACCTGTAACTGGGTAAACAGTCTTTGAAATGTTAATACTAAACTGTAACAAGCTAAGTCAAAGCAACAACTAAGCTCAGCTTTTTCAGAACTAGTTCTAAAACTAGCTAGATCTTACTAACATATTAAGCATCCCTACTAGGGTGGAATGTAGTCAATATAGCAGCTATAGGAAGTAATTTAAAATTCCAAATGTAGACAAAGCAGCAGATAAGAACTGTTGTTAAAACTTTGGTTACACACATTTTTAGAAAGTCCCTGGTAAATATGCATGTAATGCAGGGGTTTCAACCTTTTTTTAGTAAGTGTACCCTGGCAGCCAAGGGAGGGGAGGGAGATGGCACACAGCTGCACATGGAGCTGGTGTACACTGGGAAGCAGTAGTGCAGGGTGCTGGGAAGCTTCCCCCTCCCTACCTGTGTCCAGCCAGCCAGGAGGCACCGCTGCCATTGCCCACCCCCAGTTCTGCTCCTGGGAGGCAGCAGCGCTCAGCCCCTGCCCGCCCAGCCACCCCCCCCGGTACATGTACCCCACCCCAGTTGATAACCCCTGATGTAATGTAAAAGAAGCCTACTTTTTAATCTACAGATTTTGCTTTTACTGCATAAGCAAAGGCTACTTTCCCTAAAAGAAGAATTAAAGTTCAAAAATCTGTTTTTTCCCTCCTCTCAGCTGTTGGAAATTCATAACTCTTTTTTATGTTTTGCTACTCTAACAAATCAAAGAACTGAAGTGGTAAGGCTCACCTACTGATAAAGGCTGAAAAGCTGCGAGTCATCTTAAGAAAGCTGCTAGCCTTTTATTTTAGTGAAATCCTAATTTAGAAAGTGGGACACTGTCAGGCAAAAGCAAAGGAAGCTTTGCTCAGACATCAGGGCATCTAGTAAAGAGAACAGTGGTTCACTAAAAGCTAGTGTCCATAACCTTTTCCACAGAAAAAAATTAAAATGTGAACAAGTAGGCTTTTAAACAGCCCACGGAATTCCCTCTCAGCACCAAATACCTTCCTACAAAAATGCCAGCCTAGAGGCCCAAATGTAATAAAGCAATATGCAAGGCCTCAAAACTTCAGAAAAATTTCCATGGAGTAGCCCACTTGTCCTCCTGCTAAGAAGACTGCTTTCCCTGTGAAACCTAGTCATAACAGCTTGTAGAAAAAAGGAAGTGGCAGAAGGAGCCAACACTATGCACCAAATCTAACAAGCTTTTAAAATTAATCTTCATTCAGAGATCTCAAAGCACAGAAAACTAGCAAATGGTACAGAGGCCAAATTTCAGAGTTTAATTTCCCTGCTATGATACATTGCTTCAGGAAAGCCCATGATGCCAGAGGAAGGACAATATATTTCATGTCTACAGATACCTCCAAGTAGCCGAGAGAAAGTACAGAACAGACTGCATTACAATGAGATTTGTTTGGCCCTCTTGGCCATGACCTGCACAAAGCTTCCAGGACAAAAAGCATGCATGCACACACCCATCTGGAAAGACTCCAAGTACACTGATGCCAGTTCTCTGCAGATGTACTAAAAAAGGGCAGCACCTAGTTAGAAGATTCAATGAGCCATGTAATAAGTGTTTATTATTGATTAACTGCTACTGACGGCAAACAGCAACCTCAGAGAAATTAAATGTCCCCTTCATCCCAATTTCAGAGTTTGTCTGAAAAAACAACAGGCCTTTTCGCTTATGAGGATACCATTACTATGTCAACTAGCAACAACCAAATGCTTCAGCCTAGACTGTTCCCATGTTGCTGATGATTTAACTCATACCTTTGCTGTGCAACTCCCTCTCTTCCCTGACATTGACTAACTAGTCTCCTCCAGTATATGGGGAGGACGGTGGTGGCTGATGGTGCTCTGAAAGTTGAGCTCCACTGTCCTACATGATAGCTATCTAATTGTTTATGCTACAACTGGGGTGCCAGTTTCTAGTTCCTTCATAGTCATAAGAATGTAAAACATTTTATAAGGCCAAGAGTCAACTGTTAAGACAGACCTACATCTAGACAAGTTAAGCAGGGATCCCTGTGGCTAAATAAGTCATTTGTTGGTGACAAACAACAAAAGGAAGAGCTTTCTACAACAGACCATGTAGAGGCAGTAAAGGTTTCCATTACAACTCCAAAAAGGTTATTACATAATATATATTGTTTTCCATTAAGTTAATACTCAGCAGAAGGTAGCAGTAAAAAGCCAGTTATGATCCAGATCCAAACTTCCTGCACACTTGTGATTTCTACATTAACTTCAACAACATTTCAATAGTAAAACTCAAATTTGTCAATGCTTTGGGCTTTGTGCCTCAAGTAAAAGTTTCATACTAGAATAGTTTGATCAACAGATGTGCAATGGAATTAACATATACAGGTTATGTACAACACTGCTTTGCAAAGATGTAGACGATGGTCTCTGGGTTTATTTTTAACTATACAAAACAAAAACAACAGACCCATACACCCTGCAGCATCTTTCTAGTGACACTTGAGAGTCTTACTTCAGTTCATTCTCCTTATCAGTCTGTTAATCTGGTCTTCCCTGTTTCCAGCATCTCCACCTTCAACAAAGTGGATAGTTTTCTTCTTCATCCCACCTCGAGGAGATGATAACTTGAAGGGCCACAAGAAATTGTTTACAGCTTTGAAGTTCTTGCCCACAGTGTAGATTTCATGGATCACATCTTCCATGCAAATGATACCAAACTTTCCTAAGAGTATGGAAACAGCAATTATGTAACTGCCAGGTTCATGGTCATTGCCAATGAAATGACAAGTTAAAAAACAATTCATAAAAATACCATGTTCAATAACCAATAGCACTTCACATTACATTAGCCTGAGTTAAGACTGCATGAATCAGCAGGACATTTTCTTTTCAAAAAAAGTTATAACATTTTTCCTTATGCTGACTGCTAGTTTCCATTTCACTGAACAAGAGGCAGCAGCACATTAGTTTAAGATTGGCAACAAGCAACGGGGAGCAGGGGAAATCGCAACCAGTTTTAACGTAGTTTTGGTAAGACTTTTGTTCTAGTGTCTCCAAGAAAAGCTTACCCAAATGCCTATAGCTGTACACTAAAATGTAAAAGTGATTTTTCACTTCACGTGAACAGTGACAGTGTAAGAAGAGCATTTCTGTATCTAATGACATTTTTAAAGGTCAAGAACTAGGATTTCACCAGGGCATGTGGTAATATAATATAGCAATCTAGAGCTTTAGCATGCAAGCCCCATTTAGAACTTCAGTGCACTTTCCTACTCCAGATAAAGAATTAATTTAGCATCATCTGTGGAAATGATACACATATCTGAACTATGACTGCTCAGCTAAAAGCAGCACTACACAAGTAGTAAATACACTTTTTCTGTAACAAAAAAATGTACATGAAGAGCAAACAAGAACAATTTGAACCGTGGACAAATTATTTCACCTCCCTTAATTCCAGAGAAACAAAAAGAGTAGCTTCACCATTTTTCCACGAGAAGAGTGGAAAACACTGTACACTACCGGAAAGGACCTCACAGGCTAGAATCCATAGCCATATAAGCCCATTCAAACTTAAACGTTCATCTTAAATTAGGATGTTTGACGTTAGCTCCTCAACTGGATTTTACAAGTCACAAAGCCACTGTGATGGGGCCTTAGTAGTAACTTCCTATGCCAAAACATTGAGTATAAAACTACTGTTCAATAGTCAGATAATATTCACTAAATTTATTAGGTTTCATCTCTGTTTAGAAATGTTTACTTATGTTCCAAACATTTTTCCACTCGATTAATCATGGCAATTTCTAGAGGTGCACCAATATATCAGTTGCATACCAGATTGGCGATGATAAAAGGAAAATTAACATCATTGGGTATCAGCTTTTTTTTTTTTTTTTGGCCAATGTAGTCAATTAATGTTCTCCAATAATTTAATTATTCCAGGGCCCTTGGAAGCCTGTGTTCCCTCCTGCTACCTTGGGTGACCCCAGATACATTTCCAGCCCTTCACTACTGGGTCAGACTGGGCTGAAGCACAGCAGCTGCTGCAGTGTCCTGGGCACTGGTGCAACACACTGCAGACTGGGGTGGGTGCTGTAAAAGGCACTGAAGCATGCCAGAGCTGAGCTGCCTGCCCCAGTATGACTTAGCCCATAGTGCCCAGGGGTCTGCGCCCCAAGGGCAGAGACCAGCAGGGAGCAGCCACCCCTCCCCCCCCCAACTGTGTGTAGCAGGGTCCTTCCCCCAGCAGGGAGCCTCTGGGAGCAGCAGGGAAGAGGGCAGGGATGGCACTTTAAATAAAGCAGCTCTTGGAGCTGATGTAACTGAAGTGCCCACAGACCACATAACCCTGGGCAGCCTCAGGCTAAGGATAAAGGGCAGGGGCTGCAAGTAGCACAGGGCACATTTACACATGCCCCAGGAGTGGTGGGAGGACAGCACTTCTAAGAGCCACTCTAATTAAAGTGCCACCGTACCTCCTGTATCAACAGGATACAGGACAAATGATAGTGGGGGCACTTGAACTAAACCCATTTGATTAACTTTATTATTAAATATTAGTATCAACAGATATGGCTGGTTAAATCATCAGCTACTGGTATCAGCCACGAAAATCTTTATCAGTGCACCCTTAATATTTTCCCCTACGGCCCTGCATGTGTCACTGACTTTCATCCCTACTTGGAATAAGACAGCCATGGTCAAAGCAGTAGTTTTCTCCCAACAGAAACCAAGTTTCTTGAAAGGCAAGCTTTGCAGTTAACAGAAAGATTAACAGTTCTAGACCTAGTTTGTTCAAGGTAGCTTCCAATGCATTTCTTTCACCCTGCTTTTCACAAATATGGATTACAACATTGAAAACTTTCTTTTTTTCCCAGGGATAGGTTTTCTATTGGCAGTTAAGAGGATCATGCTAAGACTTGTGATCCAATTTAACTATGCACTCTAAGAGGAAGTAAATGTAAAGTAAGTTGCATTTACCAAGACATTTTTCAATCAGAGAATTATCGGTGAGAGCAACACGCTGTTTGTTGATCTTGCCATACCCACGCTTGTAGATCAATTCATGAACAGATTTCAGATTAGGGTAACTGAAATAAAGGAATTGGATACAAATTAAAAGGGATTACTACTCTGACTATACAATTTACACCAATAAATAAATGCTCAAAAGCAAGTTCCCATGCTTTCTTCACTATGAACTCAAGCAAGGGTCAGCAATGTTTTCTCAACAGCAGGATAGAAGAACCCAGCTGCTGTTGCTACTGTGGCCCACCTGGGGTATGGCACACAGGTGAACCTCTTGTGCCTTGGCTGCCCAACCACAGTGCACCAAAGCATGGGCAAAGGCCCCTGCCACCAAAGCTCCTGAATTGTGAGCTGTACCCAACAGCTCTGAAAGCTCAGTAGGCTGCCAACCTGTTTCAAAGGATATAAATAGACAGGCAACAAATATGGGGAAAAAAACAGTGTCTCTGGTTCTGCCACTGGGAGTTAATAATGAATAACTCCATAGTATCAAACCATACACAGCATCTATCTTTTACACTGCTTAAGATTATAGTCTATAAAGTCTGTGTTCCCTAAGAAAGCAAGAGAGATGAAGCAGAAGTTATACACAAAGTGTGTTAAGTCTTAAGGCTTTTACCTGAATAGGCAGGGAGACTGTACTTCTAGTATTATACAGTATACCAAAAGCCAAGAAGCTAAGTGAATTAGAAATTAAACAAAGGCTAAAATTGAGAGAAATGCAAAATTTCTACTTACCCCCATGCAATGTAGGGTTCAACAATACGCAGCATGTTAATGGATGCTTTGTTGAGTTTTACAAATGTGCCATTGAAAATCTGACGCAAACGAAGAAGCTGCAATACTTTGCGAACCTTAGGACTAACACCATTGATACTGCAAAGCACAAAAAAAAGATGCATGAATTTGTCTACTTACAGTACAACTCAAAAATAGCTATAGGTGTTTGGCTCTGCTAATAATTACTGAATCAATGTTCCATCCATCTACCAATACATAATTATGGATACACTTATCAGTAAGTCAAAGTAACAACATACATGAATTGTACAATTTACCAACTCTGACTAGGTTTATTCTTCAAAACTGATTAAAATAGAGCAGATCTACTTCAAGATTCTTTTTATAAAGGACAAAAAGTGTGACCAGACTGACCTATTCTCAATTCAAAGAGATAAGGTCCATAGGAAAACAACCAGGAATATTGTTCTGGTTGATTAAGAACTGCTCACACCTCTTTCTTCTATGGGACCTCTGGACAAACTGTTCAGTATGGGACCTCTGAACAACTGCTCAGAAACCTTTCAGTAGCAGGAGCCTTATTTGGTCAGCAAAATGTTTGCTTGCATATTTTTTTTTAAACTTTTCATGCAGAAGTTGAAATCTAGGTAATTCAGTCTCCATATCCTATCTACATTTGCTGTCTAGTTTCTCCTGAGGACCAAGTATGAGCGGCTTAGTGCCAAAGATGGCAGGGCTTACAATCAGGAATTGTAAAAGACACTCCCCCCTTGGTAGATTTTAGGCACTCAACTCCCTAAACTGCCACCCAAGACTCTTGCTCAGCAGCCACCTCACTCATTAGGTGCAAAATTACAACTGCAGAACTGCCTGGCATAACCAATAAGGCTCCTAGCTCCCAGCTGAACAGTAACAAGTATAAATCAGGGGTTTTCAACCTTTTTTGGGACATGCACCCCTCCTGGTAGGTAACCTCTCCTGAATGTGAGAAGGGGTTGGATTCCTCTGGGGGCCCACCTGTGAGCAAGGGGAGGAGACAGGGACCCATCAACGAGCAAGGGGAAGGGGTAACCCTGGCAGCTGAACGTACAGTGATGCACGGCAGCAGCATGCCACATACCTCTTAGGGCCTTCCCAAGTACCCCTGGTTCATAACCCCTGATGTAGATGGAGCAGCACTCAAAGTCTCTTGAAGGCCCTGATCAGCTCAGCCCCAACTCAGCACATTTAATACACACAGAATCAGGCCATTCACAAAATGCAGCTGCAACTTTGTTCTTTAAAAACCAGTAGTTAGCGGACTTGCCCGAGAAGCAGATTTGTATTCTAGGACTCCTCAGTCTGCTGGGATTTAAGCCTACCTGTGCAACTTTCCAGTAGGGTGCCCCAATACTACCAGGCAACTCAGGACTTCTTCACCCTGCTGAGCTCCTTCACTACTGAGCTAGAGTCAAGCTCCCTCTGACTCTTCCTGGCCCATGAATTGTGCATTTCCTTTGGTACGAGAACAGTGAAGCATGCTCTTACATGCCAAGATCTATTATAGGGCACTTTCTCAGGTGCAAATGTGAGTCTGAACTCTCACAGGTTGAGATGGGGACCTAAATGCCAGGTATCTGGCTTGTCAAGCAATCATGAAATAGATGCACCATAATCTCCTACTGTTTAAAAGGAGATTAATGAGCCCTGCTGTTTTTCAGGTTACCAAAAGTCCTGTCATCTACACTGAAAGTTACAATCATCAACTTCCCAGCAAGAGTTTTCATTACCAACTACACAGAATTTTAAATACCTCAACTACACATGTTTCTTAGAACTTGATGGGCAAATTTTCCTGCATTTACAGACACAGGAAATCTGTTCTTAAATCAATGCAAATAGCAGAGTATTTATACTTACCCTCTGATCCTGATCACAAATGCCAGTTTTGGTTCAGCAGGTACGTAATAATTGCCAGCTTTCCGAGCCATGCGAGCCATACGAATCTCCTGCCTGTACATTTTCCTGTATTCCTTGTGGTAGGCCTGAGCTCTCCCATAGATTAGTTCTCTTTGTGCCTTACGAAGCTGAAATTAGGATATAACATCAGGCAAAGACATGGCACAATGAAGTTAACCTACAGCAGGTCAATAATAAGGACTCCCAGGCATAAGCAACCTTCACAAAATGTGGACTTTAGTTTGTTAGGATGTCTACGTAATTAATGTAGAAAGATCAACTTCAACTTTAAATGCACAGCAGCATTGCCTAAGGACTACCTGTATGCATGAATTCTAATTTATCACCCAACATGCTACTGAAGCATATTGGGTGATAAATTAGAACAAACCAGCAGGTTTTTTTTTAAACTTAGGATACAGGGACAGTCACAGTGACATTTTTGA
Source organism: Caiman crocodilus (assembly GCA_030014935.1). NCBI lineage: Eukaryota > Metazoa > Chordata > Crocodylia > Alligatoridae > Caiman > Caiman crocodilus. The sequence goes on along the minus strand of JAGPOW010000261.1, from coordinate 53,899,013 downwards.
CAAAGCTGCTGAAGGGCTTTATAAATATGCCAACAAGAAGCATACTCCTAATGCCCAATTCCTACTGGACAGGATACCTTCCTGTAACAGCTTTCTTTTGTCCACTAACAAGCACTTATCTCTGCTCTACAAGCAACCACCTCTGAACTTTAAAGTTTAAGACTTCCCATAAGAGTACTTTCCTAAAACTTGTTTTCTGTTAAGAGAATCAGAACTCTGACTAAAAAACAACAGGTTAAATGTTTATTTAATCATTATTCATGTCAGAGAATTTTACCAGTAAGAAAGTATTTAACAAAAATATTAGACTTGTACAGTTCCTCACTTCAAGAACTGGCTTTAATGCACAGCAAAATATTTTATTAAAGCATACTTGTAACTGTTTACCTTTTTTTGAACCAAGAGCCTCTTCAGGCGCTTAGCCTTTATATCTGCAAAAGCCTTCCGCTTTTTCAAAAGGCTTTCGGGGATCGATGGCACCTTCTTTGCTCTGTACGATTAAAAAACAAAAAAAAACCCCAGGCTATTGAAGTTGTAATACCTTATACATACACCACCCGATCAAATAAATGCAATCTGGATTACACAGAAATTATGTTTTGCTTCCTTTCCCTATGCTGTCATTGCTAGCTTGTACCTAACCTGAACTCCTCTTATCATTATAACAATGACATAGAGCATCTTTCACAAAGATGGAGAAGCCTATACTGCTTTATGTAACCACACACTTACAGTGTATAGAAGCTACATTTTAGTGCCAGAATTTAACTCCAAACTTGAAGACACTGTTTGAGAATTGGTTCATTCCACTTAAGCAAGCCTCATTTTTACAAAGAGGAAACAGGAGTCTCTATTAAACATCTTACATTTAAGCCTAGCTATATGCCAATAACTTGCTTTAAACAGCACAGTGGTCTGCCATGATGCTATGTAACCTGAAAACCAATTAAATCAGTGTTTATCAATCTGTGGGTTGCAACTGAGATCGCAAGAATATATGAAAGGCTCATGAACAAACTTTAAAAATGGATTCTCCTTTAAAGGAGAAAAATGTAGGAAACTGTGGCTTTCCCCTTGCAGGCTGGCGGAGTCCAAGCCTACAAGGATCTGCTTGGGGCACTCACGCTGAGGGGCTGGGGCCTGAGGACAGCGGGTCAGGAGTGAGAGGGGCACTGGACTGGGACTGGCCACTGATGTTGACAAAAGGTCCTGGTACACAGAAGGTTAAAAACCCCTGAATTACATCCGATAAAGCATCTTGAGGCTTAAAGAGGTTTCAGGTCTAGCGCTATCCTCAGATACTGTATGTAGTTGACTTTGCTCTGAGGCTTGGTCTGAAAGCATCTCCAACAAACCAGCAGACAATCCGGGTAAATCCTGGACCTTTTATTAGACCAAGGAACCTCATCTGCCTGTATCCTTAGACCAGCGCAGCTACAACTTGCATCTCAAAGAACCCGTGCGGATTCAAGCACTAACAGTGCCTGGCTCCTCCATGTTGCCTGCGGAGCTACAGGCCCGGACCTGCCCACCCAAGCGTCAACAAGTATTGCCTACTCGCAGGCGCAGCGAGGTAGGGCCACAAGGGGCCGGTCCCTTGCGCTCGGGGCCCAGGGTAGGCTCCAAGTCAGCACCCCGCTCCCCCGACTCGTACGGCCTGAGCCACAGCCCCGCTCCCGGCTCATGCCCCAGACCCAGCCCGCCCTCAAGCCCTAAGCCGCGCGGAGCCCCGGGACCTTTCCCATGGAGCCCCAGGCAGCCCGGGGCGGGCAATGCGGGCGGCCGCGCGTCGGCAGGGGCCTGCTGGGCGCGCTTCAGCAGCGGGACCGACGGAGGGGGAACCTGCCGACCCCGATGGCAGCGGATCGCGCTGAAGTACTGGCCACACTCACTCTTTGCCCGCCATGATCGCCACCGGAAAGAGAGAGCGCGCGCATGCGCACCGCACGATAAGGAGCCGGCGCTGGGCGGCTGGAAGGGCTCCTCTTCCCCAGACTAGGTGACTAACGCAGTGCCTGACACGTGCTCAGGTGGCTTCGCCGCTGCCTGTGTTGTACGGGTGTGAGAGTGTGTGAGTGGCCAGGAGGACGGAAGTGGGCGGGGTTGGGCCTTAAATACCCGCTGGGGATTAGGCGCTTTCCGCTGGAGTTTTAGTATAAACGCGGGTTAGGGCCGAGTTCAGTACAGCTGGCTTCTAGGTTACGGCGCATGTCCCGAGACTGTAGGTGTGGCTGCCCTGTGGGCCGGGGAGCTGCTCAATGTAATTAATCATTGCTCCTAAAATAATTAACTCGCCCTTTTAGGATTACTTGCCCTTCTTGTGGTGGCATCGTTGTCAGTCCCTCAGTAGAGAAGGATTGTCTTATTTGTGAGTCTGAAGATGGCTGAGGAGGCCTGTCTTGGGCTGACGAACTCTGTTGCTGCTGGGGCATGTGTCCTCGTGGAATGGGTGGCTCTGGGTTATTGCTTTTGTCCATGAGCTGCTGTTTCTGCCACTCCAGTTTTCCATCTTGTTATCTTAAGGTTTTAAAGTACTGAGATCCTTACAGCAGATACTTCGTCCGTTTGGGGCACCCTGGCTGATAGCCTCCCATTACTTGATGTCAACATTGCATTTTTTTCAAGTTGGCCTTGAGGATATCCTTGAAGTGCTTCTTCTGTCCTCAAGTGTACGCTTTGACTGAGTTTCTGGAGTCAGACATTTGGATGATGTGGCTGGCCCAGCAAAGTTAATGTCTGTTGAGCATCACCCCAGTGCTCATGGTGTTTGCTTGTGAGAGGACACTAATATTGGTGCATCTGTCTTCCCACTGGATTTGTAGTATCTTCTGCAGGCAGCACTGATGATACTGTTCTAGCGACTTGAGGTGTCTTCTGTACATAGTTCACATCTTGGGTCCATACGGTAAAGTGGGCATTGCAACTTAAACCATGAACTTGCTTTTGGATCCAATATTGCGATCTTCAGCACCTGTTTACTCAGACATCCGAAGACTGCACTTGCACAACTGAGGTGACTGCAAGTGTGGCAGGTGTGAAGGTAGAGTTGGAGTGAAGCTGTGATACTCTACAGACTTGAGAACTTGACAAGATAGGACTTGCAATCTAAGATTGATGAGCTGCCCCAGAGCACCTCCCTGACATTTATAAGATAGTGCGTCCTTAGTACCAGTCTTCTTGTCTCCTTAGCACTAACAAGCCTAGCACCTGCAAGATAACGAGAGGCCTAAGAGAAAGTCTCCAAGAAGGTTGTAAAAAAGTCTCATTATAATGCTAAAAAGCACACCCCTAAGTGGAGAGTTAAGATGCTAATAAAACACGCATGTATAGAAATAAAGTACATGGTTATAACATAGATATAAAGACATGCTCAGTAAAGAACTCTTTACATCACCTGCCTGTAACCAATCACTGAATAGTATGCTTACTAACCTTTGAAAATTTCTGTATAAAAGACTCTT